>WNWK01000109.1:355000-813250 GCA_009830355.1 Cherax destructor | reverse complement strand
CCACCACTCACTCCTCTTTCCTCCTGGGTTCCACCTATAACCACAAACTTCTGCCCCACATTCAATACTGCATTTTTAAAACTATCCCAACTTTCTTCAACCCCCCACTACTCCTACTTGCACTATCCCACCTTCTGCCAATAGTTGCTTATATCTCACCCTAACTTCCTCCTCCCTTAGTTTATACACTTTAACCTCTCTCTTACTTGCTGTTGCCATTTTCCTTTTGTCCCATCTACCTTTTACTCTAACTGTAGCTACAACCAAATAATGATCTGATATATCCGTTGCCCTCTATATATATATATATATGGGAAGTGGAATATTCAAATGGCTTCAGAAAGACATCTAAATATTCTTCCTTGAAGCCTTTTTATCCACTTCTCGAGGCTATGGGACCCACAATTTACACCAGAGGTGGACCCCATCATATAATATATATATATATATATATATATATATATATATATATATTATTATTTATTTTTTTTATTAACACATCGGCCGATTCCCACCAAGGCAGGGTGGCTCCGAAAAGAAAAACTTTCATCATCATTCACTCCATCACTGTCTTGCCAGAAGGGTGCTTTACACTACAGTTATAAAACTGCAACATTAACACCCTCTTATATATATATATATATATATATATATATATATATATATATATATATATATATATATATATATATATATATATATATATATATATATATGTCGTGCCGATTAGGTAAAACTTGCGATTTTGGCTTAAATAGCAACGCTCTTCTTGCCATATAAGACAAGCGAAAATTTGTGTATGCAATAATTTCGCTAAAATCATTCTGAACCTAACGAAAAAAATATATTTCATTGTGTTTGTTTATTATTAAATTAATGTTAACGTATCTAAAATATATTTAGTTGGGTTAGGCTAAATTAAATTGCGCTTGTTATAATAAGGTTAGGTAGGTTTTCAAAGTTTCTCTTGGTACAAAATTATAAATTTTTACATTAACATAAATTAAAAAAATATATCTTTAAACGTATAAGAGAAATTTTTAGAAAGGACTTACTTTTAAATGAGTTCTTGCTAATTGACCAGTTTTACCTAATCGGCACGACATATATATATATATATAATAAATATATATAATAAATTTGCGAAACTGAATCTGGACATAACGTGAAAAAAAACATACCATCGATTTTAAGTAATATTAAATTTAAACAAAAAAATTGTAGCATGTCTTTAGGAATTTTTTGCTTGATTTTATTTATTATTAAAGTTCGGGCAGCACACGAAAACTAAATTTGGAATATGGCTGAATTTTTTTTATGTTTGTGTCGAAGGTAGAGCTGAGAGGCGCGTTTATGATCGACTAGCCATTCCCACGACACCCAGGAACACTGTATTGACTACACCCCAGCGGTGCTACATCACTCATACATCAGTGCTACATCACTCATACATCAGTGCTACATCACTCATACATGTATCAGTGCTACATCACTCATACATGTATCACACAGTGCTACATCACTCATACATGTATCACACAGTGCTACATCACTCATACATGTATCAGTGCTACATCACTCATACATCTATCACAGTGCTACATCACTCATACATGTATCAGTGCTACATCACTCATACATGTATCACACAGTGCTACATCACTCATACATGTATCACACAGTGCTACATCACTCATACATCTATCACAGTGCTACATCACTCATACATGTATCAGTGCTACATCACTCATACATGTATCAGTGCTACATCACTCATACATGTATCAGTGCTACATCACTCATACATGTATCAGTGCTACATCACTCATACATCTATCACAGTGCTACATCACTCATACATCTATCACAGTGCTACATCACTCATACATGTATCACACAGTGCTACATCACTCATACATGTATCACACAGTGCTACATCACTCATACATGTATCACACAGTGCTACATCACTCATACATGTATCACAGTGCTACATCACTCATACATGTATCACACAGTGCTACATCACTCATACATGTATCACACAGTGCTACATCACTCATACATGTATCACACAGTGCTACATCACTCATACATGTATCACACAGTGCTACATCACTCATACATGTATCACACAGTGCTACATCACTCATACATGTATCACAGTGCTACATCTTTCTACAGCTTTAACAATAAATGTTTGAAGTCATGTATCTGAGGGTTATTTTGCAGTTATCGCTATATGTTATAGCTATTTATTATCTATTTAATTTGATATATCGTTTACGTAGATTTAAACATTACCAGAACAAGTGTTGCTTCTTGTGATACACCACTGGTAACATTACTATGTACTACTACCTGTAGGACCCCACTGATAACACTATTAAGACAAGTACTGCACCTTGTGGGAACCCACTGATAACATCTTCCCCCGAGACCATTTTCTCTCTAATCAATGTTCACGTGTTTCTTTCATATAAGTAGTCTCTTGCCGGTAACATTTTAATCGGTTTTTAATTTAGTTCATCTATAATTTGTAGTTTTCAGATAGGTCTTTCACGAGCACCAAAAAGAGACCTGTTAATCAAGACTACACTTGTAAAGTTAGCAATCTTCTTCAGACTCGCGTAGGAAAAATTATCTCCATGGTCACCCCTTTACCACCAAATATTAAATCTATTTTTCTTTCCACCAATATAAACTCTTCACTAACTCACCCAGCAATACAAGTGCATCAACACCTGCAGTCACTGACAATGTTCCCTCAGACTCCAAACAGCAGGAACGCGACTCCGAAGAGCAGGAACGCGACTCCGAAGAGCCAGAAAGCGACTCCGAAGAGCCAGAAAGCGACTCCGAAGAGCCAGAAAGCGACTCCGAAGAGCCAGAAAGCGACTCCGAAGAGCCAGAAAGCGACTCCGAAGAGCCAGAAAGCGACTCCGAAGAGCCAGAAAGCGACTCCGAAGAGCCAGAAAGCGACTCCAAACAGCCGGAACGAATTTCCCAATCTGCTAGTGTGTTGTGAGGCTGCTACATTTTGGAAGACGTGTGTAACAAACCTGTTCTCCAAGACACTATTTCCCTTCCAAACATCAATCACGACCGTGTTATTTTAAATGGTGTGCAACTCTTGTGCAACTCTGACACTCATTATAGCAGTGTAGATTACACTTGCAGTTCCTCTGGCCTCTTCCACCATCTTTTAGTCTCTTTCCAACAAACAAAATTCTAGTCAACAGGTTCGTTCACTGAGCAGAAGCAGACTCATGCAATTATGCAAATTGACGCCATGTGGAATATGTAAATTAAGTCACTTTTAGCACAGAGCATAAAACTTAAAATTTGAACTTTCACACTTGCCTTATATAGAGAGGTTTTGGAATTGTGAATACGAACGTTTTTAATTCCTCAGCACTTAGCATGCAGATATATTTTTTAAATTTGCAAAAAAAAAAAAAAATAATGGAATCAGAGTTAGTGTAATAAAGGAAATCGTTGTGCAGCTCCGAAATTAGAGGAAATTTTATCCATTTTTTCTGACAAGGACAATTACTGACGAAAAATTTTAATTCCCTAGTTTTTCCATATTCCCTAAGAGAAGATTTTGTGCGTCTGCGCGAGTCTGAGTGTACTTGCCTGAGTGTACTCACCTAGGTGTCTGAGTGTACTCACCTAGGTGTCTGAGTGTACTCACCTAGGTGTCTGAGTGTACTCGGTCAAACGAAGCATTCACAACTTATCGCATGAAAAACAATCTCAATTTCTACAGTTTCTTACAAAATTTAAGTCGTCACTATCCAAGCCAATCCCAAACTTTTTTTCTTGAAAGTAAATCAACGTTTCATATTTGAAGCCAATCAGAAAAAAAAACTTCAGTTATTGAATGAAAATCAATTTGCTTAATAAACCTGCAAAATTAGAACTTAAAAAGCCCAAAACCAAAGCAAACTTTCCTTTGAGCAAAGTACACTATCACTGAAGGTTTGAAGCCGATCAGAAGCAGCTTTCTCAAGTTATAAACGAAAGCTTTAGAAGAAGAAACTGTCAACCACCAGTCTCTCTCCTACCTAATAAAGTACCGATGTTAAAAATAATATATTTAGATGTATTTAGCATATGCGTATAAGCACATGAAAGTGATCAGGTTTTTTTTTTTTAATTTCACTGCAGTATTTTTATATATTTGAAATCACACAATTGTGATTTCTTCCATAATGTATTTAGATGTGGCAGGATCTAGAGATATGCTAATTTGTTCGCACTAACCCGTAATAAATATTTTGACACGATTCAAGGAGTGATATTGCAAAAATGATATTAGTATCATGCTTGAATGTCCTCTTTGAAGAACCAATCAGTGAGTGACGAGAGGTTTTAGCCAATCAGCTGCTTTCCCGCCAGTCAGACACAGGTGCCGTGACACTGGGAGCGTCAGAGATGGCACAGACACCACACGAGGAGGATGTGTGCGGTCCAGGGCCACCACAACATCGTTCATCTCATCAATTACTGACCTTAATGACAAATTTTGAGCAAGATACTACAGTATGAAGACATCAGAGAAGATGTAAACATTCAACACGAAAGTGAACTGCAACCAAAGTTTCTTTTTGAGGTAAAGAGATCGTGTTTGTGGCGGCACAGATTGTAAGTTCAGCGAATGTTAGGTGCTGAAGGTCATGCTGCCTGAAGTGTGCCACACTTCCTGAAGGGTGCCACCACACTGGCTGAAGTGTGCCACCACACTGGCTGAAGTGTGCCACCACACTGGCTGAAGTGTACCACCACACTTCCTGAAGTGTGCCACCACACTTCCTGAAGTGTGCCACCACACTTCCTGATGTGTGCCATCACACTTCCTGAAGTGTGCCACCACACTTCCTGAAGTGTGCCACCACACTTCCTGAAGTGTGCCACCACACTTCCTGAGTGTGCCACCACACTTCCTGAAGTGTGCCACCACACTTCCTGAGTGTGCCACCATTCCTGGTGTACCACACTTCCTGAAGTGTGCCACCACACTTCCTGAAGTGTGCCACCACACTTCCTGAAGTGTGCCACCACACTTCCTGAAGTGTGCCACCACACTGGCTGAAGTGTGCCACCACACTGGCTGAAGTGTGCCACCACACTGGCTGAAGTGTGCCACCACACTGGCTGAAGTGTGCCACCACACTGGCTGAAGTGTGCCACCACACTGGCTGAAGTGTGCCACCACACTGGCTGAAGTGTGCCACCACACTGGCTGAAGTGTGCCACCACACTGGCTGAAGTGTGCCACCACACTGGCTGAAGTGTGCCACCACACTGGCTGAAGTGTGCCACCACACTGGCTGAAGTGTACCACACTGGCTGAAGTGTGCCACCACACTGGCTGAAGTGTGCCACCACATTGGCTGAAGTGTGCCACCACACTGGCTGAAGTGTGCCACCATACTTCCTGAAGTGTGCCACCACACTGGCTGAAGTGTGCCACCACACTGGCTGAAGTGTACCACCACACTGGCTGAAGTATACCACCACACTGGCTGAAGTGTACCACCACACTTCCTGAAGTGTACCACAACACTGGCTGAAGTGTACCACACTTCCTGAAGTGTACCACCACACTTCCTGAAGTGTACCACAACACTGGCTGAAGTGTACCACACTTCCTGAAGTGTACCATACTTCCTGAAGTGTACCACCACACTTCCTGAAGTGTACCACCACACTTCCTGAAGTGTACCACAACACTGGCTGAAGTGTACCACTACACTTCCTGAAGTGTACCACAACACTGGCTGAAGTGTACCACACCTGAAGTGTACCACCACACTTCCTGAAGTGTACCACTGGCTGAAGTGTACCACCACACTTCCTGAAGTGTACCACAACACTGGCTGAAGTGTACCACCACACTTCCTGAAGTGTACCACAACACTGGCTGAAGTGTACCACACTTCCTGAAGTGTACCACCACACTTCCTGAAGTGTCCCAAACCCCCTTTTACACCTGCTGAAGTGTACCACCACACTTCCTGAAGTGTACCACAACACTGGCTGAAGTGTACCACACTTCCTGAAGTGTACCACCACACTTCCTGAAGTGTACCACCACACTTCCTGAAGTGTACCACAACACTGGCTGAAGTGTACCACACTTCCTGAAGTGTTCCAAACTAACAACTTCAACGACCACCAGACACTAATAATAATCATTTGTAGAAGCTACTAAACGTACACACTTTTTTCCGAAATAAAATTAATAAAGAAAACTTCTCTTACATTGTAAGAGGTGGAATAAATCCGTCAGGATTTATTATGTATACTCTAGAAGTACTGTAGCTGTATAATAAAGCTGTAATTTAATTTTCCACAGCTGTTATTACCAGATTAAGTTAGCATTGCACTTTAAAGAGCACTACATTAATTAATGTGACTTGTTCAACACCAGGAGTGGAGGCTTGATCCACCGTCCATGTCTGTGTCATTCAGCACCAGGAGTGGAGGCTTGATCCACCGTCCATGTCTGTGTCATTCAACACCAGGAGTGGAGGCTTGATCCACCGTCCATGTCTGTGTCATTCAACACCAGGAGTGGAGGCTTGATCCACCGTCCATGTCTGTGTCATTCAACACCAGGAGTGGAGGCTTGATCCACCGTCCATGTCTGTGTCATTCAACACCAGGAGTGGAGGCTTGATCCACCGTCCATGTCTGTGTCATTCAACACCAGGAGTGGAGGCTTGATCCACCGTCCATGTCTGTGTCATTCAACACCAGGAGTGGAGGCTTGATCCACCGTCCATGTCTGTGTCATTCAACACCAGGAGTGGAGGCTTGATCCACCGTCCATGTCTGTGTCATTCAACACCAGGAGTGGAGGCTTGATCCACCGTCCATGCATACATTTAATATGAAACACGCACTCTGGTCCACCACCAGTTATACAGTTACTGTTATACACTCTGGTCCACCACCAGTTATACAGTTACTGTTATACACTCTGGTCCAGCACCAGTTATACAGTTACTGTTATATACTCTGGTCCACCACCAGTTATACAGTTACTGTTATACACTCTGGTCCACCACCAGTTATACAGTTACTGTTATACACACTGGTCCACCACCAGTTATACAGTTACTGTTATACACACTGGTCCACCACCAGTTATACAGTTACTGTTATACACTCTGGACCACCACCAGTTATACAGTTACTGTTATACACTCTGGACCACCACCAGTTATACAGTTACTGTTATACACTCTGGACCACCACCAGTTATACAGTTACTGTTATACACTCTGGACCACCACCAGTTATACAGTTACTGTTATACACTCTGGTCAACCACCAGTTACACAGTTACTGTTATACACTCTGGTCAACCACCAGTTACACAGTTACTGTTATACACTCTGGTCCCCCACCAGTTACATAGTTACTGTTATACACTCTGGTCCCCCACCAGTTACATAGTTACTGTTATACACTCTGGTCCCCCACCAGTTACACAGTTACTGTTATACACTCTGGTCCCCCACCAGTTACACAGTTACTGTTATACACTCTGGTCCCCCACCAGTTACATAGTTACTGTTATACACTCTGGTCCCCCACCAGTTACATAGTTACTGTTATACACTCTGGTCCCCCACCAGTTACATAGTTACTGTTATACACTCTGGTCCCCCACCAGTTACACAGTTACTGTTATACACTCTGGTCCCCCACCAGTTACATAGTTACTGTTATACACTCTGGTCCCCCACCAGTTACATAGTTACTGTTATACACTCTGGTCCCCCACCAGTTACATAGTTACTGTTATACACTCTGGTCCCCCACCAGTTACATAGTTACTGTTATACACTCTGGTCCCCCACCAGTTACATAGTTACTGTAGCATTCACTCTGGTCCTCCAGCCAGACACTTAACACATTTCGTTTCACACTTACCGCTGCTTGTACCAGTACCACTTGAACACTTGCCTCACCACTTGAGAAAGTCAATCACCTCACCTGCAAAGACAAATAGTCTCTTTAATTACATACTCTTGGTGTTACATTGACATCCATCTCAAAGTAATGCTATTCTACTTAACAAGGAATAATAATAATAATGTAACATAACACGGCCGCTGAGCGATCTGAGAAAGGTATCCCCTGTATCCAAGTTCGGATCCCTCTACCTCAATGATCCGAGAAAGGTATTCCCTGAAATCAAGTTCAGATTCCTCTACCTTAATGATCCGAGGAAGGTAAATAATGAACAATTCTGTTACCCACTTAAAATACGCCTCCGGGGATACTTAAGTCTTACAAATACCACTTCAGACTATCGACCCTTAACACTTATATACTTACAATATAACGACCAACTAAGCGAGTACAAGTAAGCAACGTCTCTCTCTTGAACACAGCTGGTGGAGGATCGAACTCCACTGAACCTTGGGGTGAATGGCCAAAACATACTTAAAACTTTATATAAAAACAATCTGATTACGTTAATCTTCCAAGTCTTTACAGTGACAACAATGAAAGTTTGTTAATTTGTTTCTAATTAACCTTGCTGATGATGTTACTATTTAGTGAGAACGAGATTTATTAGAATTAAGTGTTTAACAGTGACGTGTACGGCCCTACTAGATGACCCACTACTGTACCAGCAGCATTATTACAATTACCACCATTACTACCACCGGCATCACCATTACTACCACGAATGTTACTATTACAATTCCCACCATTATCACCACAATCCTTCAGACTAGTGTAATTTTCCGGTGCATTAAGCGAGTGTTCGGCTGTTTAACTGAATACATTTGTAAAGTTTCAAGCAACAGATCTAGACTTCACCTCCGCCGTTGCGGTCTGCCTCAGTTTCCCCGTTGTTCTTCACCCGTGTGGGTAAACACAGCACGCCCGTGTGGGTAAACAGCACGCCCGTGTTCTATATTACCATAATCATTAATACGATGAAAGAACAAAACTTTATTAAAACTATGTTTCTCTCAGTGAGATGCATCAAGATGAATATAATAAAGTTCTCACAAGGAGAAAAAATATTTTTAATAAAGTCTTGGTGGTTCATGTCCTAGAGTTACCAGGTGTCGCTCCTACCTTTAATATATATTATCATATATATTCTGATCATCCTACCTGGAGGATCTTCCGGGGGTCATCGCCCCCGCGGCCCTTGTTAGTAATTCTTAAGTTTAACAAATTTTATGTAGATGTTCCTGATTGTTTACCAACTACCCATTTTAATAGAAAATATATTTCTTAATTTTGTTGCGGTCATTAGAGGTGACTGGCCTCTACTACAAGAGCAAGCTTTCTTTAAGCCAGTTATTGACCTCACTCACAAGGGATATACACTAAACAGTGTATATACGCTTCGAGCTCACTGACCCCAGTGGCCAGGGAATACGCACCGAGAACTTTATCTTAGTGTAATCTAAAATACATTAGCAGGATTAATTAATATATATACGATTAGAAGTACCTAGGAACCCTACGGTCAAGATTAGTACGGCCGTAGGGTTCCTAATACCACTGCAAGTTTCTGACAGTGCCTCATTCCACACCAGTAGCCAAACTTAAGTTACTAAAATTCATCCGTGGTCTAAATCAATGACGAAACCCTTATCTCTAAGGCGTCAAAATAATCCGTGGGTAGGTTTCTTGCTCTAATATCGGTACACTTCAAAACACTACTTGGCAATTCAAGATTAATCACATGGATAAACTTTTCTAATTTTGTCTGACGTTTTCTCTCCTCAGTACTGATTAACAAAGTTTTTGATGTGTCAAGGATTATTACTGTATTGGTTACATACAGTGTGTGTGTGTGAGTGTACTCACCTAATTGTACTCACCTAATTGTGGTTGCAGGGGGTCGAGACTCAGCTCCTGGCCCCGGATCTTCGCTGTCCGCTACTGGGTCTCTGCTCTCCCTGCTCCATGAGCTTTATCATACCTTGTGTGTGTGTGTGTGTGTGTGTGTGTGTTTTACCTTTATTTGTAAATTTTAGGTATAAAATTTGCTGCAGACCCTAAAGTTACCTTCAGTGCCATCATCAACATGCTCACCTCATAAACACTAAAGCCGTCTCATAAAACCACTGGACTGTACTCACTGGAGCGGAGGCGAGAGAGGACATCATAATCTACACCTGGAAAATCCTAGAGGGACTGGATCCAAATCTGCACACAGAAAGCACTCCATACGAAAACACAAAACTGGATAGACTGTGCAACATACCCCCAATGAAAAATAGGGGCTCTGTTAGTACAGTAAGAGAAAACACTAAGTGTCCGGGGTCCAAGATTGTTCAACAGCCTCCCACCAGACATAAGGGAAATTACCAATAGGCCCCTGGCTGCCTTCAAGGAGGAGCTGGACAGATACCTAAAGTCAGTACCCGATCAGCCGGGCTATGGATCCGTACGTTGGACTACGTGCAGCCAGTAGAAACAGGCTGGTTAATCAGGCCCTCATCCACCGATAGGCCTGATCCAGGACTTGGCCGCGGGGGCGTTGACCCCCAGAAGAACCTCCATGCAGAGAGACTCCGGGTAGCATTACACTCCTCTATAAACTACAACTGTACCGTAAATACCTCAACCCTCTCATAAAAAATACAACAATCCCATACAATTCATAACTTGCCCACCAACACATCAGGTTTCCACAAACAATGAGGCTGTCCTACAATACCGCAAGACACTCTATAGAACTCTCTACTGGCCAACAATAATGAAAGACCACCAATAAATACTGCACTTGCCTGGCTGGCTGGCTGGCTGGCTGGCTCTGGCTGGCTCTGGCTGGCTCTGGCTCTGGCTCTCTCCTCTCTCTCTCTCTCTCTCTCTCGCACACACACACCATAAAAGTACAGGGATACCTGTACTTTTATGGTTTTTATTACTGTACCTACGTAGTGTTCCTAAAAAAATCCCCAAGTTCATCACTTCATATTATAAACCTCAAACCACCATGTATTCAGGTAACAAAGATCTGTGAAGAACAAAGTTGTGCACGAATGGTATACAATACTGACTGATTACCTCGTCTTATGTATATACAGTCTTCCCATTATGGCCTTCAATTTGTACTGATAAAGCCACTGGATGGTGAAACGTCTACAAATACGATACCCAGACCTTGCACATGCATCACATTCTTCAAGAGCAAAGTTACACTAGGACAGCGTCTCCATGTGTAAAGATCTTTATCATTATGCAGAGATCTCCCGGTTACACTACACCAGTCAAGAGTTATATATTGTAATTTATGTTTGTGTCAGCCTCATATTACTCAAGTCACGAGTTATGTACCAGGATCTATGTACCTCTTATATTACTCAAGTCACGAGTTATGTACCAGGATCTATGTACCTCTTATATTACTCAAGTCACGAGTTATGTACCAGGATCTATGTACCTCTTATATTACTCAAGTCACGAGTTATGTACCAGGATCTATGTACCTCTTATATTACTCAAGTCACGAGTTATGTACCAGGATCTATGTACCTCTTATATTACTCAAGTCATTATACATCTATTCCTCTTATATTACTCATCGTAGTCCAGGATCTATGACTCTTATATTACTCAGTCGAGTTATGTACCAGATCTATGTACCTCTTATATTACTCAAGTCACGAGTTAGTACCAGGATCTATGTACCTCTTAATTACTCAAGTCTGAGTTATGTACCAGGATCTATGTACCCTTATATTACTCAAGTCAGAGTTATGTACCAGGATCTAGTACCTCTTATATTACTCAAGTACGAGTTATGTACCAGGATCTATGTACCTCTTATATTACTCAAGTCCGAGTTATGTACCAGGATCTATGTACCTCTTATATTACTCAAGTCACGAGTTATGTACCAGATCTATGTACCTCTTATATTACTCAAGTCGAGTTTGTACCAGATCTATGCCTTTATATTACTCAAGCCGAGTTTCCGATCTATGTCTCTTATATTACTCTTAGTAATACCAGTTATGGATTCAAAAAGTATCTTCTGATTAGCACGTTTGTTACCGTTTCTTTACCCGTTTCCTGTCACTCTTAACAATTCCCTTCCTTCTCTTCCTTCCCCCTTCCTCAATATTTTTCCTCACTCCCAGTCCTCCCTCCTGCTGTCTACCTCCCGATATCCCCCTCTCTTTTTCCCCTCCTCTTTCTCTGTCACTTCCTCCATTCCTGAAGAGATAGACCAGTGATGAAACTTGTCTTATGGAGATAAATATAGCAACAACTGACTGACTCTATTGGTGGAGTTAAAAATCATTATTACATATTTGCTTCGCATCCTTGTATGATCATGTCTTATTTCAACTTTTGTTGAGGTCTATGTTGGGTCCCTTAATTCCACTCGCACATATCCCCTCCCACACACTCGATACTTACATAGTACCAGAAACAATGAATCTTAACCAGGGCTTCAAGTCTTAAGACTGAGTGCGCACAAATGAACAAATACACCTCAATTGCAATATAAACCCACAAGTTAACCGTAAATATACGTAAATTACAAAACAAATGCATAACTATAAAAATATGACGAACACAAAAACACAAGTATATCAACAATGGAAAACTGACAAAGCAACACAAATGCAAAACTGTACCAAATATACCGTAAATAAATAATAAAGTTCAGAACTGATAAGAAATACAGATAAATTCATAATCAAAACCAAAGAAAGGTAAAAATCCCCCATGGCCTGGAGCCCATTTTAAAATCCCACACTACGAAAACAAAGCCATAAAATTATCAAGTCAATTTGTCGTTCCCCTGAGGATACTCAGCAAGAGTTTTGTTCGTCCCTAAAGTGTACTCAGCAAGAGTTTTGTTCGTCCCTAAAGTGTACTCAGCAAGAGTTTTGTTCGTCCCTAAAGTGTACTCAGCAAGATTTGTTCGTCCCTAAAGTGTACTCAGCAAGTTTTGTTCGTCCTAAAGTGTACTACAAGTTTGTTCGTCCCTAAAGTGTACTCAGCAAGAGTTTTGTTCGTCCCTAAAGTGTACTCAGCAAGAGTCCTTTTGTTCGTCCCTAAAGTGTACTCAGCAAGAGTTTTGTTCGTCCCTAAAGTGTACTCAGCAAGAGTTTTGTTCGTCCCTAAAGTGTACTCAGCAAGAGTTTTGTTCGTCCCTAAAGTGTACTCAGCAAGAGTTTTGTTCGTCCCTAAAGTGTACTCAGCAAGAGTTTTGTTCGTCCCTAAAGTGTACTCAGCAAGAGTTTTGTTCGTCCCTAAAGTGTACTCAGCAAGAGTTTTGTTCGTCCCTAAAGTGTACTCAGCAAGAGTTTTGTTCGTCCCTAAAGTGTACTCAGCAAGAGTTTTGTTCGTCCCTAAAGTGTACTCAGCAAGAGTTTTGTTCGTCCCTAAAGTGTACTCAGCAAGTTTTGTTCGTCCCTAAAGTGTACTCAGCAAGAGTTTTGTTCGTCCCTAAAGTGTACTCAGCAAGTTTTGTTCGTCCCTAAAGTGTACTCAGCAAGTTTTGTTCGTCCCTAAAGTGTACTCAGCAAGAGTTTTGTTCGTCCCTAAAGTGTACTCAGCAAGAGTTTGTTCGTCCCTAAAGTGTACTCACAAGTTTTGTTCGTCCCTAAAGTGTACTCAGCAAGAGTTTTGTTCGTCCCTAAAGTGTACTCAGCAAGAGTTTTGTTCGTCCCTAAAGTGTACTCAGCAAGAGTTTTGTTCGTCTTAGCTAGAGTCTTTCCCATCGTTAAAGTGAACTTACTGTAGATGCTGTTAATCTGTTGAACAGCAGTTTAGTGCCGAAGGGGTAGCGTAGGTTGCCGTAGACTAGATTGGCTATATTAGACGAAGGAGTGAGTACACAACGAGCAGAGTGTGAGGGGACCGGAAGCCAGACCTGTGGGGTAGGATGTTGGTCCTAGGATGTAGACCGTGGGAGTGAGACCGGGTGGGCATAGTGTCCCACTGACCTCGTCAGGCCTAGAGAGGGCTATGAAACTAACAGACGGCATAGGCTGTCTACATTACCGAGTGACTGACAGAACTTGAAATAAATCTATAAACCAATGGAAATATACACATCATTTATTTAATTACAAACAAGCAATTCAAGAACACACAAAGCAAAAATTATCCTAAAAATTGGACTAATGACAACCATGAATGACCTACACTAGCAGGAACTGAAATGAATGACCTAACCTAAGGAACTCCATGAATGACTAACTAGCAAACGCATGAATGACCTACACACTAGCAGGAACTGCCATGAATGACCTACACTAGCAGAACTGAAATGAATGACCTACACACTAGCAGGAACTGCCATGAATGACCTACACTAGCAGGAACTGCCATGAATGACCTACACACTAGCAGGAACTGCCATGAATGACCTACACTAGCATGAACTGCCATGAATGACCTACATACTAGCAGGAACTGCCATGAATGACCTACACTAGCAGGAACTGCCATGAATGACCTACACTAGCAGGAACTGCCATGAATGACCTACACACTAGCAGGAACTGCCATGAATGACGTACACACTAGCAGGAACTGATATGAATGACGTACACACTAGCAGGAACTGTCATGAATGACGTATACACTTGCAGGAACTGTCATGAATGACGTATACACTTGCAGGAACTGTCATTAATGACGTATACACTTGCAGGAACTGTCATGAATGACCTACAAACTAGCAGGAACTGCCATGAATGACCTACACACTAGCAGGAACTGTCATGAATGACCTACACACTAGCAGGAACTGCCATGAATGACCTACACTAGCATGAACTGCCATGAATGACCTACATACTAGCAGGAACTGCCATGAATGACCTACATACTAGCAGGAACTGCCATGAATGACCTACACTAGCAGGAACTGCCATGAATGACCTACACTAGCAGGAACTGCCATGAATGACCTACACACTAGCAGGAACTGCCATGAATGACCTACACACTAGCAGGAACTGTCATGAATGACGTACACACTAGCAGGAACTGTCATGAATGACGTATACACTAGCAGGAACTGTCATGAATGACGTATACACTAGCAGGAACTGTCATGAATGACGTATACACTAGCAGGAACTGTCATGAATGACGTACACACTAGCAGGAACTGATATGAATGACGTACACACTAGCAGGAACTGTCATGAATGACGTATACACTAGCAGGAACTGTCATGAATGACCTATACACTTGCAGGAACTGTCATGAATGACGTATACATTTGCAGGAACTGTCATTAATGACGTATACACTTGCAGGAACTGTCATGAATGACCTACAAACTAGCAGGAACTGCCATGAATGACCTACACACTAGCAGGAACTGTCATGAATGACCTACACACTAGCAGGAACTGCCATGAATGACCTACACTAGCAGGAACTACCATGAATGACCTACACTAGCATGAACTGCCATGAATGACCTACATACTAGCAGGAACTGCCATGAATGACCTACATACTAGCAGGAACTGCCATGAATGACCTACACTAGCAGGAACTGCCATGAATGACCTACACTAGCAGGAACTGCCATGAATGACCTACACACTAGCAGGAACTGCCATGAATGACCTACACACTAGCAGGAACTGCCATGAATGACCTACACACTAGCAGGAACTGTCATGAATGACGCACACTACAGGAACTGTCATGAATGACGTACAACTAGCAGGAACTGTCATGAATGACGTACACACTAGCAGGAACTGTCATGAATGACGTATACACTAGCAGGAACTGTCATGAATGACGTATACACTAGCAGGAACTGTCATGAATGACGTATACACTAGCAGGAACTGTCATGAATGACGTATACACTAGCAGGAACTGTCATGAATAACGTATACACTAGCAGGAACTGTCATGAATGACGTATACACTTGCAGGAACTGTCATGAATGACCTACATACTAGCAGGAACTGCCATGAATGACCTACATACTAGCAGGAACTGCCATGAATGACCTACACACTAGCTGGAACTGTCATGAATGACGTATACACTTGCAGGAACTGTCATTAATGACGTATACACTTGCAGGAACTGTCATGAATGACCTACACACTAGCAGGAACTGCCATGAATGACCTACACACTAGCAGGAACTGCCATGAATGACCTACACACTAGCAGGAACTGCCATGAATGACCTACACACTAGCAGGAACTGCCATGAATGACCTACAACTAGCAGGAACTGTCATGAATGACGTACATACTAGCAGGAACTGTCATGAATGACGCTAACAATAGCTAGGAACTGTCATGAATGACGTATACACTTCAGGAACTGTCATAATGACGTATACACTTGCAGGAACTGCATAAGACTAAATACAGGAACTGCATGAATACTACACATAAGGAATCATGAATGACCTCACTAGGAATTCAAATGCTACACCTAGCAGGAATGCAGATACGTATCCAGCAGGACTCTGAATGACGTATACCTAGCGAACTGTAGAATGAGTTAATTGCAGGATTCCTTGAGACTCTAATGACTTAACTTCGGATTCTGAATGACTATACACTGAGAAGGTTACATTACCCTTTGAGGAATTTAAAGTGCTACAGTAACTGTGTTCTTACAACAATAAGAAAATGCCTTAAAAGAGAACAACAATCCATTAGTTACCAGATCATAACTCGATATTGCAGCACGGACGTCTTACTGCCTCAAGGACTCACTAGGACATTGTATGTGTGGAGAGTCAGTGGGCACGCTACTATGACATGACCTCTAATGGCACTACTAACATAGACTAGTCGAGCATTTACTCGAGTGTTGTTCACTTTATGCTGACTAGGAGCATTACCGGTGGAGTCACCTTACCTGACTAGTGAGCATTGTACTCGTGTGATAGTCACCTTTACTGCTGACTAGTGAGCATTGTACTCGTGTGTAGAGTCACCTTTACTGCTGACTAGTGAGCATTGTACTCGTGTGGAGAGTCACCTTTACTGCTGACTAGTGAGCATTGTACTCGTGTGTAGAGTCACCTTTACTGCTGACTAGTGAGCATTGTACTCGTGTGTAGTCACCTTTACTGCTGACTAGTGAGCTTGTACTCGTGTGTAGAGTCACCTTTACTGCTGACTAGTGAGCATTGTACTCGTGTGGAGTCACCTTTACTGCTGACTAGTGAGCATTGTACTCGTGTGGAGAGTCACCTTTACTGCTGACTAGTGAGCATTGTACTCGTGTGTAGAGTCACCTTTACTGCTGACTAGTGAGCATTGTACTCGTGTGTAGAGTCACCTTTACTGCTGACTAGTGAGCATTGTACTCGTGTGTAGAGTCACCTTTACTGCTGACTAGTGAGCATTGTACTCGTGTGGAGAGTCACCTTTACTGCTGACTAGTGAGCATTGTACTCGTGTGAGAGTCACCTTTACTGCTGACTAGTGAGCATTGTACTCGTGTGTAGAGTCACCTTTACTGCTGACTAGTGAGCATTGTACTCGTGTGAGAGTCACCTTTACTGCTGACTAGTGAGCATTGTACTCGTGTGAGAGTCACCTTTACTGCTGACTAGTGAGCATTGTACTCGTGTGTAGAGTCACCTTTACTGCTGACTAGTGAGCATTGTACTCGTGTGTAGAGTCACCTTTACTGCTGACTAGTGAGCATTGTACTCGTGTGAGAGTCACCTTTACTGCTGACTAGTGAGCATTGTACTCGTGGGGAGAGTCACCTTTACTGCTGACTAGTGAGCATTGTACTCGTGTGTAGAGTCACCTTTACTGCTGACTAGTGAGCATTGTACTCGTGTGTAGAGTCACCTTTACTGCTGACTAGTGAGCATTGTACTCGTGTGAGAGTCACCTTTACTGCTGACTAGTGAGCATTGTACTCGTGTGAGAGTCACCTTTACTGCTGACTAGTGAGCATTGTACTCGTGTGTAGAGTCACCTTTACTGCTGACTAGTGAGCATTGTACTCGTGTGTAGAGTCACCTTTACTGCTGACTAGTGAGCATTGTACTCGTGTGTAGAGTCACCTTTACTGCTGACTATGACTTGTACTGTGGAAGTACTTCTGCTACTGTACATTACTGTGTAGAGTACTTACTCTGCAGTGACTGGTAATGTTAGTCACTTTACTCTACTGCATTGTACTCGTGTGGAATGTATCTTCCCTGCTACGGGAGCTTACTCTGTGTATCACTCACTCCCTACTGGGTAATGTACTCTGTCACGTCACTTACTGCTAATGAATTATCTTCACTGTCATACTGGTATGTATCTTCACTGTCATACTGGTAATGTATCTTCACTGCATACTGGTAATGTATCTTCACTGTCATACTGGTAATGTATCTTCACTGCCATACTGGTAATGTATCTTCACTGCATACTGGTAATGTATCTTCACTGCCATACTGGTAATGTATCTCCACTGCCATACTGGTAATGTATCTTCACTGCCATACTGGTAATGTATCTTCACTGCCATACTGGTAATGTATCTTCACTGCCATACTGGTAATGTATCTTCACTGTCATACTGGTAATGTATCTTCACTGCCATACTGGTAATGTATCTTCACTGCCATACTGGTAATGCATCTTCACTGTCATACTGGTAATGCATCTTCACTGTCATACTGGTAATGTATCTTCACTGTCATACTGGTAATGTATCTTCACTGTCATACTGGTAATGTATCTTCACTGTCATACTGGTAATGTATCTTCACTGTCATACTGGTAATGTATCTTCACTGTCATACTGGTAATGTATCTTCACTGTCATACTGGTAATGTATCTTCACTGCCATACTGGTAATGTATCTTCACTGTCATACTGGTAATGTATCTCTCCACTGCCATACTGGTAATGTATCTTCACTGTCATACTGGTAATGTATCTCTCCACTGCCATACTGGTAATGTATCTTCACTGTCATACTGGGAATGTATCTTCACTGTCATACTGGGAATGTATCTTCACTGTCATACTGGGAATGTATCTTCACTGTCATACTGGGAATGTATCTTCACTGTCATACTGGTAATGCATCTTCACTGTCATACTGGTAATGTATCTTCACTGTCATACTGGTAATGTATCTTCACTGTCATACTGGTAATGTATCTTCACTGTCATACTGGTAATGCATCTTCACTGTCATACTGGTAATGTATCTTCACTGTCATACTGGTAATGCATCTTCACTGTCATACTGGTAATGCATCTTCACTGTCATACTGGTAATGCATCTTCACTGTCATACTGGTAATGCATCTTCACTGTCATACTGGTAATGTATCTTCACTGTCATACTGGTAATGCATCTTCACTGTCATACTGGTAATGCATCTTCACTGTCATACTGGTAATGTATCTTCACTGCCATACTGGTAATGTATCTTCACTGTCATACTGGTAATGTATCTTCACTGTCATACTGGTAATGTATCTTCACTGTCATACTGGAAATGTATCTTCACTGTCATACTAGTCTTCAAAACCCTAGTAGAATACATTCTTGAGAGTTAATAGTGTTTGCAACAATCAGTAACACTGGTACAGCAATATTCTCTGGCGCTATTGCTTTCAATTCACCATTGTGATTCCTAAATTACTTTGTTCCCTCTCTCCCTCCCACCCTCTCTCCCTCTCCCAACTAAAAAAAATAGAAAAAAATAGAGGTATGAGAGTATTGGGGTCCAGGTTTAGACAGGATGGTGGAGGCGTGAGCAAACTATCTGGGCAATGGTGGTGTGTGTGTGTGTGGTGTGAGCGCTGTGGTGTGGTGTGCTGTGGGTGGGTGGTTGTGGGTGGTGTGTGTGTGTGGTGAGGTGTGGGTGTGGGGGTGTGTGTGGGGTGGGGGGTGGTTGTGGGTGGGTGGGGTGTGGTGTGGGTGGGTGTGTGGATGTGGGTGGGTGTGTGGTGTGGGTGTGTGTGGTGCGGGTGGGTGGGTGTGGTGTGGGAGGGTGTGTGTGGTGTGGGTGGGTGGGTGTGGTTGTGGGTGGGTGTGGTGTGGTGGTGTGTGGGTGGGTGTGTGTGGTGTGGGTGGTGTGTGGTGGGGTGTGTGTGGTGTGGGTGGTGTGTGTGGTGTGGTGGGTGTGGGTGGGTGGTGGGTGTGGTGTGGTGTGGTTGTGGGGGGTGGGTGTGTGTGGTTGTGGGTGGGTGTGTGGTGTGGGTGGGTGTGTGGTGTGGGTGTGTGTGGTGTGGGTGGGTGGGTGTGGTGTGGGTGGGTGGGTGTGGTGTGGGTGGGTGTGTGTGGTGTGGGTGGGTGGGTGGGGTGTGGGTGGGTGTGTGTGGTGTGGGTGGGTGTGTTGTGGGTGGGTGTGTGTGGTGTGGGTGGGTGGGTGGGTGGGTGTGGTGGGTGGGTGTGGTGTGGGTGGGTGTGTGCTTGTGGGTGGGTGTGTGCTTGTGGGTGGGTGTGCAGATGTGTGGCCGCACGCATGTGTCAAAATACACATTTTATATTCTGGGTAAGACAAAGTTGCATGTTTCCAGGTCATAATCTCGCTTCTTGTGAGGTTCAACTACATATTAAAGATTACCATTCTTTGATAAGCCCACCTGTTTTCTGCTTCCTGGGTAACAAGGCTCAACATCTTTCACAAAGTTCTCATTCGCTTAACTTAACTTAACTTAGCGTAAAAAAAAGATTTTCCAGCCAGATCTGTCGTCTCCGGAGAGTTCTTCTCTTTTATTATACTCGGCTGACCCTTCCCTTGGCTTTATTAAGTTCAAGAATTATTAGCTCGGTTATATCACGAGCACAGTGATGAGGGTTGGTTATATCACAGTGCTGATGGTTCGTTATATCACAGTACTGATGGTTATATCACAGTACTGAGGGTTGGTTATATCACAGTGCTGATGGTTCGTTATATCACAGTACTGATGGTTGGTTATATCACAGTACTGATGGTTGGTTATATCACAGTGCTGATGGTTGGTTATATCACAGTGCTGATAGTTGGTTATATCACAGTACTGATGGTTGGTTATATCACAGTACTGATGGTTATATCACAGTACTGATGGTTGGTTATATCACAGTACTGATGGTTGGTTATATCACAGTACTGATGGTTTGTTATATCACAGTACTGATGGTTGGTTATATCACAGTGCTGATAGTTGGTTATATCACAGTGCTGATGGTTGGTTATATCACAGTGCTGATGGTTGGTTATATCACAGTGCTGATGGTTGGTTATATCACAGTGCTGATGGTTGGTTATATCACAGTGCTGATGGTTGGTTATATCACAGTGCTGATGGTTGGTTATATCACAGTGCTGATGGTTGGTTATATCACAGTGCTGATGGTTATATCACAGTGCTGATGGTTGGTTATATCACAGTACTGATGGTTATATCACAGTACTGAGGGTTGGTTATATCACAGTGCTGATGGTTGGTTACATCACCGTGCTGATGGTTTGTTATATCACAGTACTGATGGTTATATCACAGTGCTGATGGTTGGTTATATCACAGTGCTGATGGTTGGTTATATCACAGTACTGATGGTTGGTTATATCAGTGCTGATGGTTGGTTACATCACCGTGCTGATGGTTGGTTATATCACAGTGCTGATGGTTGGTTATATCACAGTGCTGATGGTTGGTTATATCACAGTACTGATAGTTGGTTATATCACAGTGCTGATGGTTGGTTATATCACAGTGCTGATGGTTGGTTATATCACAGTGCTGATGGTTGGTTATATCACAGTGCTGATGGTTGGTTATATCACAGTTGATGGTTATATCACAGTCTGATAGTTGGTTATATCACAGTGCTGATGGTTGGTTACATCACCGGTTATCCAGTGCTGATGGTTTGTTATATCACAGTACTGATGGTTATATCACAGTGCTGATAGTTGGTTATATCACAGTGCTGATGGTTGGTTATATCACAGTGGTTATATCACAGTGCTGATGGTTGGTTATATCACAGTGCTGATGGTTGGTTATATCACAGTGCTGATGATTCGGTTATATCACGAACCAATCTGATAATAATAATAATAATAATAATAATAATTTTTATTTCAATGCATGTTACAAGTGTACAATGTTATTGGTAGTTACAAATATAATACAATTATAAAACTGTAATGCAAGGAGAGCCACTGGCATGCCATGGCATTAGGGGCAGTTTATTCTAGAGACTTATTCACTAAGTACTTAATGCTAAAGAAATTGATTGAGTTTATTCTAGTTCTATATTATTTAAATTATTAAATGGTTATACATACTATTTAAAGACAATACAAGAGAAATTGGTTGAGTTTAATCTAGTTGTAGAATTTATTTCAAATTACAGTATGTTGATGCTATACTAGTATAATAACAATACTAGAAATAGTTTTTAGAGTTTCATCTAGGTATATATTTTATTTCAAATTAAGAAAATGATGATACTATAAGATTTTAAATGACAATATGATGATATGAGATTGCAACAAGTGTTAAGGAGGATGAACATATCAAAATGAGATCTTCTTAAGTAAAATAATATTGAGTTTGGAAGTTTGTTACAGTATGAGTATGTATAAGTATAAGTATAAGTATAAGTATAGTAATATATATCAAATAATCAGAGACCAATGAACAACAACGAGTCTCCAAGTTTACTGGGCTCTTCAAGAAGAACCAAACTCCCAAGATGCAGAATCTCGACAACATTTTATCCAACCAATTTTCACATGTGTATATGATAATTCCCTAAATTATTTCTTCTGACAATCTATTGCACACATATTATCACTAAATTAATGAACACATTTTTCTTCGTTAGGCAGAAATAGTTTGTTTCGTGCTTCATTGTTATTGTTGCCTATAATGAAGATTGACACCAGCTTTGATAATGGTAAGAAATTTTATGAAGTCGATTATGAATGTTCCCATAAAATGACGCAAATTTTCATCATACTAATTTATACAAGTCTGCTTGAAGTTACTGAGACTTAGCTGGTGCTGCAACTTTACACATTACATCAGAACTAAAAAGTTATTTCTGCACTAAGGTGCTGGAGCTACGTCGTCAGTATTGTGAAGGAGATTTCTTCCTTACTAGTGTTAAGTCAGTGTTTGGAACAGATTTGTGAAGCAGTGTTGGCGAAGCAGACAGACTCCTTACTACACAGTGTTACATCAGTGTTTTCTGAACCTGCAGACAGCAACACACCCACTTTTGTGAAGCCTTCGTACCGGTACTTGGCCAGTGTGTTTGTTGTCTTGTACCTTCACACAAGATGGCCGTCGTGTGGTGCTACGCACGTCGCAACTCTCACCACACAGATGGTCGTGTAGAGGCACCCTCATCGTCACACCTTAACAGATGAGGGTCTTCCCGAGGCCAGAGATCAAAAGATCCTTACTATAAAAATGCCTTCCAAGCCTCTGGATAAATCCACTTTAGGTGTATTATTCGCCGCGTCATTCTGTTTACATTGTCTTCATTATTGTGTCCACGAATTAAGCTGAACGAAAAATGTTCACTCTCAGGCTATTGTTCGAAAGTCTTCGTTCCTTGTGTTTAATAAGCGGGAGGTTCCTGGGTATTCAACAACTGAGCCATTAGTAATTTCTTCGGCTTTTGCTCATTCTCTTTACTACGCATTTAAAGTCGTTGCACCAGTGATGATAATTAGACACAAGACTGTGGTTAAACTTGTTGCTGGGTTTGCTTTACACAATATTTAGGATGGTTCTTCGTGTAGGAAAATGTGTTATACAAACTGAAAGAAAAAATTGTCTTCAGAGTCTTGAAAGCAATGAGGCACCAACACATCTCCACGTATTTGTGCCGAATGTAATTCAATAAATCATCTGCAGGATTAAGTCATGTAACAACTGTTACACATAAGACCAACAACATTAAGATTTTATCAGACGTACCGCAGGCAACCAGAAGTAGAGGCAACGTCTATGTGAAGTCTACCTGGAGGGTGTTTCGGGGGTCAACGCCTCCGCGGCCCAGTCCTTGACCAGGCCTCCCGGTGGCTCAGGGCCTGATCAATCAGGCTGTTACTGCTGGCCGCAAGTAACAGGCATTAGCCAATGACTTGAGGGGAAGAAAAGAACTCATTTGACCTAATCGGTAATAATCAATGGGATGGATCAAGGAGGAAGCTGCTAGGAGTTGCAACTTCATCGACAAATTAATTAGTGGCCAGCAACGTCCAATCACACGCCTCGCTCCACACCTTCAACAATTCTGGGACTAACACGCTCCATGCACACACCTGCAACCAGTTGCTACACGTGTGCAACACATGGTCGCCTGTATTACATGATACATGGATGAGACCCAAACTTCATCATTGGATGAGTCACAGTTCACTTATATACCCCTGTAAGTCCCCCAGTTCACTATACCCCTGTAAGTCCCCCAGTTCACTATACCAATGTAAGTCCCAGTTCACTATACCCCTGTAAGTCCCCCAGTTCACTATACCCCTGTAAGAGTCCCAGTTCACTATACCCCTGTAAGTCCCCCAGTTCACTATACCCCTGTAAGAGTCCCAGTTCACTATACCCCTGTAAGTCCCCCAGTTCACTATACCCCTGTAAGTCCCCCAGTTCACTATACCCCTGTAAGAGTCCCAGTTCACTATACCCCTGTGTGAGTTCCAGTTCACTATACCCCTGAGTTCCAGTTCACTATACCCCTGTAAGAGTGCCAGTTCACTATACCCCTGTAAGTCCCCCAGTTCACTATACCCCTGTAAGTCCCCCAGTTCACTATACCCCTGTAAGAGTCCCAGTTCACTATACCCCTGTAAGTCCCCCAGTTCACTATACCCCTGTAAGTCCCCCAGTTCACTATACCCCTGTAAGTCCCCCAGTTCACTATACCCTGTAAGTCCCAGTTCACTATACCCCTGTAAGAGTCCAGTTCACTATACCCCTGTGAGTTCCAGTTCACTATACCCCTGAAGTCCAGTTCACTATACCCCTGTAAGTCCCAGTTCACTATACCCCTGTAAGTCCCCCAGTTCACTATACCCCTGTAAGTCCCCCAGTTTACTATACCCCTGTAAGAGTGCCAGTTCAGTTATATACCCCAGTGTGACACACTTCACATATGTAACCCTGTACGAGTGCCAGTTCACTTAGTTTACACAGCAACTAGCGAATTGGAGGTAATCAGGTTTGATCCAAGGGGAGGGCTAGCTTTAATTCCTTGGATTAAGATTTCTTCAACATCAAGGCAGTTCTGGGGCAAGGAGAGATAAGTACATTCCATCATTATTTCCTCTCAACATCACTTCCCCAACTGGACCATCACTATCCTCAATGTACCATCACTGTCTCCTCCAATGTACCCTCACTGTCTCCTCAACTGTACCCTCACTGTCTCCTCAATGTCCCTCACTGTCTCCTCAATGTACCCTCACTGTCTCCTCAATGTACCCTCACTGTCTCCTCAATGTCCCTCACTGTCTCCTCAATGTACCCTCACTGTCTCCTCAATGTACCCTCACTGTCTCCTCAATGTCCCTCACTGTCTCTCAATGACCCTCACTGTCTCCTCAATGCACCCTCACTGTCTCCTCAATGTACCCTCACTGTCTCCTCAATGTACCCTCACTGTCTCCTCAATGTACCCTCACTGTCTCCTCAATGTACCCTCACTGTCTCCTCAATGTACCCTCACTGTCTCCTCAATGTACCCTCACTGTCTCATAAATGTACCCTCACTGTCTCATAAATGTACCCTCACTGTCTCATAAATGTACCCTCACTGTCTCCTCAATGTACCCTCACTGTCTCCTCAATGTACCCTCACTGTCTCCTCAATGTACCCTCACTGTCTCCTCAATGTACCCTCATCTCAATGTACTCGTCTCTCAATGTACCCTCACTGTCTCCTCAATGTACCCTCACTGTCTCCTCAATGTACCCTCACTGTCTCCTCAACTGTACCATCACTCTCTCCTCAATGTACCCTCACTGTCTCCTCAATGTACCCTCACTGTCTCCTCAATGTACCCTCACTGTCTCCTCAATGTACCCTCACTGTCTCTAAATGTACCCTCACTGTCTCCTCAATGTACCTCACTGTCTCCTCAATGTACCCTCACTGTCTCCTCAATGTACCCTCACTGTCTCCTCAATGTACCCTCACTGTCTCCTCAATGTACCCTCACTGTCTCCTCAATGTACCCTCACTGTCTCCTCAATGTACCCTCACTGTCTCCTCAATGTACCCTCACTGTCTCCTCAATGTACCCTCACTGTCTCCTCAATGTACCCTCACTGTCTCCTCAATGTACCCTCACTGTCTCCTCAATGTACCCTCACTGTCTCCTCAATGTACCCTCACTGTCTCCTCAATGTACCCTCACTGTCTCCTCAATGTACCCTCACTGTCTCCTCAATGTACCCTCACTGTCTCCTCAATGTACCCTCACTGTCTCCTCAATGTACCCTCACTGTCTCCTCAATGTACCCTCACTGTCTCCTCAATGTACCCTCACTGTCTCCTCAATGTACCCTCACTGTCTCCTCAATGTACCCTCACTGTCTGCCTCAATGTACCCTCACTGTCTCCTCAATGTACCCTCACTGTCTCCTCAATGTACCCTCACTGTCTCCTCAATGTACCCTCACTGTCTCCTCAATGTACCCTCACTGTCTCCTCAATGTACCCTCACTGTCTCCTCAATGTACCCTCACTGTCTCCTCAATGTACCCTCACTGTCTCCTCAATGTACCCTCACTGTTTCCTCAATGTACCCTCACTGTCTCCTCAATGTACCCTCACTGTCTCCTCAATGCACCCTCACTGTCTCCTCAATGTACCTCACTGTCTCCTCAATGTACCCTCACTGTCTCCTCAATGTACCCTCACTGTCTCCTCAATGTACCCTCACTGTCTCCTCAATGACCCTCACTGTCTCCTCAATGTACCCTCACTGTTCCTCAATGTACCCTCACTGTCTCCTCAATGTACCCTCACTGTCTCCTCAATGTACCCTCACTGTTCCTCAATGTACCCTCACTGTTTCCTCAATGTACCCTCACTGTCTTCCTCAATGTACCCTCACTGTCTCCTCAATGTACCCTCACTGTCTCCTCAATGCACCCTCACTGTCTCCTCAATGTACCCTCACTGTCTCCTCAATGTACCCTCACTGTCTCCTCAATGCACCTCAGTCTTGAGTACTGCCATTGTCTTTGCTACGGTTCAATATTTGTTCGTTACTCTTACATTTACCAGCCGTCACGAATTTGCTCAAAATATGAACCAGTAGCAATTCTCGATTTTTTTGGAGTGTGGGGGAGGCCTACCCAAAATGCAGGATAATTCCTCCATACACCTTTAAGAAAATATGACCCCAAAAACTGTGTTAGTGACATAGATGGATAAAACTTGTATTGGAATGTAAAAAACATGAACACGGACCATGTGCTGTGAGTTTTATTGTTGGATAATTTTATGGCCCAAGTTTGCTTGTGTTTTTAAGTTTTTCTTTGACTTTCATATTGTTTATCATTTATTCGCACAAACGAACACGGACACAACGACACTTAAACACATATAACCCACACATATATATACCCCCACACACATTTAAAACACATGCCAATACATTTACAATCTTGAGCCTGGTTCTCGGGGGCTGTAGTGTCGCTGGGAATTTCTCTGCCATTATTCAAAGAAAGTGTCACTCTTATAAATCATGCCAAATTACTTGAAACCCTGAGACGTGTTTGATGCGAGGAGCAGCGGCTGAGTGGGGGAGAGAGAGAGGGGAAAGAAGGACTATGGAATTTGTACTCACCTATATGTGGTTGCAGGGAGTCTAATCACAGCTTCTGGTCCACCGCCTCTTTGCTGGTTGCTACTAGATCCCCTCTCCCGGCTCCAAGAGCCTTATTGTACCTCTTCTTAAAGCTATATATGGATCCCGTCTCTACTACGTCACTATAGATTGTTCCACTTCCTGACAACCCTAACGCTGAAGAAATACTTCCTAACATCCAGGGAGATGCATTAGCTCGTCATAGCCTTCGTTCTAAGAAAACTGAAATCATCAAGAGGAACTTGAGTAAAGTGAGACTTAACATCAGGTTTCAGTATCTTACAGTGAAGTCTTGGTAAGAGGTATTGAAAGAAAACTTTCGAGGTGTTGAAAACTCATTAAGAGGTGTTAATGCTATATAATATTTTCTGAGACACCCAAATGTATTTAAAAATTGTTAAAACATTATAAGGTTTTCTATATCGTAATAAATTTTTAATTTTGTATTTTAAAGATTTTTACTTTCTGGAAAGCTGAACATAGATGCTTGGGCGTGCGTGCGCGCGCGTGGAATCTTGCAAACACGCGCTCATGCGAGCCCGCGTGCGGGGCTCCAGTTTTGATAGCTCCCAAAGGACATTCAGGGCTAAAACGTCAGTAAACATACGAGTGTGTGTTGCTACAGAGCCGCCTGAACACAACTAGTGTATGTAGTCTCTTGAGAGAAGATGGGAGGGAGAGAAGTAGAGACGGAGAGAGGCAGGGAGAGGAGGAGGAGCAGTAGCAGGAGTAAAGAGGAGCAGGAGAGAGGAATAGACGAGAAGAAATTGCTGGAGCGGTAGGGAAAGAGTGAAAGGGATGAAGAGACTGAGTGAGGAGAGGGGGTCTGAGAAAGGGGATTACAAGAGGAAGAAGAGAAATGAGGTACCAGAGAATTTAATTAATATTATTATGTATACAGATATCATTAACCCAATAATTTAATACTGCCAGCAGCTACTGAGGTTCTTAACACAAGAACTAACATTCCAGCAGCTACTGAGGTTCTTAACACAAGTATTAACATTCCAGCAGCTACTGAGGTTAACACAAGTACTAACATTCCAGCAGGTACTGAGGTTAACACAAGAACTAACATTCCAGCAGGTACTGAGGTTAACACAAGTACTAACATTCCAGCAGCTACTGAGGTTCTTAACACAAGTACTAACATTCCAGCAGCTACTGTGGTTAACACAAGTACTAACATTCCAGCAGGTACTGAGGTTAACAAGAGTACTAACATTCCAGCCAGCGGTACTGAGGTTAACACAAGTACCAACATTCCAGCAGGTACTGAGGTTAACAAGAGTACTAACATTCCAGCAGGTACTGAGGTTAACAAGAGTACTAACATTCCAGCAGGTACTGAGGTTAACAAGAGGACTAACATTCCAGCAGGTACTGAGGTTAACAAGAGTACTAACATTCCAGCAGGTACTGGAGTTTGTTTACAAACGTTTTACCTAGATGCGGCCTACAGCAGTAGGCTAACATACTGGTTCCTTTTCATACTGCTAGGTGGGCAGGGGCAGCAACAGTGTAGGCAAAGTCGCCCATATGATTCTTCGTGCCTGAGAATCGAACCCAGAACCTTGAGATTGTGAGTCGAGAACACACATCAGTGAATTACAGCAGTACATCCTGTACCAGATTTTTATTTACCAACACCTAATAAGTCCATAGTGTGATGTTACCATAGTCAATATATATATATATATACCTGTGATTAGTTCCAGCCTGGTCTGGAGTCAAGCCTTTCGGCTAATTACATAGTAATAATAATAATAAGTATAGTGCCTGAACTATGAAGGAAGGGTGGGGATATTTGCAGTTCTGAACTGTGGTATCAGCACCCCTCCGGCAAGACAGTGATGGAGTAAATGATGGGGAGTGTTTCTTCTATTTTGTGTCACCCTTCCTCGGTGGGAGACGGCCGGTTTGTTGAAATAATAATAACTAATACTAAAAATAATATAATAATAATAATAATAATAATGCTCTCCAAAGGATAACTCATAAATAATTAAATAGTATTTAGAATGATGGGGAGAAAATACAACCCTGCACTAATTTATTCTAAAAAAATTAATAAAATGACACACAAAAAGAAAGAAAATGTAAAGGGATTTACGTGATTTATTAGATAGAGTGAAGCTATTAATAGTGGGATTGAGGAGCCTTCCAGTGTGAGGGAAATTGAAGGAAGAGCAAGGAAAGGCGGCACGACATGACAGCCAGGAGGGAGGGAGGGAGAGAGACAGAGGTGAGTCACTGGGAAAGCCCTCTGATTGTCTTCCTTACATAGAAACAGCTCTCCCTCCTCTCTCTACGCCCTCCCTCCCTACTGATGTGCGTCACTATAAGACGAGCGTCACTCAGGGTACGCACTGCCCTCCATCACAGTCACGTAAAGTCACTTCCAGAGTGTCAGGGCGACGCTTATTACTCTACACAGTGAGTGTTCCAGACCACAAGTAAACACTTACTACACTGTACTCAGTAGTCAGACCACAGGTATACACTACACTGTATTCAGTATTCAGACCACAGGTATACACTACACTGTATTCAGTATTCAGACCACAGGTATACACTACACTGTATTCAGTATTCAGACCACAGGTATACACTACACTGTATTCAGTATTCAGACCACAGGTATACACTACACTGTATTCAGTATTCAGACCACAGGTATACACTAGACTGTATTCAGTATTCAGACCACAGGTAGACACTAGACTGTATTCAGTAGTCAGACCACAGGTAGACACTACACTGTATTCAGACCACAGGTAGACACTACACTGTATTCAGACCACAGGTAGACACTACACTGTATTCAGTAGTCAGACCACAGGTATACACTACACTGTATTCAGACCACAGGTAGACACTACACTGTATTCAGTATTCAGACCACAGGTAGACACTACACTGTATTCAGTAGTCAGACCACAGGTAGACACTACACTGTATTCAGACCACAGGTAGACACTACACTATTCAGACCACAGGTAGACACTACACTGTATTCAGACCACAGGTAGACACTACACTGTATTCAGTAGTCAGACCACAGGTAGACACTACACTATTCAGACCACAGGTAGACACTACACTATTCAGACCACAGGTAGACACTACACTGTATTCAGTAGTCAGACCACAGGTAGACACTACACTATTCAGACCAGGTGACATACAGTATTCAGACCACAGGTAACACTACACTTATTCAGACCACAGGTAGACACTACACTGTATTCAGTAGTCAGACCACAGGTATACACTACACTGTATTCAAGACCACAGGTAGACACTACACATGTATTCAGACCACAGGTAGACACTACACTACATATCAGACCACAGGTAGACACTACACTGTATTCAGACCACAGGTAGACACTACACTGTATTCAGACCACAGGTAGACACTACACTATTCAGACCACAGGTAGACACTACACTATTCAGACCACAGGTAGACACTACACAGTATTCAGACCACAGATGAACACGTGAACATAAACACTACACTGGGAACTTATTTCTTGTTGATGGAACTTAGAAAATACGTCTGTGTCACGAAGGATGTTGTGCTCGAAACAATACCGAAGACAAGAAACTCTACACAGGCTTTTACTGTGACAACATTTCGGTCTGTATAGAGCTTTATGATGTCCTGCTTTGCATTAAAAATTTTGCAAGCTCTAACATAGCGAAACGTTGACACCTCCACCCCCAAAATCTTATTCTGCAACATGCATCTTTTCTTCTATAAAACTCAAGTATACTAATGTTTCCACGTTGAAGTTTAAAGATATATTTACCTCATTAGAGCAACGTTTAGCAACAATATTCTCTGTTAAGTAAAATGCGCCACTATTTGTGCTAAACAGAAGATAAATTTTTACCACAGTTAAGATGCATCCTCACGTTTCTCATCTTCCCAAGAAAGTTTTTTTTAATCAAGTCAGAGTTAACAGATGATGTAAAAACTGAAGCGTGCTTGAGGAACGTGTAATACCACCACTGAGAGCAGAGCTTCCATGAGACCTGGGAAGGAAAAAAAGGACGATACTGAGAACTATGATACTGGCTCTCTGCTCCCCCACACATAAAATCTTACCCCAATGAGAACTTCAGACACAATAACCAACTTCCTTACTTCAGAGTGGTTACGTCACAACACTACTGCACAGCACATGAAACAAATGCAGGATATACCTCCATCTTTCCGCACTCAACGACACAATACACTAACCAGCCCTTGAAATAAACAGTATTTCCCCTCATTTTAAACAACAATACTGTGACCAGCCCATCAAACAAAAGCAAGGTACTTAACCCCCCTCACACCCAACAACTACACAAACGTTCGTGAGAACCAACAGAGGAGCCACTCCAGACAAGTAAAGTGAAAAATCACACCATGAAAAGAGCAATTAAAAGGGAAGGCAAGTTTGGGCGAGTCTCTCCTCCCTTTGTGAGCTTTTGTGTCCTCACACACACAAAAAAGTTGCTGTTAAAGGAATTTTTAAAAGCTGTTTGTTTCATTTTCATTTCCTCTGGGTCTATCATACGTTACTCTTTGTTTTGTTTTTTTCTTTTATCATAGTTAGTCCTTAGTTAATTCTTTCACTACCATCTAACCTTCAAAGCATTTAACTCACGCTGTTTACATCAACATCAGAGTAATGTCCAGGGGCATCAGTCACCTCATCAACAGCTATATACCTGGCAGTCGGTTACCATAGCAACAACGTTCCTTGGCAACGAGAACGAACATCGTTAATGATGAGCAGACAAGGGAATTTAAGAAAAGTGCCGTTATCTTCTCTGACTGTCTATAACAGATGCCGACACGCTTGTTAAACGAGTCAGTCAAGGAAAAGTTAAGTTCGATGCATGACCAAGGTCACTCTTGCGAGGCATGACCAAGGTCACTCTTGCGAGGCATGACCAAGGTCACTCTTGCGATGCTTACGTGCTGATTGAATACACCGTTACAATAGACCTCATAAAAAAGCCAATCAGTACATGAAATAAATTTGATCCAATACCACACACCTTGCAGCTTCAGCTCTTACATATAAAGGATATTCAATGAACTACTTATAATAATAGGTCACTCTCGCGAGGCGTGACAAAGACTGCACTCTTCAGTCAACCTTATCCAGACAGACTGGCACTCAGCAAGGAGTCAATCTCTCCCGAGGTACTTCGCTCTTTGGTAGCCTTTCTATAAGGATCTCTCTTTTGTTATTACTCTAGAGAGATTTACACTATCTCTGTAATGAACATGATATATGGGTTTAAATTTCTACTCTTTCTTTTATAACCCCACCAAAGTTTTTATATTTTTTAGGAAATTATGAGAAACGTGAGGCGGCATTTTAATTTTGGTAAAAAAAAAAAATCCTGTTTTCCACTAAACACAAACAGTGGCGAGTTTTGCTCAACGCCGAATGATGATATTTCTAACCATACCACGGGTGGGGTTCGAACCCGCGGTCATAGAGTCTCAAAACTCCAGACTGTCGCGTAAGCCACTGGGTCAGCTAGCTTCAATAAGATTCATCCAACTATGTATATTTCTACACCATAGGAAGGTTAGCATAGGCACCACTGTGTCCACAAATGTAAGTTTTTACAGATGAATCTCCCGCTAGCATGGCCGTGGCGAACTCTAGCTCAAATCCCCTCAAAGCCGTCAACATAACTCACGAAATCGTAATGACACGATTGCAAACAAACCATACCACGGGTGGGGTCGAACCCGCGATCAGAGTGTCTCAAAACGCGTCGGACTGGAGTTTAGAGACACTGATCACGGGTTCTAACCCCACCCGTGGTATGGTTTGTTTGCAATCGTGGCATTGCGATTTCGTGAGTGATATTGTTTCTAAACATTGTTTTGTGGTAAAATGTCTCTAAACTTAAAGGTGAAAATATTAGAGAAATAAGTATTACATTCTGAAACATATTCCACCTCCAGCCGACCTATCAAACCTCACGCCAGAGACCTTCAATTTTAAGCAGAAGTAACCACTGCTGACCCAATTTATCTTAACCGGCCCCCAGGGAGCAGTAACAGCCCCAGGGAAGCAGTAACAGCCCCAGGGAAGCAGTAACAGCTCCAGGGAAGCAGTAACGGCCCCAGGGAAGCAGTAACGGCCCCAGGGAAGCAGTAACGGCCCCAGGGAAGCAGTAACGGCCCCAGGGAAGCAGTAACGGCCCCAGGGAAGCAGTAACGGCCCCAGGGAAGCAGTAACGGCCCCAGGGAAGCAGTAACGGCCCCAGGGAAGCAGTAACGGCCCCAGGGAAGCAGTAACGGCCCCAGGGAAGCAGTAACGGCCCCAGGGAAGCAGTAGCAGCAATCTGGCTCTGCTCATCCTAACCTTAACTATCACCAGGGACAGTAATTAACTCTAACTCAGTCACGGATACTCTAACACCAACAGGGAAAGAAGGGAGACCTGGAACAACGATAAAGGGAGACCTGGAACAACGATAAAGGGAGACCTGGAACAACGATAAAGGGAGACTTGGAACAACGATAAAGGGAGACTTGGAACAACGATAAAGGGAGACCTGGAACAACGATAAAGGGAGACTTGGAACAACGATAAAGGGAGACCTGGAACAACGATAAAGGGAGACCTGGAACAACGATAAAGGGAGACATGGAACAACGATAAAGGGAGACTTGGAACAACGATAAAGGGAGACTTGGAACAACGATAAAGGGAGACTTGGAACAACGATAATGGGAGACCTGGAACAACGATAAAGGGAGACCTGGAACAACGATAAAGGGAGACCTGGAACAACGATAAAGGGAGACCTGGAACAACGATAAAGGGAGACCTGGAACAACGATAAAGGGAGACTTGGAACAACGATAAAGGGAGACCTGGAACAACGATAAAGAGAGACTTGGAACAACGATAAAGGGAGACCTGGAACAACGATAAAGAGAGACTTGGAACAACGATAAAGGGAGACTTGGAACAACGATAAAGGGAGACTTGGAACAACGATAAAGGGAGACTTGGAACAACGATAAAGGGAGACTTGGAACAACGATAAAGGGAGACTTGGAACAACGATAAAGGGAGACTTGGAACAACGATAAAGGAGACTCGGAACAACGATAAAGGGGGACTCGGAACAACGATAAAGGAGACTCAGGAACAACGATAAAGGAGACTTGGAACAACGATAAAGGAGACTGGAACAACGATAAAGGGAGACTTGGAACAACGATAAAGGGAGACTTGGAACAACGATAAAGGGAGACTTGGAACAACGATAAAGGGAGACTTGGAACAACGATAAAGGGAGACTTGGAACAACGATAAAGGGAGACTTGGAACAACGATAAAGGAGACTTGGAACAACGATAAAGGAGACTTGGAACAACGATAAAGGAGACTTGGAACAACGATAAAGGAGACTTGGAACAACGATAAAGGAGACTTGGAACAACGATAAAGGAGACTTGGAACAACGATAAAGGGAGACTTGGAACAACGATAAAGGAGACTTGGAACAACGATAAAGGAGACCTGGAACAACGATAAAGGAGACCTGGAACAAAGATAAAGGAGACTCGGAACAACGATAAAGGAGACTCGGAACAACGATAAAGGGAGACTCGGAACAACGATAAAGGAGACTCGGAACAACGATAAAGGAGACTCGGAACAACGATAAAGGAGACTTGAAACAACGATAAAGGAGACTTGAAACAACGATAAAGGAGACTTGGAACAACGATAAAGGAGACTTGGAACAACGATAAAGGAGACTTGGAACAACGATAAAGGAGACTTGGAACAACGATAAAGGAGACTTGGAACAACGATAAAGGAGACTCGGAAAAACGATAAAGGAGACTCGGAAAAACGATAAAGGAGACTTGAACAACGATAAAGGGAGACTTGGAACAACGATAAAGGAGACCTGGAACAACGATAAAGGAGACTTGGAACAACGATAAAGGAGACCTGGAACAACGATAAAGGAGACCTGGAACAACGATAAAGGGAGACCTGGAACAACGATAAAGGGAGACTTGGAACAACGATAAAGGGAGACTTGGAACAACGATAAAGGGAGACTTGGAACAACGATAATGGGAGACCTGGAACAACGATAAAGGGAGACCTGGAACAACGATAAAGGGAGACCTGGAACAACGATAAAGGGAGACCTGGAACAACGATAAAGGGAGACTTGGAACAACGATAAAGGGAGACCTGGAACAACGATAAAGAGAACTTGGAACAACGATAAAGGAGACCTGGAACAACGATAAAGGAGACTTGGAACAACGATAAAGGGAGACTTGGAACAACGATAAAGGAGACTTGGAACAACGATAAAGGAGACTTGGAACAACGATAAAGGAGACTTGGAACAACGATAAAGGAGACTTGGAACAACGATAAAGGGAGACTTGGAACAACGATAAAGGAGACTCGGAACAACGATAAAGGAGACTTGGAACAACGATAAAGGAGACTCGGAACAACGATAAAGGAGACTTGGAACAACGATAAAGGAGACTCGGAACAACGATAAAGGAGACTTGGAACAACGATAAAGGAGACTTGGAACAACGATAAAGGAGACTTGGAACAACGATAAAGGGACTTGGAACAACGATAAAGGGAGACTTGGAACAACGATAAAGGGAGACTTGGAACAACGATAAAGGGAGACTTGGAACAACGATAAAGGGAGACTTGGAACAACGATAAAGGGAGACTTGGAACAACGATAAAGGGAGACTTGGAACAACGATAAAGGGAGACTTGGAACAACGATAAAGGGAGACATGGAACAACGATAAAGGAGACTTGGAACAACGATAAAGGAGACTTGGAACAACGATAAAGGGAGACTTGGAACAACGATAAAGGGAGACTTGGAACAACGATAAAGGGAGACTTGGAACAACGATAAAGGGAGACTTGGAACAACGATAAAGGGAGACTTGGAACAACGATAAAGGGAGACTTGGAACAACGATAAAGGGAGACCTGGAACAACGATAAAGGGAGACCTGGAACAAAGATAAAGGGAGACTCGGAACAACGATAAAGGGAGACTCGGAACAACGATAAAGGGAGACTCGGAACAACGATAAAGGGAGACTCGGAACAACGATAAAGGGAGACTCGGAACAACGATAAAGGGAGACTTGGAACAACGATAAAGGGAGACTTGAAACAACGATAAAGGGAGACTTGGAACAACGATAAAGGGAGACTTGGAACAACGATAAAGGGAGACTTGGAACAACGATAAAGGGAGACTTGGAACAACGATAAAGGGAGACTTGGAACAACGATAAAGGGAGACTCGGAAAAACGATAAAGGGAGACTCGGAAAAACGATAAAGGGAGACTTGTAACAACGATAAAGGGAGACTCGGAACAACGATAAAGGGAGACCTGGAACAAAGATAAAGGGAGACTCGGAACAACGATAAAGGGAGACTCGGAACAACGATAAAGGGAGACTTGGAACAACTCTGAAAGGGACTTGGAACAACGATGAAGAAGAGAGAGCAGGATGCTTTGGTGTGCTTTTAAACTCTCAAAATAGAAAATATTACCAAATTTCCATATTCAAACAAATATTAACACAAGACACTTAAAAACATTTACTGACTTTCCATGGTAATAGCAGACGAAAGAATGTGTTCGTGTTAAAAATATTTATTGACCTCGTCTTTGGTTATACCAGACGAGTGTGTTCAGGGATGTAATTTACTGCAATTGATTTTCTGGGAGGATTCATAAGTATAAATGTTTATTTATGAATTAAATAAAATATAAGAATTGTGAAAATACATACATTAGTATTAACTGACAATATTTTTCATTAATGGTGCTAGTAATCACCCCACCCTGCCATTATTGGTGCTAGTTGTCTCGTACTACCATTAATGGTGCTAGTAATCACCCCACCCTGTCATTATTCGTGCTAGCTGTCCCGTACTACTATTAATGGTGCTAGTAATCATCCCACCCTGCCATTATTGGTGCTAGCAGTTGTCCAGTACTACCATTAATGGTGCTAGTAATCACCCCACCCTGTCATTATTCGTGCTAGCTGTCCCGTACTACTATTAATGGTGCTAGTAATCATCCCACCCTGCCATTATTCGTGCTAGCAGTTGTCCTGTACTACCATTAATGGTGCTTGTATGGTGGTGGTAATTATTTAGTGCTACATTAATGGTGCTAGTAGCTATAACGTACCATCATGAATGATGGCCATCCCGTACTGCTATTAACATCCCGTACTATTAACATCCCGTACTATTATTAACATCCCGTACTACTATTAACATTTCATACTATTAACATTCCGTACTACTATTAACATCCCGTACTACTATTAACATCCCATACTATTAACATTCCATACTATTAACATCCCGTACTATTAACATCCCGTACTATTAACATCCGGTACTACTATTAACATCCGGTACTACTATTAACATCCGGTAATACTATTAACATCCGGTACTACTATTAACATCCGGTACTACTATTAACATCCGGTACTACTATTAACATCCGGTACTACGATAAACATCCGGTACTACTATTAATATCCCGTACTAATATTAATATCCCGTACTACTATTAATATCCCGTACTACTATTAACATCCCGTACTACTATTAACATCCCGTACTACTATTAACAGTTGAACTAACAAATACTTCAATAAAACTGCCTGCGAATGATAAGAGTTCCCACGTCCTTGAAAGAGGACGTGGGAAGACAAGAAGAAATCAGACACACAGACGCAGAAAAAGAGGAGAAAACAGATGAAAACACGCATCGGCAGGGAGACATACAATATACACACTGAGAAGGTAAACTCAAGAACCAAGTGAGTGTTGTTAGAGAGGCTGGGTCCACATTCACAGCACATATCCATCACACTAAATCACTCCTATCAAGGCGTCCGCAAGCAGTCTCAGCAATCATTCTGTACGAGTCAGAGAAAACCTGATTGTATATCAGAGAGCAGGAGTGGCGAGGTGGCACTCAGCTGCCCTCGTATAGTCTTGGTGAGTGATGATCACTCACCACCACCATTAACATCACCAGCGCCTCATCCACAAACTCCACCCCCTCCCCAACCATTACTACGCTCCACCAAGAGGCTAAAAAGCACAGACATACAACATTTTATTCCAAAATCAAGACAGGAATTGAGATGTCTTTAAACACTCAAGTTAACCTAAACTTCAATTCTTGCTAATCTTTATATGGAATACTTCGAGACTGTTCTTCTTCCCACTATTGATGTACGTCCTTCACTCTGGCTCCGCTATGTAGATGACATCTTTGCTCTTTGGCCTCATGACTTAAGTCTCTTCCAACCTTTTCTTGATGCTCTTAATAATCTTGCCCCTTCCATTAAGTTTAAAGCTGATTGGGAATCTAATTCTTTGCTTCCTTTCCTTGATGTTCATGTCCACCGTTCAGTTACAGGTTTTGCCTTCTCCGTGTACCGCAAGCCTATGCACAGTGGCATGTACATTCATTACTTCTCTTATCATGCCTCCTCTGTCAAGAAGAGTGTTCTTATCTCCCTCTTTCTCCGTGCTCTCCGCATCTGTGATCCTCAGTTTCTTGAAGCAGAAATTTCCACTCTTCATAATTCTTTTTCCCGCCTGGGCTACCCTTCCCATTTCATAGACTCTGCTTTCTCTCGTGCTAAACGGACTTTCTTCTCTCCTAAACCCTCTACTCCTGAGAACTCTCCAGTCCTCTGCCTTCCCTACATCTCTGGTCTCTCTAATCTCAGCAACTCTCTCCGTTCCTTAGACATCAAACTTACCTTTCGCAAACTAACACTCTTCGCACTAATCTAGTTCATACCTCCCTACCTCCACAGATTCTCCTGGTGTCTACTCTATTTCTTGCTCCTCCTGTCCTCTTCAGTACTTCGGAGAAACTGGCCGATCTCTTTCTGACAGACTCAGGGAGCACAAAAATAGTGTTAGGCTTGCCGACACTAATAATGCTTTTTTCTGTCATGTCAGAGATCACAGTCATCCCATTGATTGGTCTTCTGCTAAAACTGTCTACCCTACGTCTAACTTTCATAGTCGCCGCCTGGTTGAATCCTCCCTTATACACAACTTTCCCTGTATGAATCTTAGCCTGGCTTTGTCTCTGTTGATGCTTTCCTCTCTCATTACATTGTTAAATGCTCTAAACTTCAGAACACCCGTGACTTAACCTGATTCCTTCCCTGTCTTATCTTCCCCTTCTCCTTTTTTCTCCTTGGGTTTTCCTTTCTTTCTGTTCTTTCTTTTGCCTTGTATTTTCCTTCATTTTTCGCTTTTCTTCCCTCTCGTACCCCCTTGCGGGTCGCTAGCCTCATAGCAGTGCTCCTTCCCATATGACTGTCTACTCTACTACCTTTACTACTACCTTTACTACTACCACTACTACCACTACTCCTACATTTCCCCACTCTCTTGTACCCTCCCCTGTCTGCCTGCCTATAAATACCCTTCCTCTGTCTCTGTGTGTTAGTGTGACTTTGTAAATGGTCCAAGTCGGGCCGAAACGTCGTCGTAAGCTCCTCTCTTTTATATGTGCGGGTTGTGTGTGTATTGTTCCAGTCACGGTATTGTGCCTTTTTTGTTATTCAATTCTTAAGCTCCCAGAAAAAGAAAAGGAAAGTTTTCGATCTTGCATCTTATAAAAGAAGCTCTCGTCTTTCAACGATGTTGTACTTCTCTTTCTTTAAGATTCAACCACCATCCTCAGACTGGGAATTGCTACTTGATGCAGAATGAATGAATGAATCAATCAATCAATCAATCAATCAATCAATCAATCAATCAATCAATCAATCAATCAATCAATCAATCAATCAATCAATCAATCCTCTCTCTCTCCCCCCCCCCCCCCCCCCCCCCCCCCCCTCTCTCTCTCTCTCTCTCTCTCTCTCTCTCTCTCTCTCTCTCTCTCTCTCTCTCTCCTCTCTCTCTCTCTCTCTCTCTCCGCCCTCCCCCTCTCTCCTCCCTCCTCCCCCTCTCTCTATCTCTCTCTCTCTCTCTCTCTCTCTCTCTCTCTCAATTTAATGGAGTTATATTTCTGTTCAGGGAGGTAACGGTATTGTGGAAAAAGACGTTTTAGGATATCTTGTGTAGTTGTGGAGGCATTTATGGAAAACTTGAGCTGGTGGTAACTATGATTCACGTGGTTCAGGTATCTGTAGCAATGGTTCATATGGTTCTGTTAACTACTAAGACATTTCAAGTGGATCTGGTAACTATTGCAAGGATTCGTTCGATTCTGGCAACAAAAACAAAACTTTAGGATCTCGGGATCCATAAGACCAGGGGAGGTCCATGGGTAATACCTGAGCACCTCAGGGAGGTCCATGGGTAATACCTGAGCACCTCTGGGAGGTCCATGGGTAATACCTGAGCACCTCAGGAGGTCCATGGACTGAGCACCTCGGAGTCATGGGTATACCTGACTCAGGGAGGTCATGGATACTGAAAATATGACGTCATGAGTATAAAATATATATATATATATATATATATATATATATATATATATATATATATATATATATATATAATATATATATATGCAATAATCGCGAACAAGCGATACAAGATGCAAAACAAAGGGGAAGTTGAATGATAGCTCTATACCTTTCGTGTTGCAATGACCAACATATTTTGGTTAGATAAATCACATTCTTTTTAACTGATCCTTCACACTGTGGTTTGCGTACTGACCAGGAAACAATCTGCAGGAAACACTTTCACATCTACAAGTGTTCCTTATGTTCCCGTACATCAGTCTATCAGGTCTTAGCACACGTGTGATAGACAGCACTTCAGTCGGCGGAAACATCCATGTAACTCTATGGGAATTACAGCAAATGCTGTATTGAATCTTATCAAAACAGATTAGCGCTAATGGAACCTCCGCACGGGGGAACGAACGCCACTCCCGGATTCGCATGGACGCCATTAAAACATTGATGAAAATGTACCAGGGAACAGCAGTCGTCCATTAAATTGCCTTACCAAACCCCAGGACGCTTTTCTCACCCAATACACTTGCTGTATAAACACTGTTAATACAGTGCTCTCCCACTACTAACACAGTCCTCTATACACACTGTTTATACAGTACTTTCACACCCATACAGATATATATTTTTAATCTCGCATACGAAAATATGAAGTGAAGTGGAATTTTCCAGTCATTCAACTCAAAATTCTCCTATGGTACCGGCCAAGAAGGGTACGAAGAAAAGTCTCTCCCTGACTGCAAACATCACCACTGAATAAAGCAGGAAGGCAGGCCAAGCATCGACATGAAAGGACACGAGCAACCTTCTTCGACCTACTGTGTTGTTTCAAAGCAAAACTCCTTTCCACTTCTCGCTTGTTGGAAACACCGTAGCATAAACCATGTGCTTTATGTGGTGGACGTAACAGGCAGCACAAATCCAGCTCCTCACAACATGGATCAATGAGTTGGTCGCCAGAATCAACATAGAGGCTATCCCGAGGAACGTTCTTGGTGGTTTACTCCTTAAGTGGTGGAGAGAATCAAGCAAGAGGAGCAGGGTAATAGAGGTGCCAGCAACACAAGGCCGTGTACTGATATAAAATACCGACACCTGGAAGGGGGAGGAAAGAGACAAATGTGGCATAATGTGATCCTTCATTGACGATACTTCGCCCATGCAGTGGACTTTTATCATGTGTTAGGGACTTGATAAAAGCCACTTCCTGGGCGAAGTGTGGTCATTAAAGATTAAAGCGTCACAATACGGTGGCTGGAACAATTTACAATAACCTCGCACCTTATGACTTCAATCCGTGCTAAAGTTCATTATAAAATTCATTGCCTGAGTGCGGGTGTTTTTAAGAGTCGTCAATAAAGGATATTGCGCTAATGTCTTTTATTAACGGGGCAGTGAACAGACGATGGATAATCAACAAATCCCATTTGCAGATACGTTGTGTGAGCACCTTGAAAGCAACAAGTGCCTGCAGCACATCCCTTCTACACTTGTTACCCAGACAGGCACCTCATGACAAGAACCATTCCCATCAATGTCACTTGACGCTCATGGGGGATATCCACACTGTGAAGGACATGAGCAGCAGCCTGCCTCACTCGAAGCCGGGTAAAATGAACGACTACAGTCTTCCGGATGGAGGAAAACCAACAGCCGGCTGCAGCAGCCCACTCAGGCATATTGTCCAACTGTAGAAGGTAGCCTGGATACTGGTATAACTTTTCCTGGATACTGGTATAATTACTGTTATCTTACAGTCATCTGCAACTTCATCTGTCATGAAGGATTGATTAAGGATCTGTAATTCAGCTGCTGCTCTTGACAGTCGTTGAAGTATTTCTTCTGGTCTTGGTGCCTTTAATGTATCATTAAAAAAATAAGAGAGAAAGTGTGTGTGTGAGAGACAGACAGACACAGAGACAGACAGACACAGAGACAGACAGACACAGAGACAGACAGACACAGACAGACAAACACAGACAGAGAGACACAGACAGACAGACAGAGACAGGCAGACAGACAGACAGGGAGAGAGTCAAGTTCCATCTCTCAAGAGGCCAATACAAACACCAAACAAAAATATATATACACAAATTAACCTTGTGAGATAGTGAAATGGAGAAGATTTTTCCTATTTTTAAATTTTACGACTTGCAGGTTAGCTAAGACAAGCCACAATGGTGTCTATGTAGAGTGGGTTAAAGGTTGCTCTTCCAGTGGCGCGACGGTCAGTGATGGCCCATTCATACACCATCAGCTGCTGTGAGTACCGGGCACGGTGAATGCTGATGAAATAGTGCATGAATATTGATGATAATATCGGTCAGACTTCACTGGCCTCGTCTTTTTGAGCTAGTTGATGCCTTGACGCTGATAACATAGGGACTCTAGTGTCATTTTTAGAACAATGGTAAAAAGTGTTTGTAGAGAAAAAATTTATTCTGACTTTTCGTTTAGTGGAGAGGTTTACCAAGTCTCCATAAAGTTTACATTGACCGACATGTTGTCGGTCAGTGTAAACTCTCTCTTCACCATCCTTGTCGTCAACAAGCGTCGTCAGCAAGCGTCGTTAGCATGTGTCGCCAGCATGTGTCGTCAGTCAAACCCTGTTTATGCACTTGATACACTAATAACACGATGCTTATAAGTAAGACGAGAAACAGAAATGACAAGGAAAACAGGTAACAGTTACCTCTACTTCCGATATTCTCATTACATTTACTGTTATAACAACCCTGTTGGGTTTTACTCTTTCTACTCTGTGGCGTTACGTCAGCTACTAACACTACTCCTGAAGATACGACTGATGCTATGACTGACGTTATAATTAATGTTACGACTCGTGTTACGAACGATGTTGCGGTCTAGAGTTACGGCTTATGTTACGGCTGATTCTGCTACCATTCCAAAATAAGAAAAAACAGTATAAAACAACACAAGAAATAGTAGCAGTGGCACTGGCAATAATTATAGTAGTAGCAGACATGCATTACTTGTAATAATATTAGCATTACTAGTGGTAGTATTACTACCACTAGCACCAACACGAAAGTAGTGAGGGAGTGGGATGAGGGAGGGAGAATGTAGGATCAATAGTGAGTGTGTGCTGTACCACCCCACTTTCTTAGTCACCTACTCTACACTACCAGTCATTACTCAGCTCAAAGAGTAGAGATTGTCTGCCTCACCACCCCCACCTTACTACCTACTCAACTCTGCCAGTCATTTAGACAGTAATGTGAGCATCCAAGTGCTCTCTTGTCGAAGTAGTTATCAATGATATTAAAATCATCCTCACCTGTACTGTTTTAAAAGGATTTTCAACATAGTATTTCCCATTCAACTTGATCAGTGCAACTCACGATTCCAAGAGCAACAAGGATAATTATATTTATTAATCTGTGCTATTGCATAATTTTCCTTGCTAAACTCAGAGCGTCAGAGAGGTTCAAGAATGTCAGTTTCGTGGAACCCAAGTTCAGAAACTCTGTCTTCCAACATCATATTGTTTAAATTTACAAATGAAATTTGCAGCAATTACAAAATTGAAATTTTTATTTAGTTGAAGTTCGGTAACGTATTTCTAGAAACATACGAATATGCTCTTCGTACTCCACAAGGCGAGCAAATAATAGTTTTATTATACGAGGGTCATTGACACTGCATGTCACCTGCACAGGTGTCATGGAGGGTCATTGACACTGCATGTCACCTGCACAGGTGACATGGAGGGTCATTGACACCTGCACAGGTGACAATCTCAAAATTAGAAATAGGGCTTTAAGTAAACTCGCTAATATATATATATATATATATATATATATATATATATATATATATATATATATATATATATATATATATATACCACACACACACACACACACATTCATTCATTTAACAGATATACACTTTTCAGTTAATATATATCCTGTGAAAGAGATTTTATCAGTGATGAGTTCTTATATATATTTCTATATCTGAAGGGCAGTTAGGCACAAAATAGATCTCTATTACATAAAAATATTTCAAAAATAGAAAACCTTAACTGTAATGTAATTACATAAACAGGAAGGTGATTTATATAAAATAGCCGTTGTTTTGATATCCACCGTCACAACACTACTGGGATATTATCCACCGTCACAACACTACTGGGATATTATCCACCGTCACAACACTACTGGGATATTATCCACCGTCACAACACTACTGGGATATTATCCACCGTCACAACACTACTGGGATATTATCCACCGTCACAACACACACTACTGGGATATTATCCACCGTCACAACACACTACTGGGATATTATCCACCGTCACAACACACTACTGGGATATTATCCACCGTCACAACACACACTACTGGGATAATTTTCCACCGTCACAACACACTGGGATATTATCCACCGTCACAACACACACTACTGGGATATTATCCACCGTCACAACACACTACTGGGATATTATCCACCGTCACAACACACACTACTGGGATATTATCCACCGTCACAACACACACTACTGGATATTATCCACCGTCACAACACACACTACTGGGATATTATCCACCGTCACAACACACTACTGGGATATTATCCACCGTCACATACACACACTACTGGGATATTATCCACCGTCACAACACACTACTGGGATATTATCCACCGTCACAACACACACTACTGGGATATTATCCACCGTCACAACACACACTACTGGGATATTATCCACCGTCACAACACACACTACTGGGATATTATCCACCGTCACAACACACACTACTGGGATATTATCCACCGTCACAACACACTACTGGGATATTATCCACCGTCACAACACACACTACTGGGATATTATCCACCGTCACAACACACTACTGGGATATTATCCACCGTCACAACACACACTACTGGGATATTATCCACCGTCACAACACACACTACTGGGATATTATCCACCGTCACAACACACACTACTGGGATATTATCCACCGTCACAACACACTACTGGGATATTATCCACCGTCACAACACACATACTGGGATATTATCCACCGTCACAACACACACTACTGGGATATTATCCACCGTCACAACACACACTACTGGGATATTATCCACCGTCACAACACACTACTGGGATATTATCCACCGTCAACACACACTACTGGGATATTATCCACCGTCACAACACACACTACTGGGATATTATCCACCGTCAACAACACTACTGGGATATTATCCACCGTCACAACACACACTACTGGGATATTATCCACCGTCACAACACACACTACTGGGATATTATCCACCGTCACAACACACTACTGGGATATTATCCACCGTCACAACACACACTACTGGGATATTATCCACCGTCACACACACACTACTGGGATATTATCCACCGTCACAACACACTACTGGGATATTATCCACCGTCACAACACACTACTGGGATATTATCCACCGTCACAACACACTACTGGGATATTATCCACCGTCACAACACACTACTGGGATATTATCCACCGTCACAACACACACTACTGGGATATTATCCACCGTCACAACACACACTACTGGGATATTATCCACCGTCACAACACACATTACTGGGATATTATCCACCGTCACAACACACTACTGGGATATTATCCACCGTCACAACACACACTACTGGGATATTATCCACCGTCACAACACACTACTGGGATATTATCCACCGTCACAACACACTACTGGGATATTATCCACCGTCACAACACACACTACTGGGATATTATCCACCCTCACAACACACACTACTGGGATATTATCCACCGTCACAACACACACTACTGGGATATTATCCACCGTCACAACACACTTACTGGAATATTTTAATTTTATTTAAGGTTCACTAAAGAATGACAGAGCTGATCTTGATATTATTGAAACCTGAGAGTGATGACCACAGTGTGATGACCACAGTGTGATGACCACAGTGTGATGACCACAGTGTGATGACCACAGTGTGATGACCACAGTGTGATGACCACAGTGTGATGACCACAGTGTGATGTCCACAGTGTGATGTCCACAGTGTGATGTCCACAGTGTGATGTCCAGTGTGATGTCCAGTGTGATGTCCAGTGTGATGACCACAGTGTGTGACCACAGTGATGACCACAGTGTGATGTCCACAGTGTGATGTCCACAGTGTGATGTCCACAGTGTGATGTCCACAGTGTGATGATCAGTGTGATGACCACAGTGTGATGTCCAGTGTGATGTGCACAGTGTGTGACCACAGTGATGACCACAGTGTGATGACCAGTGTGATGTCCACAGTGTGATGACCACAGTGTGATGACCACAGTGTGATGACCAGTGTGATGTCCACAGTGTGATGACCACAGTGTGATGACCACAGTGTGATGACCACAGTGTAATGACCACAGTGTAATGACCACAGTGTAATGACCAAAGTGTAATAACCACAGTGTAATAACCACAGTGTAATAACCACAGTGTAATAACCACAGTGTAATGACCACAGTGTGATGACCACAGTGTAATGACCACAGTGTAATGACCACAGTGTAATGACCACAGTGTAATGACCACAGTGTAATGACCACAGTGTAATAACCACAGTGTGATGACCACAGTGTGATGACCACAAGACAGTGTGATGACCACAAGACAGTGTGATGACCACAAGACAGTGTGATGACCACAAGACAGTGTGATGACCACAAGACAGTGTGATGACCACAAGACAGTGTGATGACCACAAGGCAGGGTTTTGGGTCACAGTACATGAATGGGTCACAATACAGGGTAAGAGTATAGGACAAGGGGTCACCACAATGTGCTAGGAACTTCTTTTAAAGAAAATACAAATTAAACCACGTCAACTGACACATGAAAGAATTCTCAAGAAATATTTAGAGAGAAATAAATATTCAAGGGGAGAGAAATTCAAAGAGAAATATTTAAGGAGAGAAATATTCCACGGAGATTTTTCCAGTCTTTTCAGACTAATAAAATATGCACTGGAGATGATAAAAATAATCGAGAATAAGACATTTTCATTAATGCTGCGAGGAGAGGCACTGGGGCGGTGCCAACATGGAAATTATATATTATTTCCAGGTTTCCATTACTCCAAAGAATATTTCAGGGTATATTACATCATATTACATTATTAAGTAGCTGTTGTGAATGTCGTGGACCTTCAGGTATGAAACATCTTGTTTACAGTACGAGGTGTAGACAAGTGTAGACAATGTCTTCCACTGCCGTAGTGAGATCATCAGTGTGTTTACTACGTGAAGATCACAGGTCATCATCCTAGTATACACTTCTAGGTTCATGTAGATCATTCTAGCATACACTTCTAGGTTCATGTAGATCATTCTAGCATACACTTCTAGGTTCATGAAGATCATCATTCTAGCATACACTTCTAGGTTCATGAAGATCATCATTCTAGCATACACTTCTAGGTTCATGAAGATCATCATTCTAGCATACACTTCTAGGTTCATGAAGATCATCATTCTAGCATACACTTCTAGGTTCATGAAGATCATCATTCTAGCATACACTTCTAGGTTCATGAAGATCATCATTCTAGCATACACTTCTAGGTTCATGAAGATCATCATTCTAGCATACACTTCTAGGTTCATGAAGATCATCATTCTAGCATACACTTTAGGTTCATGAAGATATCATTCTAGCATACACTTCTAGGTTCATGAAGATCATCATTCTAGCATACACTTCTAGGTTCATGAAGATCATCATTCTAGCATACACTTCTAGGTTCATGAAGATCATCATTCTAGCATACACTTCTAGGTTCATGAAGATCATCATTCTAGCATACACTTCTAGGTTCATGAAGATCATCATTCTAGCATACACTTCTAGGTTCATGAAGATCATCATTCTAGCATACACTTCTAGGTTCATGAAGATCATCATCCTAGCATACACTTCTAGGTTCATGAGTTTATACTAGAACGATGAACTTCAACTAAAGAATTCAAACTACTGTAACCATGAACTACTGTATCCATGAACTACTGTACCCATGAACTACTGTACCCATGAACTACTGTACCCATGAACTACTGCATCCATGAACTACTGCATCCATGAACTACTGTACCCATGAACTACTGTACCCATGTACTACTGCATCCATGAACTACTGTACCCATGAACTACTGTCCCCATGTACTACTGTACCCATGTACTACTGTACCCATGAACTACTGTACCCATGTACTACTGCATCCATGAACTACTGTACCCATGTACTACTGTACCCATGAACTACTGTACCCATGTACTACTGTACCCATGAACTACTGTACCCATGAACTACTGTACCCATGAACTACTGTACCCATGTACTACTGCATCCATGTACTACTGTACCCATGAACTACTGTACCCATGTACTACTGCATCCATGAACTACTGTACCCATGTACTACTGTACCCATGAACTACTGTACCCATGAACTACTGTACCCATGAACTACTGTACCCATGTACTACTGCATCCATGAACTACTGTACCCATGTACTACTGTACCCATGAACTACTGTACCCATGTACTACTGCATCCATGAACTACTGTACCCATGAACTACTGTACCCATGTACTACTGCATCCATGAACTACTGTACCCATGAACTACTGTACCCATGTACTACTGCATCCATGAACTACTGTATCCATGTACTACTGTACCCATGAACTACTGTACCCATGAACTACTGTACCCATGTACTACTGCATCCATGAACTACTGTACCCATGAACTACTGTACCCATGAACTACTGTACCCATGAACTACTGTACCCATGTACTACTGCATCCATGAACTACTGCATCCATGAACTACTGTACCCATGAACTACTGTACCCATGAACTACTGTACCCATGAACTACTGTATCCATACCCATGAACTGTGCCCTTGAACTACAGTACCTATTACCTACAGTACCTATTAACTACAGTACCTATTAACTACAGTACCTTTACTCCTTCCCTTCTAACCTCCACCCCTTCATCTCCCCCTGTGACCTCCACCTCTCCACCCCTGCATCTCCCCTTCTGACCTCCACCTCTCCACCCTAACTACCCCTTCATCTTCCCCTCTGACCTCCACCTCTCCACCCCTGCATCTCCCCCTTCTGACCTCCACCTCTCCACCCTAACTACCCCTTCATCTTCCCTGTGACCTCCACCTCTCCACCCCTGTGACCTCCACCTCTCCACCCCTGCATCTCCCCCTTCCCTTTCCTCTCCTCTGAGGAAAATGAAGAAAAAACTATATTTTCCCTGAGGGGTGAAGAAATATATATACATTCCCAGATGCAAAAAATGTTTCTTCCATTGAAGAATAAAACACTTCCTTCGGTCAAGAAAAATACAAATATTCTAGAACTGAAACTATTTTGCAACACACTGTTACAGTACACTGTTACACAGTACACAATGTACACTTACAGTACATGTGTGTACATAGAACGTGTGTGTACAGAGGGTGTGGTTGTTGTGTACAGAGAGCGTGGTTGTGTACAGAGGGCGTGGTTGTACAGAGGGCGTATGAAGCACTTGGTTGAGTGTAAACACACACTGCGTACCTAGTTCTTTCAAAGATATTACATACAGAGCAAAGCTTTATTTAGAGACGAGGTTTGGTTTAGGTAGAGCTTTACCAAGAGCCTTCAAACCCAAATATATTACACCCGCGTTACCCACTCGTGTAAACACAACTTACCATTGTATTAAGTCTATAAAATAAATTGGTTTTCCATGATGTTAATTTTGAAAATACAAACAAAATAATGATTGTAATCATTTATGCCCAAATGTGTTTTAATGCCGATATTAATATCAATAAATAATTGAGGAGTTGTTAATGGTGGCCGACAGAACCTGTAAGTTGGTCTATATTAAGATCATTAACCTGGTGCGGTGATAACAGCATCCTATTATATGAAGATCATTAACCTGGTACGGTGCTGACAGCATCCTATTATATTAAGATCATTAACCTGGTGCGGTGCTGACAGCATCAACAAGCAATCCCTATTATTGGGAATTGTGTGAGATATAAATACTATATGTTAAGTAGTAATGAATTGACAATGTCTGACAGGGAAGTGACAGCACCTGGTCACAGCAGAACAACGTCTGACAGGGAAGTGACAGCACCTGGTCACAGCAGAACAACGTCTGACAGGGAAGTGACAGCACCTGGTCATAACAAAACAACGTCTGACAGGGAAGTGACAGCACCTGGTCATAACAAAACAACGTCTGACAGGCAAGTGACAGCACCTGGTCATAACAAAACAACGTCTGACAGGGAAGTGACAGCACCTGGTCATAACAAAACAACGTCTGACAGGCAAGTGACAGCACCTGGTCACAACAAAAGTGTTTTTTTCTGTGGAAGTTTTGTGTGTAATATACAGCCATGTTCCTTACAGATAGAGATACCGAAAGTAACTTAGGAGTTTATTAAAGTATTTAAATGTTATAGTAGTAATAATGAGAAGTCATGTGAGGAGAGATATTCTGTAACAGCAGTACTATATAGTGTTGTGTGTGGTCAGCCATCAATGAGGAACAACGAGGAGACAGCAGTACTATATAATAATAATAATAATATAATAATATCTTTATTTACTACAAGTACATGTACATGGTATACAGGCCTAGCTGACATCAGTGACATACTACTATATAGAAAGTCCCTTGTTATGCTGAGTATTTCGGGCAGATTAGGTCAGTGTCCTAGGATGCGACTCACACCAGTCGACTAACACCCAGGTACCCATTTTACTGATGGGGAACATAGACAACAGGTGTAAAGAAACACGCCCAATGTTTCTGCCCTGGCTGGGAATCGAACCCAGGCCCTCGCCGTGTGAAGCGAGAGCTTTAGCCACCAGAGACCATCAATGAGGAACAGCGAGGAGACAGCAGTAGTATATAGTGTTGTGTGGTCAGCCATCAATGAGGAACAACGAGGAGACAGCAGTAGTATATAGTGTTGTGTGGTCAGCCATCAATGAGGAACAACGAGGAGACAGCAGTAGTATATAGTGTTGTGTGGTCAGCCATCAATGAGGAACAACGAGGAGACAGCAGTACTATATAGTGTTGTGTGGTCAGCCATCAATGAGGAACAACGAGGAGACAGCAGTACTATATAGTGTTGTGTGGTCAGCCATCAATGAGGAACAACGAGGAGACAAACAAAGAGTAGCAAAGAGAAGCACATTAGATCTAAACTACATCCACAACTTCTATTAAATCTACATATACGTTTTTCAATATGTCATGGTAAGTTTACCATTTTGATTTCATCAATGCCAGAGGACGTGGAGCAGAGGGTGAGAGCCTTATACTTTACCATTTCTTATCTGTCTAGATAAATAAGATTATCCTCGATATAAACCTGAAGGTTTTCAGTAAAAAGTTATCTGATGAATACACACATCTCTATACCCTCTAAATACACACTTCAACTCTCCCTCCCGCATCTCTCCCTCACACTACGAGCAACCTTCCCTCTGACACATGCAGCATTCACTCTGCAACATGCAGCATTCACTCTGCAACATGCAGCATTCACTCTGCAACATGCAGCATTCACTCTGCAACATGCAGCATTCACTCTGCAACATGCAACCGTCACTGAGACATACGTTAGTATTCCTGGCTGTGAAACCTGGTTTCATTAAGGTAATGCTTAAAGCTTCTCTCTCCGCAACTTTCTGAACGATCAAAAGCAAAACAAATGCAAAACTTTCGTTATATTTCCATAACTAAGAAACTATCAGACTTGCTGAAGGATTCTTCATTATGCCCGATGTTTCGCTCTTTATTAAACTTTACAAAAAAAGGCCTTGCTCTGCTCAAAGTATACTGTATCACTAGTATACCTGTGGGCATTAATAGTATACCTGTGGGTATTACTAGTATACCTGTGGGTATTACTAGTATACCTGTGGGCATTAATAGTATACCTGTGGGCATTACTAGTATACCTGTGGGCAATACTAGTATACCTGTGGGCATTGCTAGTATACCTGTGGGCATTGCTAGTATACCTGTGGGCATTACTAGTATACCTGTGGGCATTACTAGTATACCTGTGGGCATTACTAGTATACCTGTGGGCATTACTAGTATACCTGTGGGTATTACTAGTATACCTGTGGGTATTACTAGTATACCTGTGGGCATTAGTAATGTGGTATAGTACCTGTGGGCATTACTAGTATACCTGTGGGCATTACTAGTATACCTGTGGGCATTACTAGTATACCTGTGGGCATTGCTAGTATACCTGTGGGCATTATTAGTATACCTGTGGGCATTACTAGATATAGGTATACTTACTGTGGACATACTGTAGTATTTCATATGGGTATTACTAGTATACATATGGGTATTACTAGTATACCTGTGGGTATTACTAGTATACCTGTGGGCATTACTAGTATACATGTAGGTATTACTAGTATACATGTAGGTATTACTAGTATACATGTAGGTATTACTAGTATACATGTAGGTATTACTAGACATACTCAACTTCCAGTTATACAGGATTAATATAGTGTAATAAACTCTCAGATGTATACATCTTCAATCAGGTGGGGGACTGTTGCCTCAGGTGAGGGGGGACTGTTGCCTCAGGTGAGGGGGGACTGTTGCCTCAGGTGAGGGGGACTGTTGCCTCAGGTGAGGGGGCTGTTGCCTCAGGTGAGGGGGACTGTTGCCTCAGGTGAGGGGGACTGTTGCCTCAGGTGAGGGGGACTGTTGCCTCAGGTGATGGGGACTGTAGCCTCAGGTGAGGGGGACTGTTGCCTCAGGTGAGGGGAAGGGACTGTTGCCTCAGGTGAGGGGACTGTTGCCTCAGGTGAGGGGGACTGTTGCCTCAGGTGAGGGGGACTGTTGGCCTCAGGTGAGGGGGACTGTTGGCCTCAGGTGAGGGGGACTGTTGGCCTCAGGTGAGGGGGACTGTTGGCCTCCAGGTGAGGGGGACTGTTGGCCTCAGGTGAGGGGGACTGTTGGCCTCAGGTGAGGGGGACTGTTGGCCTCAGGTGAGGGGGACTGTTGGCCTCAGGTGAGGGGGACTGTTGGCCTCAGGTGAGGGGGACTGTTGGCCTCAGGTGAGGGGGACTGTTGGCCTCAGGTGAGGGGGACTGTTGGCCTCAGGTGAGGGGGACTGTTGGCCTCAGGTGAGGGGGACTGTTGGCCTCAGGTGAGGGGGACTGTTGGCCTCAGGTGAGGGGGACTGTTGGCCTCAGGTGAGGGGGACTGTTGGCCTCAGGTGAGGGGGGACTGTTGGCCTCAGGTGAGGGGGACTGTTGGCCTCAGGTGAGGGGGACTGTTGGCCTCAGGTGAGGGGGACTGTTGGCCTCAGGTGAGGGGGACTGTTGGCCTCAGGTGAGGGGGACTGTTGGCTCAGGTGAGGGGGACTGTTGCCTCAGGTGAGGGGGACTGTTGCCTCAGGTGAGGGGGACTGTTGGCCTCAGGTGAGGGGGACTGTTGGCCTCAGGTGAGGGGGACTGTTGGCCTCAGGTGAGGGGGACTGTTGGCCTCAGGTGAGGGGGACTGTTGGCCTCAGGTGAGGACTGTAGGCTAGGTGAGGACTGTTCCTCTATGAACATTCCTCAGTTACGGGACTGCTCAGAGGAGACTGGACCCAAGGACTGTGGCCCAGGGAGGACTGTGCACACCAGGTACCTTTTGATCAAAATCAAGAGGATTAAAAGAATATTCTCCATTAAAATAAAATAATTAAAGGGAAACACTAAGCGAGTTATCTAGACTAATACAAAGATCTCCGACACCACGGTCAGTGTATACATGTTTACTCTAGGACGACGGTATCTTAGGGCAGAGAGAGAGAGAGAGAGAGACAGAGAGAGAGACAGAGAAGAGAGAGAGAGAAGACAGAGAGAGAGAGGAAGAGAGACAGAGACAGAGAAGAGAGAGAGAGAGAGAGACAGAGAGACAGAGAGAGAGAGAGAGAGAGACAGAGAGAGAGACAGAGAGAGAGACAGAGAGAGAGACAGAGAGAGAGACAGAGAGAGAGAGAGACAGAGAGAAGAGAGAGAGAACAGAGAGAGAGACAGAGATAGAGAAGAGATAGTATATATATATATATAATATATATATATATATATATATATATAAGTAAGAAGAGAGAGAGAGAGAGAGAGAGAGAGAGAGAGAGAGAGAGAGAGAGAGAGAGTTGTCCGTGAGGGAGGTGCTTGTGAGATGAGCGTACCTGCCAGCAACATCCAGGACACAGTAACACCCAGGACACAGTAACACCCAGGGCACAGTAACACCCAGGGCGCAGTAACATCCAGGATACAGTAACATTCAGGACACAGTAACACCCAGGACACAGTAACATCCAGGACACAGTAACATCCAGGATACAGTAACATTCAGGGCACAGTAACATTCCGGACACAGTAACATCCCGGACACAGTGACATCCCGGACACAGTGACATCCAGGACACAGTAACATCCAGGACACAGTAACATCCAGGACACAGTAACATCCAGGACACAGTAACATCCAGGACACAGTAACACCCAGGACACAGTAACATCCAGGACACAGTAACACCCAGGGCACAGTAACACCCAGGACACAGTAACACCCAGGACACAGTAACATCCAGGACACAGTAACACCCAGGACACAGTAACACCCAGGGCACAGTAACATCCAGGTCACAGTAACATCCAGGACACAGTACAGAATTGCAGGTCAGTACACACTGAGCTACGAGTGTCCACGAGGTGGATCACTGATCTCTGCCTTTGTCGGTGATTTTATGTCTGTCTGTCTGTCTGTCTCTCTCTCTCTCTGTCTCTCTCTCTCTCTGTCTCTCTCTCTCTCTCTCTCTCTCTCTCTCTCTCTCTCTCTCTCTCTCTCACGTTCTCTCCTCCCTGTTATTTTGTTTCTTTAGTTCAAACATGTTTTTCACTCAGTATTGCAATCTCACTCTAACTTCCGTCTCCCAGTTTGCCCTCGGTCTCTCCCTCTCTCCTTCATTTTATCCCTAAATCCCTACCTCCCTCTCTCCCTTCATCCCTACCTCCCTCCCTCCCTCCCTTCATCCCTACCTCCCTCCCTCCCTTCATCCCTACCTCCCTCCCTCCCTTCATCCCTACCTCCCTCTCTCCCTTCAAGGGAAGGCTTGTCACCTTCAGCAATGGGGGACAAGTTGGTGGTCGCAGCCCATTAGGAAACGTTAAGAAGATAAGAACCTTTCAGTTGCCTCCACGGTGTTGGAAGTGACGGAAGAGTGGAGGAGGGAGAGTAGTGGAGGAAGAATGGTGGAGGCAGGAGAGTGATGGAGGCAAGAGTGGATGGAGAGAGAGAGAGACAGACAGACAGAGAGAGACAGATAGAGAGAGAGACAGATAGAGTGAGTGAAGCGTGTTGGAGTCAGAAGTGGACGAGGTGTTGTGTTCTTCACAGTGTTGTATTCACAATGAGTTGTATTTTTCAGTATCTGTTGAATTTTCCACTACATGTGTTGTACTCACATATGAACACAAATTACAACAATCTTCACTTGAGTCCAAACTGATGACAAGTCACTGCAGCTACAGTGCCAATCACCCACACACAAGTCACTGCAGCTACAGTGCCAATCACCCACACACGTCACTGCAGCTACAGTGCCAATCACCCACACACGTCACTGCAGCTACAGTGCCAATCACCCACACACGTCACTGCAGCTACAGTGCCAATCACCCACACACGTCACTGCAGCTACAGTGCCAATCACCCACACACGTCACTGCAGCTACAGTGCCAATCACCCACACACAAGTCACTGCAGCTACAGTGCCAATCACCCACACACAAGTCACTGCAGCTACAGTGCCAATCACCCACACACAAGTCACTGCAGCTACAGTGCCAATCACCCAACACAAGTCACTGCAGCTACAGTGCCAATCACTCACACACAAGTCACTGCAGCTACAGTGCCAATCACCCACACACATGCTTACATAAATGTAGATTCATGTTTTCTTTTTAACACTGGTGCGGTTAATGCTTTCCCAAAAGAAAGTGTGAACACCGTATGTTAAGAGAGAGAGAGCATCTATTAGTCTACCATAAAGTACGGTGTCACAGTACTGGGAGGGTGGTAGTACTGACTTCATCATACAGTACTGTATCAGGGTCCTGGGAAAGGTGATAGTATTATCTCTAGTGACACCACAGTACTGTCACAGTACTGGGAACATGACCAGTCTGATACCACCATCTCATTAGTTACCACAAGTTACCAGTCCTGCCATCACCAAACTTCCTTGAGATCGGATAAAGACAATTTCCCTGTAAGTTCACGTCAGGACTAACACAAAGGTTTATTCAATAGCATATAACAATATCCATAATTTACTGATATTGAAATTGAATTACTCAACATAATTTTTCATTTGGAAAAACGTAGAAGTAAATATCCAATATTTTCGTGAATTAAATTGAGAAGACATTGAACTTCACAAGACAGATGAGACATTTGTACACGACAGATATCTATATCTTGTATAAATAGTACAAAGTATAGATGTCTAGAGTACAAATAATAAACTTCTCCCCCTTCCTAAGTTACTATTATCTAAATGGTTCCTTGTTTTCCTTGTCTTGCAAATTATTTAAATTCTGTTATGAGCAATAAGCGAATCATTACAAATATAGTTATGTTTATTTAATAAAGAAAATAATCGCAGCACCTGTCCCTCTCCCTCACACTTCCTATAGAGTGGAATTGAGTGGGATTAAGCCAATAGGGTATCAGAAGGTCAGACAACAGCAGTGTATGACCCGACAGAGAACCCGAATAGATTTGGGAATTAAGCGAAGCTGCTCTGGAAACACTGCCTCGGATTTGTGGATATTTGAAGCGTAAATCCTTTTGCTGGAAGTTGCCCTCAGCGCTGAGGCAAATGGAGCAGCTTTACTGCCAAAGCTATGAAAATAAAGCTAACTTGTACCTTTTCTGATGAAAGACAGACCGTCTGACAGCTTGTGAAATATAGCAAAGTTAACTAGGTTTTAAAGAGTAAGAGTATCACCATTTTCAATGTGCATCAGCATGTACTCAGCAAGCTAATATCAAATCAGTAATGAGTAGCATGTACTCAGCTCTCCTTGATTACTGTTAGTCTCCAAAACAGCCAGTGAAAGTGAAGCCAGGAAGAGTTGCTCTCACTGAAACTTGAAACTTCCTTCGACATTAACTATTTATGAGAATCTGAACACACATTTTATATCTAATTACAATACTGAAAACTGCCATCCATTAACATTTTGTAAAGCAATATACAATCTGTGAGCACTACTCTCCTACTAACATGTCTCCAGTCATAAATATACAATCTGTGAGCACTACTCTCCTACTAACATGTCTCCAGTCATAAATTTGCCATCAGACTTCAATACTCTGACCAAGCGACAGACAATAACACTCACTACTACTACAAACACAATCAGAGGATCTAATTCTTCTTTAAATAAATGTTACCGACTTACTAATGCTTATTCAAATAAATTTTGGAATGGCATTTAAACCAGCGAGGTTAAATTTTAAGTCCATATTTTTCCCAGTTGTCTGCAGTATTCTGTATATCCTCCTCCGCTTCACCGCCTACTTATGGCATCCATCTTCCCATGGGGCTCAGCTGTAAACTATCCATGTGTGTCAGGGTAATAAAAGCAGCGAACACGAGGTGGCAACTAGGGCGACAAATGAGGGCGGCCAGAGAAGTGTTGCATCGTGTTAGTGGACCTAGAGCAGTGTTGCATCGTGTTAGTGGACCTAGAGCAGTGTTGTGTCGTGTTAGTGGACCTAGAGCAGTGTTGCATCGTGTTAGTGGACCTAGAGCAGTGTTGTATCGTGTTAGTGGACCTAGAGCAGTGTTGTATCGTGTTAGTGGACCTAGAGCAGTGTTGCATCGTGTTAGTGGACCTAGAGCAGTGTTGTATCGTGTTAGTGGACCTAGAGCAGTGTTGTATCGTGTTAGTGGACCTAGAGCAGTGTTGTATCGTGTTAGTGGACCTAGAGCAGTGTTGTATCGTGTTAGTGGACCTAGAGCCTTTGGCAGAGCAGTGTTGTATCGTGTTAGTGGACCTAGAGCAGTGTTGTATCGTGTTAGTGGACCTAGAGCAGTGTTGCATCGTGTTAGTGGACCTAGAGCAGTGTTGTATCGTGTTAGTGGACCTAGAGCAGTGTTGCATCGTGTTAGTGGACCTAGAGCAGTGTTGTATCGTGTTAGTGGACCTAGAGCAGTGTTGATCGTGTTAGTGGACCTAGACAGGCAGTGTTGTACCTACATGTTGACTTGCCTCAACAGGATTATCTTCCCCACTTGTCGCAACATTTCAAGTTATTTTTCGAATGAAATGCTCCCAAGACGAAGTTTACGACGAGGGTTTTGTTGTCTATAATGCAATCTATAAGTGGAATATCTCGCTCTGTTGTATACAATTCAATCATATGAAATTGTCCGGAAAACTGACAGAGCATTGAAGCCTTTTGTTTATTTATACTTTTATCAGATCCTTCCCCAGAATACAATGACTCACCACCTCGTGGATGTTTTCATTGCTCTATATCGAATAACATAATATTGTTACCTAAGTAGTATACAATTGTTTTTGTTCTACTTCAGGTGCTGTACCTGCTATTGTTGTTAGCACTGGTATTCAGTTTAATGCCTACGGTGTACACTTGACTCCTATAGCACTGTACTTCCTCTTCAAACTAACACACGAATAAAAACAAAATCCCCCCTTTTCGCATTATTTTTTCATTTTTGTTTTGTTTTGTATCTTAACATTTTTCACATTTTCACCGTAAAACAATAATAAAGTCTGCTGGAAAGTCATTATTCAATATCATTATACCCAAGGAATGCCAAGGTGCCAAGGTTCTTGTCTATGTATCTTTGAGGCGCCCTTCTAAAATGTTCGTGTTTCTGGCACTGCAATATTAAGGGTGTGAAATTATTGCATCCGTCATATATCTCTCTCTTCGTCTCGTTTATATGTTGAATGTCTGTTCTAGTACAACTTTCACACATTCTGCTTAGCACTACCTCGAGCAATTTATTTTAACTTGATTCATAGTCTACGAAAAATGGTTCTCTCTCTCTCTCTCTCTCTCTCTCTCTCTCTCTCTGGGACGCTGTTGTTACATAGTAATCTTTGCTTCACGATACCATACATCAATGAGCGTATTTCCGACACTATATACGAGACTTACTTCCACTCCCGTTGTTCTGGCCTCCATCGCTACTTCCTGTTAGTATCCTCGCTGGTTATCCCCATGTATACCTGGAGAGGGTTTCGGGGGTCAAGGCCCCCGCGGCCCGGTCTGTGACCAGGCATGTGGTTAGATATTCCTACTAATATCACTCGGTGTGAACGATTATTTCTTTGACTGGTTTTCTCATGGTGATTACAAGGAGAATTTTGCTTCCTACATTCAATAAACTATGCGGCACATTTAGTGGGTCACAGAAAATCACTTACGGCCGCTCTGTGTTCTCTTATACAGTAAGTTTATTCAGGTATACACAAATACAGTTACATACATTATCATACATAGCAGCATTGTGTAGTGATATACTGTAGCGACGTTTGGTCAGTCATCAAGAATGAGGGTAGTCAACACACAAGAGAAAGTCAGAGACGATGATAATACCAGTGATAATGTTCTACGAAATCACTTATAATGGCACTGAAATACTGTGTTAGTGAAGTGTCGGGACAGTGATGCTCAGGGTACCAAAGTTATTTAAGTGATTAGATGAGTCTTGTGGAAGTCGTTTTAAGTGTCTGGCGTTCATTATTAAGTATATGGATATATTTATGCTAAGAAACAGTGACAGTGTAAATTGTAAATGTGCCTTTTTACACTGTCATTTTTTTAAATTTATGTGAAGCACTAAACCCGTGTGGGTCATTTATTGCAAGGAGTAGTGAAGGCTCGAGCCTCCATCACACAGCCAGCCAGCCAGGCTGATTAGCTTAACGCGGTATTTTGACCAGCCTCAAAATTTCATAATTTTCTCATTAAATCAAAAAAGTATCCAACGTTTTTTTTCGTTTGAGCGTAGCACACCTGGCACACCTGGCACACCTGACACACCTGGCACACCTGGCATGCACACTATGACTAGTAGTATACTATAGTGTCAGCAAGATGGCTGAACTAGTAAGACTGACTAATCTGAAGAAGTAAGATCCATACGATGCAGCAATTGCGATTAATAACATCTTTAATTAAGAAGAATGGTATCATCAAAGTGACGCTTATAACCAATATGATGAAAGAGATACTTCAGCATTTGACTGGAGTTATGATGAAGGAGATACTTCAGCATTTGACTGGAGTTATGATGAAGGAGATACTTCAGCATTTGACTGGAGTTATGATGAAGGAGATACTTCAGCATTTGACTGGAGTTATGATGAAGGAGATACTTCAGCATTTGACTGGAGTTATGATGAAGGAGATACTTCAGCATTTGACTGGAGTTATGATGAAGGAGATACTTCAGCATTTGACTGGAGTTATGATGAAGGAGATACTTCAGCATTTGACTGGAGTTATGATGAAGGAGATACTTCAGCATTTGACTGGACTTATGATGAAGGAGATACTTCAGCATTTGACTGGAGTTATGATGAAGGAGATACTTCAGCATTTGACTGGAGTTATGATGAAGGAGATACTTCAGCATTTGACTGGAGTTATGATGAAGGGGATACTTCAGCATTTGACTGGAGTTATGATGAAGGAGATACTTCAGCATTTGACTGGAGTTATGATGAAGGAGATACTTCAGCATTTGACTGGAGCTGGAGAAGAAAAGTCTTGACCTCAGAGAAAGAAACAATACAAGACCGACACTGACACGAGGAAAACAAGAACTGCTGCAGCAGCAGGTGGAGTTAAATGAGCAACGCAGTGAGAGCCATGGAACATATTGACAGTTTTATGAGGAGGTCCGGCAGAGACTGCAACACCCTCAAAGGTAACTATTGACAACAGTGAGAACTGAGTAACGACGACCACAGGCAAGGTTCTGCGTCTTGGCTGTGGTAGGTTGTTTCCCAGGGCAACAGTGTCACGGTGGGTGTGAGCACGCTGCCACAGATTACGTTAGGTAAGGTTTGTCAGGAAACAGGACAAGAATTTCCTGACGCGGGTCTTAGTCATATGATGACCCACAGTTGGAGCTTTTGGTCATATGACCGAGGCCTTCCGCTGGATTACATGTCCACCCCTTAAAGATTAAGCTGCGACAGGAGGACCAAGTCGTCGTGGTCCAGTACGCACCACACGAAACAAGAATTTATAGTCTGACTGAGGAAGGTTCAATGTCGTGTTATCACAGATGTCGTCCCCAGCAGTACCGCGTCCTGACCAGATCAACAACAATGTAACAGATCAAGGTGGATGACTGCCATGAGAACCTTCTGGATCATTTCCAGAAGATGTTATTCTCTGGAGTGTTGTTTCCTGATATAAATGAGCCAGTAGTACCATAAACTATACACCACAGATATAGGTTGATGACTGCAGTGGACGTACCAGATCATCAGCAAGTAGAGCTGTAGTTCCCAGCAGTCACCGGAAACTAAGGTGGATGCTGACACGCGGAAGTTACCAACTCATCAGGTGATTCCCATGCAAATGATGTATCCTTAATTGACTGGACCAGTAGAGTCAGGCACCAGAGACCAACGTAAATGACGAAGATCATCTCCAAGAAGTGGAAACGACATTCTTTGCAGTACGTGATCATACATCACCCGGGGGAATGGGAAGCAACCAGGTTCAAGCCAGGAAAGGGGGACAGATCCAATTCCTTGAATCAAGAGCTTACCTCTCACCAACATCAAAGCACAGTGTTTGAGAGGAGTTCCCAGTGTTCCTGGAGCTGTAACTTGAAGGTTGAAGAAAACTTGTGACGACTCCACAGATCCTCTCCCGGAGGTGGTGATAATGTTATGATCTCACCATCATTAGGTCACCACCACCGCCACTATCACTATCACCACCTTACCACTACCACCACCATACAAACCTTATACATTTAAGAACATAAGACTGAAATACAGTAAACATTCCCGTATATTTGACTGTTTTGCAGATACAAGAAAAAAACACTAATTTTAGAGGTAATATTTTTGTTGCAGAGGGAAAAACTTTTTTGTTTAAAATTGTTCAAATTTACATAGATGTCGCTTCCTAACCCGGAAGACTGGAATACCTTTATATAGATGTCGCTTCCTAACCCGGAAGACTGGAATAGATTTACATAGATGTCGCTTCCTAACCCGGAAGACTGGAATAGATTTACATAGATGTCGCTTCCTAACCCGGAAGACTGGAATACATTTATATAGATGTCGCTTCCTAACCCGGAAGAGTGGAATAGATTTACATAGATGTCGTTTCCTAACCCAGAAGACTGGAATACATTTATATAGATGTCGCTTCCTAACCCGGAAGACTGGAATACATTTATATAGCTGTCGCTTCCTAACCCGGAAGACTGGAATAGATTTACATAGATGTCGCTTCCTAACCCGGAAGAGTGGAATAGATTTACATAGATGTCGCTTCCTAACCTGGAAGACTGGAATACATTTATATAGATGTCGCTTCCTAACCCGGAAGACTGGAATACATTTATATAGATGTCGCTTCCTAACTCGGAAGACTGGAATACATTTATATAGATGTCGCTTCCTAACCCGCAAGACTGGAATACATTTCACGTTTACACCATTTCATATTTTTCATGATTTATGAGAGGGAGTTACCCTTTAAATCTACAATAATGATATTGTTAGAGCCAAGTTTGATTACTATAACTCCCTCCCCTCATACACTCATACCTACCCTCATACTCCCGTGCTTCCCTCCCCTCATACTCATAACTACCCTCATACCTCTCTCCCCTCATACACTCATACCTACCCTCATACACCCGTACTTCCCTCCTCTCATACACTCATGCCTCCCTCCCCTCATACACTCATGCCTCCCTCCCCTCATACACTCATGCCTCCCTCCCCTCATACACTCATGCCTCCCTCCCCTCATACACTCATGCCTCCCTCCCCTCATACACTCATGCCTCCCTCCCCTCATACACTCATGCCTACCCTCATACACTCATGCCTACCCTCATACACTCATGCCTCCCTCCCCTCATACACTCATACCTACCCTCATCCACTCATGCCTCTCTCCCCTCATACACTCGTACCTCCCTCCCCTCATACACATGCCTCCCCTCATACACTCATACCTACTCTCATACACATGCCTCCCTCCCCTCATACACTCATACCTCCCTCATACACTCATACCTACCCTCATACACTCATACCTACCCTCATACACTCATACCTACCCTCATACACTCATACCTACCCTCATACACTCATACCTACCCTCATACACTCATGCCTCCCTCCCCTCATACCTACCCTCATACCTCCCTCCCCTCATACACACGATCATATCTCCCTCCTCTCATACATTCGTCTCCCTCACGTCTCTCCCCTCACCCTGGAAGACTAAACACAAAACATGTTGCTCTCTTTATCAACAATCTCTCTCCCTCTCCACCAATTTGCATTCCATCCTTGATTTCCTTATTTTTTCTAGTGTTTTGTTATCCTCACTAATAGTTTACCCTCCAGGTTTAGCTTTCCCTCTTCCTGCACAACTCTTCTCTCTCCCAATATTCTCTTCTTCCCCCTCACTCATCTCCCTGTCTCTCACCACCCTCTCCTGCTTCCTCGTCTGTCCCTCATTTTTAGCTATCATTCTCTCCCTCACCCTCCCTCATTAGCATACGTTTTTTCTTACTCTCCCTCCCTCACCCTTTCCCCTATCATTATCATCGTATATGTTCTCATTATTCTCCCTCCCTCACCTATCACTATCATCGTCACTTTCACAGTTTCTCAGCTAACTGACATTCACATCAGCTACACATGAGAACTATCTTTCTTCTCTCTCACCCTCAATTTTCTCCTCTTTCTTTCTTCGGCTTTTCTCTCGTCTACTTTCATTTATCCACCTATTTCGCCTTTCCTTCTCAACCTTCTCCTCTTCTCTACTCTTGTCTCTACACACTTCCGCTGCCGCCACATTCTCTTAACCCACCAATTTACACAAGTTTCTCCCTCTTCCTTGATCTGCAGCCCCTAGCCCACCCTGGCTCCGTCCAACCCACCCTGGTACCGTCCAACCCACCCTGGCACCGTCCAACCAACCCTGGCACCGTCCAACCCACCCTGGCACCGTCCAACCCACCCTGGCACCGTCCAGCCCACCCTGGCACCGTCCAGCCCACTCTGGCTCCGTCCAACCCACCCTGGCACCGTCCAGCCCACTCTGGCACCGTCCAACCCACCCTGGCTCCGTCCAGCCCACCCTGGCTCCGTCCAGCCCACCCTGGCTCCGTCCAACCCACCATACTACCACAACCTCTGTTATTAATTATCTCAACCTTTTGTAAATACATGAACGAAATTTTCCAAAGTGTCGTTGTCAAAAGTTTTAGTTTCGTTCATTGTACAAATATGTAAATTCCCAGAATATTTTCCAGTTGTAGCTGGTACTTTTAACCTAGCCCAATTAATATGTTTTTGTATAAAATATGGAGGGTGTATGTGTATGTATGAGTATTTATAAAAATGTGTATACATGAGTATTTACAAGAAGTATGAGAATGCATGAAAGCTGTGTCAAATGCCCCTCTGATCCTGGTCCTCTTATTTCAGCCAGTCTTTCTCTGCCAAATTAATTCTTCTTAAGATTCCATATATTATTCATGTCTACTGTTCTTCTTCTCCTCCAGGGTCGTCCTCCTCCTCCTCCTCCTCCTCCTCCAGGGTCCTCATCCAGGGTCGTCCTCCTCCTCCTCCAGGGTCCTCCTCCAGGGTCGTCAGGCTCCTCCTCCAGGGTCGTCAGGCTCCTCCTCCAGGGTCGTCAGGCTCAGCTCAATCAACATCTCCTTATAATGCATTCCTCTCCTCACTTATGGTACTAGTCCGGTTGCAAGTCTATTTTTTTCGTTTTCACATGTTTTACCAGGTGTGAGCTCCGAGCTATGACAGTGTGCTCTATGACAGTGTGCTCTATGACAGGCTTATCATATGTGTGTATATAATGTTGTGAAGAGGTTTACCTTCAAAGTGTTGAATGCTGTTCCGAGGTTTAATAATCTTACATACTCCGCTGACTTCATATGGTTTATAGTGATGTCTTACCCCATACTCTTACTCTGTCTTCCGTCATTCAGGCACTCTCACACACTCTCTCTCACACACACACACACTCACACTCTCTCTCACTCACATTTAACCTTGTCTGTCCCTCTAATTTCTGAACTAATTTCTTATGACTGCAATAATTCACTTAGGAGAGGAATCTTATGTACTGATTACATCACCTTCATTTAACTAGTACACTTGCTGCCTCTGTAGTCGACTGAAGAAGCCTACTGTGCAGGCGACAAGTTTCACAATAAACATACCCAACTGTTGCACCTGTGTCTTAATTAGGTTCCATGGAGATATGCTACCTGGTCACATTTCTTACATCAAGCTCCTGTAATAATCTTATCACTTCTTTTGTTACTTAGGTTATATAAATTAACGGTCACTATTGTTTCTTCACATCAAGTCACTGGTAATTGTTCTGCTCTCCCACCACTCAGGTCACTGTATGTTCTGCTCTCCCAGCACTCAGGTCACTGGTAATTGTTCTGCTCTCCCACCCACTCAGGTCACTGGTAATTGTTCTGCTCTCCCCCACTCAGGTCACTGGTAATTGTTCTGCTCTCCCACCCACTCAGGTCACTGGTAATTGTTCTGCTCTCCCACCCACTCAGGTCACTGGTAATTGTTCTGCTCTCCCACCCACTCAGGTCACTGGTAATTGTTCTGCTCTCCCACCCACTCAGGTCACTGGTAATTGTTCTGCTCTCCCACCCACTCAGGTCACTGGTAATTGTTCTGCTCTCCCACCCACTCAGGTCACTGGTAATTGTTCTGCTCTCCCACCCACTCAGGTCACTGGTAATTGTTCTGCTCTCCCAGGCACTCAGGTCACTGGTAATTGTTCTGCTCTCCCACCCACTCAGGTCACTGGTAATTGTTCTGCTCTCCCACCCACTCAGGTCACTGGTAATTGTTCTGCTCTCCCACCCACTCAGGTCACTGGTAATTGTTCTGCTCTCCCAGGCACTCAGGTCACTGGTAATTGTTCTGCTCTCCCAGGCACTCAGGTCACTGGTAATTGTTCTGCTCTCCCACCCACTCAGGTCACTGGTAATTGTTCTGCTCTCCCAGGCACTCAGGTCACTGGTAATTGTTCTGCTCTCCCAGGCACTCAGGTCACTGGTAATTGTTCTGCTCTCCCAGGCACTCAGGTCACTGGTAATTGTTCTGCTCTCCCAGCACTCAGGTCACTGGTAATTGTTCTGCTCCCCACTCAGGTCACTGGTATTGTTCTGCTCTCCCAGTCACTCAGGTCACTGGTAATTGTTCTGCTCTCCCAGGCACTCAGGTCACTGGTAATTGTTCTGCTCTCCCAGGCACTCAGGTCACTGGTAATTGTTCTGCTCTCCCAGGCACTCAGGTCACTGGTAATTGTTCTGCTCTCCCAGGCACTCAGGTCACTGGTAATTGTTCTGCTTTCCCAGGCACTCAGGTCACTGGTAATTGTTCTGCTCTCCCAGGCACTCAGGTCACTGGTAATTGTTCTGCTTTCCCAGGCACTCAGGTCACTGGTAATTGTTCTGCTCTCCCAGGCACTCAGGTCACTGGTAATTGTTCTGCTCTCCCAGGCACTCAGGTCACTGGTAATTGTCTGCTCCCGCACTCAGGTCACTGGTAATTGTTCTGCTCTCCCAGGCACTCAGGTCACTGGTAATTGTTCTGCTCTCCCAAGGCACTCAGGTCACTGGTAATTGTTCTGCTCTCCCACCCACTCAGGTCACTGGTAATTGTTCTGCTCTCACCCACCAGGTCTGGTATTGTTCTGCCCCCGGACTCAGGTCACTGGTAATTGTTCTTCTTCCAGACACTCAGGTCACTGGTAATTTCTGCCTCCCAGGCACTCAGGTCACTTGGTTGAACATTTGTTCTGCTTTCCCAGGACTCTCCAGGTTTCCCCCCTGGTAATTGTTCTGCTCTCCCAGGCACTCAGGTCACTATCAGGTATCTTCTCAAGGCAGATACCTGATTGCAAAAGCAATGTTTTCCCTCTCAATAAACCTGTCACATTTGTTTCTGTTTTCCATATGATTGTTTCTGAGTGTGGAGAGGGAATAGAAAGAATGTTGATTACAAATGGTAGAGGAAAGAAGTGATAAGATAAAAAGTGGAGAGAAGCCATGGAGGAAAGGAAGGAGAAATGTGCGAGGTAGAAGCGAAGAAGTGAAGCACAGGAAAAACATTAAAGACAGAGAGGGAAAGAGGGGAGTAACTCAAGAGGAAGAACAAAGAGATAAAAAAAAGAGAGGGGTCATCTAAGGGCAGGAAGGGTGGGAGGGAAAGTGAGAGTGAGAAATTAAGATAAGTTGAGCGAGAGTAGAGATGGGAGGGAGAAAAGTTAATTTAAGTAAGAGAAACAAGTGTAGCAAGGATGGATTAAAGAGAGAGAAGCAATGGATGAATATCGTGAAGAGGGGGAAGCAACGAAGGAAGTAGAATGTATAGAGGGCAATATAGAATGACATGAACTAATACTGAAGGGGAGAGAAGTGTATTGGGAATGTTAGTCTCTGAATGGTGGCACCACTGTTGAATGTTGCCAATGTTGAATGTTGCCACTATTGAATGTTGCCAATGTTGAATGTTGTCACTACTGAATGTTGCCACTGCTGAATGTTGCCACTGCTGAATGTTGAATGTTGCCACTACTGAATGTTGCCACTGCTGAATGTTGCCACTGCTGAATGTTGAATGTTGCCACTACTGAATGTTGCCAATGTTGAATGTTGCCACTATTGAATGTTGCCAATGTTGAATGTTGTCACTACTGAATGTTGCCACTGCTGAATGTTGAATGTTGCCACTACTGAATGTTGCCACTGCTGAATGTTGCCACTGCTGAATGTTGCCACTACTGAATGTTGCCACTACTGAATGTTGCCACTACTGAATGTTGCCAATGATGAATGTTGCCACTATTGAATGTTGCCAATGTTGAATGTTGTCACTGCTGAATGTTGCCACTGCTGAATGTTGAATGTTGCCACTACTGAATGTTGTCACTACTGAATGTTGCCAATGTTGAATGTTGCCACTATTGAATGTTGATAATGTTGAATGTTGCCACTGCTGAATGTTGAATGTTGCCACTGCTGAATGTTGAATGTTGCCACTACTGAATGTTGCCAATGCTGAATGTTGAATGTTGCCACTACTGAATGTTGTCACTGCTGAATGTTGTCACTGCTGAATGTTGAATGTTGTCACTGCTGAATGTTGCCAATGCTGAATGTTGAATGTTGTCACTGCTGAATGTTGAATGTTGTCACTGCTGAATGTTGTCACTGCTGAATGTTGTCACTGCTGAATGTTGTCACTGCTGAATGTTGTCACTGCTGAATGTTGTCACTGCTGAATGTTGTCACTGCTGAATGTTGTCACTGCTGAATGTTGTCACTGCTGAATGTTGTCACTGCTGAATGTTGTCACTACTGAATGTTGTCACTACTGAATGTTGTCACTACTGAATGTTGTCACTACTGAATGTTGAATGTTGTCACTGCTGAATGTTGAATGTTGTCTCTGCTGAATGTTGCCAATGATAAATGTTGCCACTGCTGAATGTTGAATGTTGCCACTACTATATGTTGAATGTTGCCACTACTATATGTTGAATGTTGCCACTACTATATGTTGAATGTTACCACTACTATATGTTGAATGTTGTCACTACTATATGCTGAATGTTGCCACTACTATATGCTGAATGTTGCCACTACTATATGCTGAATGTTGCCACTACTATATGCTGAATGTTACCACTACTATATGTTGAATGTTGCCACTACTATATGTTGAATGTTGCCACTACTATATATTGAATGTTGCCACTACTATATGTTGAATGTTGCCACTACTATATGCTGAATGTTGCCACTACTATATGCTGAATGTTGCCACTACTATATGCTGAATGTTGCCACTACTATATGCTGAATGTTGCCACTACTATATGCTGAATGTTGCCACTACTATATGCTGAATGTTGCCACTACTATATGTTGAATGTTGCCACTACTATATGTTGAATGTTGCCACTACTATATGGTGAATGTTGCCACTACTATATGTTCAATGTTGCCACTATATGCTAAATGTTGCCACTACTATATGTTGAATGTTGCCACTATTATATGTTGAATGTTGCCACTACTATATGTTGAATGTTGCCACTACTATATGTTGAATGTTGCCACTACTATATGTTGAATGTTGCCACTACTATATGTTGAATGTTGCCACTACTATATGTTGAATGTTGCCACTACTATATGTTGAATGTTGCCACTACTATATGTTGAATGTTGCCACTACTGGACGTTGAATGTTGCCACTGTTGAATGTTGCCACTATATGCTGAATGTTGCCACTACTATATGTTGAATGTTGCCACTACTATATGTTGAATGTTGCCACTACTATATGTTGAATGTTGCCACTACTATATGTTGAATGTTGCCACTACTGGATGTTGACTGTTGCCACTGTTGAATGTTGAATGTTGCCACTACTATATGTTGAATGTTGCCACTACTATATGTTGAATGTTGCCACTACTATATGTTGAATGTTGCCACTACTGGATGTTGACTGTTGCCACTGTTGAATGTTGAATGTTGCCACTACTGAATGTTGAACACTGCCATGCTGACTGTTCCAGTTAATTATGTTGAATGGTGATATATCAGAACTTTGAAAGATATATTGAGCAACACCATTTTCAACACCATGTTCAATACGTTCAACACCATGTTCAATAACATGTTCAACACCACCGTCTTCAACACCACCGTGCTCAACACCGTGTTCAAGACCACCGTGTTCAAGACCACCGTGTTCAACACCACCGTGTTCAACACCACCGTGTTCAACACCACCGTGTTCAACACCACCGTGTTCAATACCACCGTGTTCAATACCACCGTGTTCAACACCACCGTGTTCAATACCACTGTTTTCAACACCGTGTTCAACACTACCATGCATGCCTGTGGAAATTCACACAGTCAGTCTGTTGATTACTCATAGCTCTTTTATGAACGTCCACTGCACATCTGTTGAAAGCCCAGTATCTACCTGTTGAACAGTCCAGCACCCTCCTGTTAAGTGCCGCCTTATCAACCTGTTGAACAGTCCAGCACCCTCCTGTTAAGTGCCGCCTTATCAACCTGTTGAACAGTCCAGCACCCTCCTGTTAAGTGCCGCCTTATCAACCTGTTGAACAGTCCAGCACCCTCCTGTTAAGTGCCGCCTTATCTACCTGTTGAACAGTCCAGCACCCTCCTGTTAAGTGCCGCCTTATCAACCTGTTGAACAGTCCAGCACCCTCCTGTTAAGTGCCGCCTTATCAACCTGTTGAACAGTCCAGCACCCTCCTGTTAAGTGCCGCCTTATCAACCTGTTGAACAGTCCAGCACCCTCCTGTTAAGTGCCGCCTTATCAACCTGTTGAACAGTCCAGCACCCTCCTGTTAAGTGCCGCCTTATCAACCTGTTGAACAGTCCAGCACCCTCCTGTTAAGTGCCGCCTTATCAACCTGTTGAACAAGCTTCTGCAGCTTAACATGCATTAAGTCCCCCTTTTATCGTCCTCTTTAAAAGTAACACAGTTAAGTGTATATATACATGTCGTGCCGAATAGGTAAAATTCGTGATTTTGGCTTAAATAGCAATGCTCTTCTTGCTGAATAAGGCAAGCGAAAATTTGTGTATGCAATAATTTCGCAAAAATCATTCTGAACCTAACGAAAAATATATATATATTTTTTTTTATTATTAAATTATTGTAAACTTATCTAAAATATATTTAGTTGTATTAGGCTAAATTAAATTGTGTTTGTTATAATAAGGTTTGGTAAGTTTTCTAAGGTTCTTTTGGTACAAAATTATTATTTTTACATTAACATAAACGAAAAAATATATCTTAAACGTATAAGAGAAAATTTTAGAAAGGATTTAATTTTAAACGAGTTCTTGCTAATTGACCAGTTTTACCTATTCGGCACGACATATATATTATATTGCATATATATTGCACATATTGAAATATGTTTGATATTCCTGACAGTATAGATTATCAATGAGTGGAATGATTGTGTTACATCTTTGTGTTGACGAGTAAAGAATCAGTTCACCAGACAACACTCTAGGTATATTGGAAGCACTTTCTGATATTTTAAAACAAGAACAGCGCTAAATATTAAAAACGTGTTACTTAATATAATGGAAAGGCAGATTTCAAACATATATTCACTAATATTTTTATATTATTCTATTACACAAAATGGAAATGATTAAACACTAATATTTACAAGGGTTTGCACACATGTTTTTGTCATAAAACTAAAATAAATACATTACACACAATAACTATTTTCGTCTGGCACAAACGCAATTAAACTAATTAATGCCAGTTAGAAACAACACGAGTCTCGATTTTTTTTTTAGTTTTCCTCGTACGTGTTTTGTTTATCATGTAATGTGGGAGAAGACAGGAGACTTAGTAATGTGGGAGAAGACAGGAGACTTAGTAATGTGGGAGAAGACAGGAGACTTAGTAATGTGGGAGAAGACAGGAGACTTAGTAATGTGGGAGAAGACAGGAGACTTAGTAATGTGGGAGAAGACAGGAGACTTAGTAATGTGGGAGAAGACAGGAGACTTAGTAATGTGGGAGAAGACAGGAGACTTAGTAATGTTAAAGACCACATTGTGTCTTCCCTAACTCAAGCCACGCACTTAGTTACTACAAGAAACAGCCACGCACTTACTACAAGACACAGATATGTAGTGACTGTTACTTCAAGACGGTTGTACAATTATGTACAAGGTTGGTCGGGTCGTAAATCGTCTGAAGACAAATTACATATGATTTACATCACACTTTGTTTAGTGCTTATTATTCTCTACCGCCCTTTGATGAGAGACGATTACACTCACTGGTACCTGGCTACCCTATTACCTTGCTCCCTAATTGACCTCTGCAATGATCGTTTGGGGTACCTACATCCCTTCCCCACCTACCTAACACCCTCTACACATGTGACTCTTACACCCCTGCCTAGCACCCTCCACACCTGTCCGACTCTCCCACTCTTGCACAATACCCTGTTCTCCATCCCCAGTAAATAACAACCAAATGAATTAACTCTCTATACTGACCCTAGTGAACAACACCGAGTCCCTGTTGAGTCACGTTATTCACTGGCCCTAGTGAACAACAACAGGATATTAACCTGCTCTATTACACAATGCTTTCACTTAAGTATTTTCTTTTATTCGTACTTCTTAAAGTCCACCTTACCTCAGTCTATATATCAGTGTAAAGTTCCTGGTGCGTCTTAATAACAACGTAATTTCACAAGGTTAAAGAAGCGCATCGTGTGGCTGAGATTATAAATATTTATCTCTATATGTACTTATGACCGAAAATGTCAATGAAAATATATATCTACACATATGCAGGAATTTGGGTTCAACCTCGAGAAGTTTAATTATGACAAGCTGGATGCACATGATAAGTCACACACGATGCACTACAAGCTTCTCGCTCTGTTCAGAACTGATAAAGCTTAACAGAACAAAGCCTACTACAGCGTGTTTTCTACAATGTCTCGTAGCAAATATCTGAACGTCGTCGTTTGTACTGACTAAAGTTCACCCCAGAACACTTGTAGGAGACAAAAATAATCCCTTATACATTACATGGTGTGGATGTACCATACTCTTACTGTAGAAGTAGCAGTGTTATTGTAGATGTACCATAACGTTACAATATATGTACAATAACGTGATTTTTTTGTAGATGTACCTTTCCTGTCATATCTTCTACTGCAGTAACTTGCATTCTTTTCTCTACTCCCATCCCTTCACTTCCGTTCTTACTGCCCTCGCATTCCCTCTCTTTTCCTACATTTCTTCTTCCCAGAAACTACCCAGGTGTGTAAGTGGACCAACAGGTGGTTGATAAATTGATTTTGTAATTATGTGAACACCTGCCAGTGATTCACCCCTCCATGTCACGCACCTCTTTCTTCCCTCTCTACCCTTCATACATTCCTCTCTTCCTTTCCCTTCCATCCTCTCCTCTACTCCCTTCCCTCACCATCTTATCTACTTTTCTTTTATTCTTCTTACACATTCCAATATCCTTTCCCAATCCCACTACCCACTTACGTCATTCCCCTCCATTTCTCGCCACTTCGTACCTTGTCCTCTCATTCCTCTATCATGTCTCCCCCTGGGACTACTTCCCTTACCCCTCACACCACAATTCCCTTCACCTATATCGACCCCAACACCACAGCTCACACAAGGTCATTCATCACACACTTTAATGTTCTTACTACAGCAGTTGTCTTGGCCTTTCCCTTCGTCCTTTCTTTGTACTCACTACCTTTCTTCCTGCTCCGTCTTGCTCTTCTGTTTCTGAAAGTGTTATACCTAACTGTTTCTCTTGATTTACTCTCACTGTCGTTGCCTACACACTCTCTCGTATGTATCAGCAGGTGGGGCAGCTTTCAGGGCAGGAGACGAGACGAAACTTTAGTTCAAATAATGAAGCTGGGACAGCCCCATCACGGAAAAGGCTGCTTCAGCTATGCTAACAGATGCAAACTCTGCTATTATATAAGGGAGCTCACCTTTTAGCGTTGAATGTGCATCACTCGGGTGACTTTCTTCTAACAGTTCTCATTTCTGCGACTGACACACGTTTTGGTCCTCTGGTCCTTGGTATTGCAGTAGCTCTCCGCCTTTCTGCCCCAATCTACCCAGAGAACGAGTGCATTTGTGACAAAGCGGTCCAGTACCGTCTCCATCAACTGTTCAAGTTAGAGAGATCAAGAGAAGCCTTGCTACAGCTCTTGTGTCCTGCCGAGAAAGAACCTCAACATTTATTACCCAGCACCCTGGATGTGCCTGCCTACCGTCCTGATAATCACATTCTACCCATACAAGAATGGAAGACTAGCGGTGTGGGACTGTACATGTGCATTTACCCTGGCCCACACCTTCATTAGTGCTGGTCAGTAGGGTGGTGCTGATGATAACAGGAAGTACACAAGTTCAACAAGTACAGGGATTTGGCTCACCAGTACCACTTCGTTACTATAGGATCAGAAACCCTTGTCTCCATGGGTTACCTCAAGGAGATGGGCTCCAGGATCATTGAAACCTGATACACGAGGGCTGCCACTTTTTTTTTCTTCCAGCGCCTCAGTGTGACAATCTGGAGGGGGAACGCCTTCTGCATTTTGGGTTCCCGACTAGCGTCACAGAAGTTCTACAAATTAACCTTGGTGTTTTCCATATGTCGTGCCGAATAGGTAAAATTGGTCAATTAGAAAGAACTCATTTAACATTAAGCACTTTCTAAAATTTTCTCTTATACGTTTAAAGATATATTTTTTCATTTATGTTAATGTAAAAATTAATAATATTCTACCAAAAGAACGTTAGAAAACGTACCTAACCTTATTATAACAAGCGCAATTTAATTTATTCTAATCCAACTAAATATATTTTAGATAAGTTTACAATAATATAATAATAAACAAACACAATGAAATATATTTCTTTCATTAGGTTCAGAATGATTTTTGCGAAATTATTGTATACACAAATTTTCGTTTGCACTATTCGGCAAGAAGAGCGTTGCTATTTAAGCCAAAATAGCAAGTTTTACCTATTCGGCACAATATATATATAAAATAAGTTGTTCATTACGAGGCTGCACAAAGAACAACAAACAAAGCAAGGCTTGACTAATAAGTAACTCCGTCAGAATATTCCATCCATCGGATAATATCGTTAATCCCCTTGGATTAAATGGAGTGTGATTTTAGCACCATTACCTTAAGACCAGCTGAGTGGATTAGTCTGACTCATTCTCAATCCTATTAATGACTCGCACAAGTGTGTAGTGCTGGTATGATGTAGTGCTGGTATGATGTAGTGCTGGTATGATGTAGTGCTGGTATGATGTAGTGCTGGTATGATGTAGTGCTGGTATGATGTAGCTGTTTCCAGGTTATTAATGAGAGAGACAGGTGTCTAGCACATTTATGATGTACGTCAGAGTCCATCTTATTAAGACACAGGTTTGTAGTGCTTGTATTATGTAGCTGTGCATCTGTTGTGTGCGACGTACGATGTGGCAGGCTATAGATGCAGACAGTGTGGCAGGCTAGTATGATGCATGACAGATCAGGTAGTATGTGTATGACAGTGTGCAGCTAGTATGATGCATGACAGATGTGGCAGGTAGTATGATGATGACAGATGGTCAGGCTAGTATGATGCATGACAGATGTGGCAGGCTAGTATGATGCATGACAGATGTGGCAGGCTAGTATGATGCATGACAGATGTGGCAGGCTAGTATGATGCATGACAGATGTGGCAGGCTAGTATGATGTATGACAGATGTGGCAGGCTAGTATGATGTATGACAGATGTGGCAGGCTAGTATGATGCATGACAGATGTGGCAGGCTAGTATGATGCATGACAGATGTGGCAGGCTAGTATGATGCATGTGAAGGGTAAAAGATCATTGATAAGTTTAACATTGTGGGAAGCTTCACAACTGCTCACCTCTCTCTCCCAGACAGGGAAAAATATGGTGTTTGAAGCAAGGGAGGCGGAGATTATGGAGAAGTAAGAATTGTGGGAGAGTCGAGGGATTGTGGAGGGAGGCGAGGGTGTTGGGGAAGGCGACCCCTTGAAGGAAATGTCGATAATGGAGACTAAGGAGGTGGGACGGGAAGAGAAATGATACAGAGTGAGAGGTGGTGATAATAGAGAGTGGGCTATGAGGAATGGGAGTGTTAATACATAGAGGAAGTAGTAATGGAAGGAAAACTAACACTCCAACACTTATTCTAATATAGCTTGCTGCTCTTTCAGTACAATTATTATATCATAAAAGAAACAGGTTTTACATCACGAAAATCGCTGTCAGAAGGTTGTAATTCCAAGAGTTACAAAGGTGAGAGAATCATGGATAAACTGTGGACCCCAAGTGAGCAGGTCAAGCTACCTCCCTAGACGTGTTTGACCACACCATTGTTGGTGCAGTGAGACCTTTACACCCGACCTTTGTGACCGCAAAACACAACTTCCTTGAACATGTCCCAGTCACCTTTACACCATGTTGACACAAAGTAACATACACCTCAACTCTACCGTCCTGTTCACTGATTTATGTAGGTGTCTGATGGTACGACCCAGGTAGGTGTAGGGGTAGGTAGGTGTGTGTTTGTGTACTCGCCTAGTTGTTGCAGAAGTCGATTCATAGCTCCTGGCCCCGCTTCTTCGATGGTCGCTGCTAGGTCCACTCTCTCCGTCTGTGTGTATACGTGTGCGCGCGTGCATGTTAGTTACCATTTTGTCCTAGGCACATGTCAATTAGACACTAGGCCTGTTGTATGTGTGTGTGTGTGTGTAAGGAAACACTTCGAAATGTTTTCGCCCCGCCGGGAATTGAACCCGGGCCCTCCGTGCGTGTGTGTGTATGTGTGTGTGTGTACCCATATGCACGCGTGCGTGTACGTGGGTGGGTGGTGCGTGCGTGGGTGGGTGGTGCGTGCGTGGGTGGGTGGTGCGTGGGTGGGTGTACGTGCGTGCGCTACCCAGCAAAAGAATTCAGTGAACTTACTTTTTCGTATATACTTATTTATTTGTTCACGGTTAATCTACAAAACAGAAAAAAATAGTTTCTAACAGTCTGGATAAATCCGGTGCTGGAAATCGAAGCAATACTCTGTTTGGTTGTAAGTGGTGAAATACCTAAGCTGAGTACTAACTACAGGTCAGGAATATTTCAGAGGATGTTGACAACTCAGGTGACTAAGAATTAAGAGTTCGTCTCCTGGTATACATTACGTAACTGTTGGTCGCTACACACTTCTCTGCACTCACACCAGCCCATAGCTTCAACAAAATATAATACATATATTACAGTAGAGGAACAGTGTAAAACTTCACAAATGAAGGTTAACACCTACTGGTCATTTTTCAAGCATTTATATCATACTTCTATATGCATGCATAGGCTGGCCAGCCGGTATAACAGAGCCTTAGCACACCTTGTGACGTATATAGAAGGCGCCGCAAGTCATGAGAAATACACTAAACACTAGCATTTCAACTCTCAGACCTTGTTAATTCCTACATGTCAAGACTACAATCACTGTTGAGTGGTTCTTGATCCTCCTGATGACATGTGTATGATCCTTGATGTGTCTGCTGTCATTCATATGCTGACAACTGCGGAAGCAAGACATTTAAAGGTGATAGTTTTTTGTAGCTTTTATCCCATTTGTCTCACCGTAACTTCAAAACGTTTTTAGTCTAGATCTTGTTTCAGAAATATATTTACTTGATTCTTTGAAAGGAACAGCTAGAGACAAGGAAACACAAACACCTACCGAGGAGCCAGCACCAATCACATGACGCTGGAAGGATTTCCTTCGATATGACAACAAGACTGAGCTGTCAGATATTAAAATTTACTCCAAGTCATACAAAGTTGACAGGATGATTGCGAGACAGATATTGAACACAAGCTGATGTTCACACGCTTGCTCACTGCATCCACGAAGCAGCAGACACCATGTTGCTAAATGCAGCACACGCATGATGTTGATACTATTGTTGATACTAATGTCGTGGTGTAATCTGTGATGGTGGTTCAGTTAGTGCTGAGCTGTGGCTTATAGTGTAACAGGTAGAGATTTCTGATACTTGCCCTCTGACAAAATTGATATCTGTCTAAGCCTAGAAAATTCAAGAGTTCTTCCACTATTACACCAGTTACAGGAAGTGACACGCTGTTAACATTTGTAGGATACAGTACAAAAACGCCTGCATTACCTGAAATACATTCCCAGAACTAACTCGTGAACTACAGACACCAAAACAAATGCTACAAAATTCATTTCGGAACAGAATCTGTCTGGCACAAAGATATTACATATTGCTCTATGATTGCAAAAATATGTGTACAAAATTCATCAAGGCCAGAAAACATGTCTGCAAAAAAAACATTTGTGCAGTGGGAATTTTAGCAAATCTGCACTGTAAGAACAGGTGACAAGAGGTGTGTATCAGGGTGGACACACGAGGGCACACATTGATCCCGTGGCTTCTACTTCAATGTCTAACAGATTGACGCTACATCAACACTGATGATGGCTTATATCAACCAAACCACTCTAGATACAACTAGTAGAAGCTTCTCAATGTTGCTATGAACTAGTCCCCACGCTTGACAATAGTACTAGAAGCCTCTCATTGTTGCTATGATATAGTTGCCTGGAGATACAAGAAGGGATGACTGGAAACGTGCAACTGCAAGGGTAACTTCCATTACAGCTCATTACACCTTCTGTGCAGCAAAGTACATCATCACTTGTACCGCGTATTATCAGGAAGTTTAATATGGTGAGATTACGACGTCTCTGCCTGACTGATCTCTGGTGTGCTCAAATTATTTACTGCTGCGTGTATAAACACACACAGACCGCAGAGGGAGTACAGTCTAGGGGGCCAGAGACTGCAAACCTCAATCAAGGAAAAAGATCTTGTGGTGAGTATAACACCAGGCACATCTCCTGAGGCGCACATCAACCAAATAACAGCTGCAGCATATGGGCGCCTAGCAAACCTAAGAACAGCATTCCGACATCTCAATAAAGAATCGTTCAGGACTCTGTACACTGTGTACGTTAGGCCCATACTGGAGTATGCAGCACCAGTTTGGAACCCACACCTAGCCAAGCACGTAAAGAAGCTAGAGAAAGTGCAAAGGTTTGCAACAAGACTAGTCCCGGAGCTAAGGGGTATGTCCTACGAGGGGAGGTTAAGGGAAATCGACCTGACGACACTGGAGGACAGGAGAGATAGGGGGGACATGATAACGACATATAAGATACTGAGAGGAATAGACAAGGTGGACAGAGACAGAATGTTCCAGAGATGGGACACAGCAACAAGGGGACACAGTTGGAAGTTGAAGACTCAGATGAGTCACAGGGATGTTAGGAAGTATTTCTTCAGTCACAGAGTGGTCGGGAAGTGGAATAGTTTGGGAAGCGATGTAGTGGAGGCAGGTTCCATACATAGCTTTAAGGAGAGGTATGATAAAGCTCATGGCGCAGGAAGAGTGACCCAGTAGCTTCCAGTGAAGAGGCGGGGCCAGGAGCTATGACTCGACCCTGCAACCACAACTAGGTGAGTACAACTAGGCGAGTACACACACGCGCGCGCACGCACCAGAATAGGCTGGCTGACTATTTGTTGTCCAGTAATAAACGTCAAATAAAAGTCGATCTCTTAAAAAGTTTCCGGTGTTTGAGTTTTTAAACAGAAAAACTCACACACCGATATTCTCTTAAGCTTAAATAGATTTATTTCGACGAATTAATTTTTTTTATAATTAATCTGAAATAATTTAACCTCACCCAGGTTGGTTAAAATTAACTTAATGTAATCTAGTTTAATGCGACCCAGTCTATTATGATTCAACCTAAATAATATTATTCAACACCATACAGTTCACTCTTCCAAAATGGAGATTTTTAAGTTACCATCAGTAAAATATATTATTTTCATAAATGTCCAGACGTGTTAATGCAAACCTTCTGCAGCAGAACCTTCTGCAGCAGAGAATTTACACTGACTGAATGTAAACAGTCAGTGCTTTAAGATACACGCTTGGTGAGTCAAGTACCGAGGCACCCAGCGGCATAGTGCCAGCTCCTGGCATAGTGTCAGCTTGGTGAGTCAAGTACCGAGGCACCCAGCGGCATAGTGCCAGCTACCAGCATAGTGCCAGCTACCGGCATAGTGCCAGCTCTCAGCATAGTGCCAGCTACCGGCATAGTGCCAGCTTTTAACCATTACCTTGACGAGATCAATACCTGCCTGGCACTCCCCAGCCTACTTACCATAGTATACTACTTAGTCATTTACTTTAGTACATTGCCTAGTCACTTACCATAGTATATTACCTTGTCTCTTCTTTCGTGAGGGAAGGGAAGAGGTGGAGGAGGAGGGGAGGAGATACTTTCATGATGGTAAAGGCTCTTAATAAAGGGATTAAACCTGACTAGACAACTATATTTAAAACTTCAAATATCACTAATATGTAAACACTAAGTGGGAACTAAGATTGCAATAGGCAATCCTCCTTTGGATGGCCACACTTAGGTGCTGGAACAGGAAAGTTGCACCTCTTGAAACTCCAGTAGTGTTGATGAGCTAGTAACCCAGCTCACTGGGAGAGCCTGTTGCATATTTGTCCCAGGGTGCAAGGGTCTTCCATCCTCCCGGGACGAAGTGGTATTGATGGCCCAAGTCCCTATATCTGTTTGGGGCCCAGTCCTTGGACCCATTATGTACCTCTGTAATCTTTTGACTTCCGCCCACAGGATGGGTATGGGCTGCATAATAAATATATTAAACTAAAAAACTAAACCTATATTTGCAGAGCTCTATTTGTCCCTATGATCAGCTGCACCTTCCTCTTGACCAACACTAAAACAGGTGTAAGTTTAAGTCAGAATAGATGTTCAGACACAGGAACGCACACGTACACGCACATACACGCACGCACGCACACGCGCGCGCGCACACACTGCAACCACAATTAGGTGAGTACACACACACACACACAGCTGGAAGGGGCACAGCTGGAAGTTGAAGACTCAGATCAATCACAGGGATGTTAGGAAGTATTTCTTCAGTCACAGAGTGGTCAGGAAGTGGAATAGCTTGGGAAGCGATGTAGTGGAGGCAGGATCCATTCATAGCTTTAAGAAGAGGTATGATAAGGCTCATGGCGAAGGGAGAGACCCAGTAGCGGCCAGTGAAGAGGCGGGGCCAGGAGCTATGAATCGACCCCTGCAACCACAACTAGGTGAGTACACACACACACACCTGCTGGGACATTCTGGAGTGCAGGTCTTGAATACTACATAATCTTATGAAAAATGCAGCAAGGCGGAAGCTCTTCCCCCTTACCCCAAGCTCTCGCGTTTTATGGTATGAAGGAGCACTTTGAGGCGAGGGGGAAGGGGGAGGGGGAGAGAGAGAATTGTTATGGAGTTGTCCTGGTGTAATGGCTAGCACACTTTACTCTTAAGCAAGAAGTACAATGCCAGGAAACCCAGGCAAAAGCTCTTTACCCTATTGCCCGAGTGGAGCCACCAGCAGTGATTGTGTAACTGCAGGTCCACGGGTCAAATACTGCCATATACCAGAGGTTCAAATACTGCCATATACCAGGGGTTCAAATACTGCCCCATACCAGGGGTTCAAATACTGCCACATACCAGGGGTTCAAATACTGCCACATACCAGGAGTTCAAATATTGCCATATACCAGAGGTTCAAATACTGCCATATACCAGAGGTTCAAATACTGCCATATACCAGAGGTTCAAATACTGCCCCATACCAGCGGTTCAAATGCAGCCACATACCAGGGGTTCAAATACTGCCACATACCAGGAGTTCAAATATTGCCATATACCAGAGGTTCAAATACTGCCATATACCAGAGGTTCAAATACTGCCATATACCAGGGGTTCAAATACTGCCCCATACCAGGGGTTCAAATACTGCCACATACCAGGGGTTCAAATACTGCCACATACCAGGAGTTCAAATATTGCCATATACCAGAGGTTCAAATACTGCCATATACCAGAGGTTCAAATACTGCCATATACCAGAGGTTCAAATACTGCCCCATACCAGGGGTTCAAATGCTGCCACATACCAGGGGTTCAAATACTGCCACATACCAGGAGTTCAAATATTGCCATATACCAGAGGTTCAAATACTGCCATATACCAGAGGTTCAAATACTGCCATATACCAGGGGTTCAAATACTGCCCCATACCAGGGGTTCAAATACTGCCACATACCAGGGGTTCAAATACTGCCACATACCAGGGGTTCAAATATTGCCATATACCAGAGGTTCAAATACTGCCATATACCAGAGGTTCAAATACTGCCACATACCAGGGGTTCAAATACTGCCATATACCAGAGGTTCAAATACTGTCACATACCAAGGGTTAAAATACTGCCACATACCAGGGGTTCAAATACTGCCACATACCAGGGGTTCAAATACTGCCACATATCAGGGGTTCAAATACTGCCACATACCAGGGGTTCAAATACTGCCATATACCAGGGTTTCAAATAGTGCCATATACCAGAGGTTCAAATACTGCCATATACAAGATGTTCAAATACTGTCATATACCAGAGGTTCAAATATTGCCACATACCAGGGGTTCAAATACTGCCACATACCAGGGGTTCAAATACTGCCACATACCAGGGGTTCAAATACTGCCATATACCAGAGGTTCAAATACTGCCATATACCAGAGGTTCAAATACTGCCACATACCAGGGGTTCAAATACTGCCATATAACAGAGGTTCAAATACTGCCGTATACCAGAGGATCAAATACTGCCATATACCAGAGGTTCAAATACTGCCATGTACCAGAGGTTCAAATACTGCCATATACCAGAGGTTCAAATACTGCCATATACCAGAAATTCAAATACTGCCACATACCAGGGGTTCAAATACTGCCACATACCAGGGGTTCAAATACTGCCACATACCAGGGGTTCAAATACTGCCATATACCAGAAATTCAAATACTGCCACATACCAGGGGTTCAAATACTGCCACATATGAGGGGTTCAAATACTGCCACATACCAGGGGTTCAAATACTGCCATATACCAGGGGTTCAAATACTGCCGTATACCAGAGGTTCAAATACTGCCATATACAAGAGGTTCAAATACTGCCATATACCAGAGGTTCAAATACTGCCATATACCAGAGGTTCAAATACTGCCATATACAAGGGGGGGCTCAAATATCGGGGTGTAAATGGGACACATATTGGAATACATCGTGGGGTTCAAATACTGGGATATACCGGCGGCACAGATATTGGCGGGAAAACTGCTCTCAGCCCATACACGTCAAGAAACATTCATGTGTGTATTATATATGTATTATATGTGTGTATTATATATGTGTGTATTATATATGTGTGTATTATATGTGTGTGTATTATATGTGTGTATTATATATGTGTATTATATATGTGTGCATTATATATGTGTGCATTATATATGTGTGTATTATATATGTGTGTATTATATATGTGTGTATTATATATGTGTATATTATATATGTGTGTATTATATATGTGTGCATTATATGTGTGTGTATTATATATGTGTGTATTATATATGTGTGTATTATATATGTGTGCATTATATATGTGTGTATTATATATGTGTGCATTATATATGTGTGCATTATATGTGTGTGTATTATATATGTGTGTATTATATATGTGTGCATTATATGTGTGTATTATATATGTGTGCATTATATGTGTGTGTATTATATATGTGTGCATTATATATGTGTGTATTATATATGTGTGTATTATATATGTGTGTATTATATAGTTTATCACTAAATATACGTGTAGGATATACTACAGAGTAAATTTCCAGTCTTTAAATAATATATGAATTATTCCTGATATATTTCAGTTATATCTAAGAATTAAAGATACTCAAGTGTTATACCTGTCTTATTCATCAATATACTCAGGTGTTACACATGTCTTATTCATCAATATACTCAGGTGTTACACATGTCTTATTCATCAATATACTCAGGTGTTACACATGTGTCTTATTCATCAACGTGATAGTGTCGTAAACCTCTGAATCTTTTCATTTTTATGAAAAGTGCCCAGTGGAACTTCTGTATTACCCCGCTGAGCTGTGTGACCTTATGACTGTGACCTTGTGACCCTGTGACCTTTTCCTTGTATCGATAGCGACCAAACATGAATATTTCAGGGTTATCGCATATTATGTTAGTTGCAAGTTTTAAGGTAATAACTTAATGGTCGTGGGAGGTTTATTGGGTGGTTAGTTAATTGGGGTTAAAGCCCCTCGACTACACGAGGGTCATTAAGGGTAATAATGGTAGAATTATCGACAAAATGTTAGATAAATGAACACAGATGCAACCAATGTGACATTTTATTGTGGCAACGTTTCGCTCTCCAGCAGCTTTTTCCGTGTATTGTTTGTAACCGCTTAACAAAGCTTCTGGAGAGCGAAACTTTGCCACAATAAAATGTCACATTAGTTGGATCTACGTTCATTAACCTAACAGGGTCATTAAGGCTGCAAGTCACCTGTTTACCACCAGTCAACAATATTATAATCTTTCAAAGGGATCACATTCTCATCATCTACGTGGCTATAAAAATCATCTTGGTAATTATAATATATAACAACGTCTTCGTGAGAATCATAGGAGCGAGACACTTCCATATAACTTTTAAATGTGGCCACTGTGTTCCATGCTAACCTTCCGACTGCATAGAAATATACCTAATTATTTTATCAGCCAAGAAGCTCAGCCTGTAATTGTTGGGTGACCAATAATGTTATGGTGATTGACCATTCTTATAGCCCCCTCATGCAGGATCACTTGCAGACCATCATGGCAATACTGAAAACTTTACATAATTCGCAGAAATTCAAGATGGCAGCAACGAATATGTATCAGTTTTGGTCATTACTTCGCTTCTAATATAAATCTTTAATGGTTCAAACATCTATGTGAAGTGTTAAGAGCATTACTGGATGAACACAGAAACCTTCATATGGAGAAACAAAGCTACATTACGGTTCTAGGCAGTGAACTCCCGAATACCAGCTACTGGACACATGGAGCTCAGCTGATCTGCCATGTAGCCTGGCGCCATGCAGGAACTCTTCAAACACCTGCAGTAAATACAGCATAAATACAACATTTCTCAATCAGGGTGACAAAGATCTGCAGCTTCCAGGTACGCATGTTGTCGCAGCTTGTGACAGTGTCGTACCAATATGCAACTGCTAACCTCAAAACGTATATGTACAAATAGATGTAGTTGTTTTTTCTGATAGATCTATCATGCGCAAACTATTGTCACTGCTCAGCTAGTGAGGGCTGTAAGTAGTCCTATACAACTGTCGCAATAGAAGATACAAATCACGATGAGAGTGAACAGCTATAAAGAGTCCATTAGACCGCATTAATTTATAACTCTTATTTTCAGTGAAGTTGGTTTAGGAGTTTCTTATTGCCATCATAGAAGTTTTAACAGAAGCACACAACCTGCCTTTCTTTGTTTTATTTACTTGATAACCAACTTGGCAATCTTTAAATAGATATGACTATATTATTCCGAGTGTTGTTGACGGCGCCAGAGTATCTGCTGCGAAAACTTTACACCTGAATCCTCACCAACAATCCTTGGACAAATCTTTCCATTTGTAAGCTATTAATAACATATCTTTATTTACTACAAGTACATGGTATACAGTCCTAGCTGACATCAATGACATACTACTATATAGAAAACCCCTTGTTATTCTGAGCATTTCCGGCAAATTTGGTCAATTTTGTCCCAGGATGCGACCCACACCAGTCCACTAACACCCAGGTACCCATTATTACTGACGGGTGAACATAGACAACCGGTGTAAAGAAACACGCCCAATGTTTCTACCCTCGCCGTGTGAAGCGAGAGCTTTAGTCACCAGAGCTTAGAAATATCACGGTGGAGACAGTAGGTAGCAGTGAAAAATAAGAAATAAACACCTGGTGTGCACCCCCCCACACAGGAGGGAGGTTTGGGATTTTACTCGAAACTACACAAAAATTATACAGACTATTATTGTTTTTAGATATTCAATATCCGAGGTAGAAAACAAGATATGTATTTTGCAGTTTTTCTGGGGTGGAGATCTGGAATTATTGAAAAAACTGCAATTTTAGCACTGATACTGGGAGGAGGCGTGAAGCACCCCAGTCCTTCAGTGTATATACTCTCTGCTGCCAGCTATCATCACTGCTGCTGCCAGCTATCACTGCTGTTGCCAGCTATCATCACTGCTGCTGCCAGCTATCACTGCTGCTGCAGCTATCACTGCTGCTGCAGCTATCACTGCTGCTGCCAGCTATTATCACTGCTGCTGCCAGCTATCACCACTGCTGCTGCCAGCTATCATCACTGCTGCTGCCAGCTATCATCACTGCTGCTGCCAGCTATAATCACTGCTGCTGCCAGCTATAATCACTGCTGCTGCAGCTATAATCACTGCTTCTGCCAGCATCATCACTGCTGCTGCCAGCTATCATCACTGCTGCTGCCAGCTATCATCACTGCTGCTGCCAGCTATCATCACTGCTGCTGCCAGCTATCATCACTGCTGCTGCCAGCATCATCACTGCTGCTGCCAGCTATCACACTGCTGCTGCCAGCTATCATCACTGCTGCTGCCAGCTATCATCACTGCTGCTGCCAGCTATCATCACTGCTGCTGCCAGCTATCATCACTGCTGCTGCCAGCTATCATCACTGCTGCTGCAGCTATCACTGCTGCTGCCAGCTATCATCACTGCTGCTGCCAGCTATCATCACTGCTGCTGCCAGTTATCATCACTGCTGCTGCCAGCTATCATCACTGCTGCTGCCAGCTATCATCACTGCTGCTGCCAGCTATCATCACTGCTGCTGCCAGCTATCATCACTGCTGCTGCCAGCTATCATCACTGCTGCTGCCAGCTATCATCACTGCTGCTGCCAGCTATCATCACTGCTGCTGCCAGTTATTATCACTGCTGCTGCCAGCTATCATCACTGCTGCTGCAGCTATCATCACTGCTGCTGCCAGCTATCATCACTGCTGCTGCCAGCTATCATCACTGCTGCTGCCAGCTGTGATCACTGAAGAGCAATCTGTTCATAAGACCTCTTTTTGGAGGCTTTTTGAGTGTTTTAAAGAGTTCAGAGAGGTAATTATTCCCTTAGAGCGGTCCCTAACTAAGCCTTCAGGTTGATGGAATGATCAGTCAGGGCTGTTGGTGCTAGCACCATGCAGTCCAACGGCTCATCAGGAACTGACTCGAGGAACTTACCAAATTACCTCTTGAAGACAATAATTGTAATGTATGGGTTCAAAATTTATTATAGTAATATTAATATCATGCTTCCTATGCATACGAATTTAAATCTCATACTACAGTGTAGCATTGTGGGCATGAACACCCGTGTACACTATATAGCGTATACTGTTTCATTTATGAATAAGTTTTATTGAGGAATGAAGTGTGGGTTAGTATGGTGGATGTGTGGGGTGAGGTTTTTGGGAGATTTGTTTGTATGCATGAGTGTCTCGGCATGTAAACATTGCATATACTCGTGTCAGCCTTTATATATATGTACGATTGTTGGTATGTATATATGAAAGTAAAATATAATAATGTTAGATTTATGACTGAGAAATTGTTCATGACAGGAGGAGCCACTTGGCTAGCTGGTGGAGTGTGTATGGTGGTAACCAACATGCACACGCACACGCACTGGGATAATGTGCAGGAACCTCCAAGGAACAATCACTAGCAACACCCTTTCACCATCAAGAAAGAATAAGAGAAAACACATTTATCAACACTCCAGCCTCCCCATACTTCACAGACTCAACAGACAAACTAAGAACATCTACTCCAAGCATGGGCGCCCACGTTTTAAGGCAAAGAGGGAGAATTTGTCCCCTCTTGAACTGTTCAACACTGCACACAACTGCGCACACAGTTCACAAAGACTCACTCACTTTATATGCAATAAAATCACAGTATACGGGTGATATCACAATATGCAGAACAACATCTCTGAAAGTAGAGAGAAATTCCAAGCACTTTCGTGACTTCTCACATTATCAATGTCACGAAAGCGCTTGGAATTTCGCTGTTCTTTCACAGTGGTTGTTCTGCATATTAATAATAAATAAATAATATATATATATATATATATATATAATAAATAATATATAATATATATATATATATATATATATATATATATATATATATATATATATATATATATCTCCCTCAATCTCTCTTCAACGAGATAGGTATCCTTATACAGATTGACATTTAGCTTTAATTTGATGCGTCTAAGCTACTTATCCGTTCTGTTGGTGACCCTGACACCAAATACAAGCATCAAAGTTATCAGGGTGCTGATCCACCCGACATATCGTCACAAGATCTCAAAGAGGAAAAGATATCTCACCTTTCTCCCAGTTTAAGATGCCTCAATATGTTAAAAAACAATAAGACTAAACGTAGAGAATTCAAGATCAGAGTCTATAACAAAGATGATGAACTAAATGAATGTAGGTATTACTGAATATAATAGCTAAAACACACAGACAAAATTAAGAGGTACTATAACAAATGGGATATTCCCAGCGCAGTACCTTGTAATTAGAAACTAAAAGCTGAAAAGAATGCGGTAATGAATACAGAAACTACACAGCAGAAACAACTGAGATAATACCAGAGATACGAAGACTGAAGAAGCCATCCATACATCAGGGAATGAAGTAATGAAATAAATGACTGAATCGTATACATTTAAAGCACTGGAACCTGATATTATATCTCCATGGGTTCTCAAGAAGCAAAAGCACAGTGTACCATTAGTCAAATTTTTGAAGTCACCAGAAATGGAGAAACTACTAGCTACATGTAAAACTGCGAATGTATTACCAATATTCAAGCAAGAGACAGACTAGAAGCCATCAATTATTGATATATTTTCGACAGGCATACTGCGAAGTTTACAATGACAGACTATGTGATACATACACTAACTGAGGCTGCAAAATACATACAGAAGAAGGTTGTGGTATACGCTAAGAAAGGCTGTAGCATCCACACTAAGGCTGTGATGTGTACACTGAGGCTGCAATGTGTACACTGAGGCTGCAATGTGCACACACTGAGGAAGACTGCCACGTACACACTAACCATAACTTCATGACAGAAAAAAACAGAACTGATTGCCTTAACTATTGTGTGACTAAACTACCCAGTTTAGGAGCCCATAATAATTAACAACTGAAGACAAACATGGGGCAGGTGTTAAACAAGGAACGTTGCAAGCGGGAGGGCATCTTCACCTTCCTACGGGTATTTAACAACTACTGACGAAAAGAATTATGTAGTGAAACACACACACACTATTAAGACTCTTCAGCTTAATTCATGAGGTCTTTGCATGCTACAAAGTTGGTGGTAAATTACTTGAGGTTCAGAAATTGTTAAAGGTTCTTTAAAACCAGTGGATTTAATTAAGTGCTTCCGCTCAGGTTGGACCCCAGCGATGCAGTGTTTTACAAGAAAATATATTGCTTGTCTCGTAAAGCAAGAGATATGGAAAAAATACTGCTTCTCCTAAAGTGAGAGCTATGTAAAAAAAATTTGCTTGTCTCATAAAGTAAGAGCTATGAAAAAAAATATATTTTAGAACTATATAATAGAAGTTGCCTCGGGATCAAGTTTAAGTTGAGAGGACGAACGTTATTATATATTTAACTTATTAGTGTGTTCGTGGAAGAAGGATCAACAAGTCAATCAACACCTACGGAACACAAATATAAATTAAATAAAAAAATAAAAAATAAATAAAAAAATATATATTTTTATATATGTCGTGCCGAATAGGTAAAATTTGCAACTTTGGCTTAAATAGCAACGCTCTTCTTGCCGAATAAGACAAGTGAAAATTTGTGTATGCAATAATTTCACAAAAAATCATTCTGAACCTAACGAAAAAAATATATTTCATTTTGTTTGTTAATTATTATATTACTGTAAACTTATCTAAAATATATTTAGTTGGATTAGGCTAAATTAAATTGTGCTTGGTATAATAAGGTTAGGCAAGTTTTCTAAGGTTCTTTTGGTACATAATTAATTTTTACATTAACAAATAAAAAAAATATATCTTTAAACGTATAAGATAAAATTTTAGAAAGAACTTAATTTTAAACGAGTTTTTGCTAATTGACCACATACCCACACCTACACCCCCACAACCCCACATACACCAAAACACCCCCCCACACACACCCCCACCCACCCACACACACCCACACCCTCCCCCACACACCCACACCCTCCCCCACACACACCCACATCCCCACACACACACCCACCCCCACACACACAACCACACCCCTCCACACACCCCAACATCCCCCCACACACACTTTAAAACAATATCTCGTAAATCCTCTTCGCTTCCTATCTTCCATTTTTATGTTAATTATAATTAAACTACATGAGGTACAAGTGAGGCTCTTCGGAGCTCTACGACTGGTGGAGCTCTATCTCCTGGGTCTCAACTGTCTCCAGAAACACCTTTTTACTGAGAACCACAACTGTGGTCATTAAATTTATATGAGTAAATACTGATTACTAATAACATTAATGGCAATAATAACGGCAATACTAAAAATATAATAATAATAAAAAATAAAAATAAAATAAAATTAATAACTGATGCCATGAATATAATTTTCCAGACTGGTGTCCGAATTCAGTAATTAAAATCGTATATAATTAAAACATCCCAACACTGGGTCATTTCAGGTATAATTGCCCAAATTACATTTATCGAAAATCCTAAATGCAAGCAGTTGGAAAGTGTTGTGTCCCTTGTTTTTCGCACTGTTTCTGATGCTATTAGCTGGCGGTAACAGCCGAAGTTATCAAAGCCTCACACAGCAATACGATTCAAAAGTTCCTGGTGGGAGATCCTAATTGGTTTCTGCCTCGTTAAAATTACCTTTGCAATTCTCTCTTTAACTGCACAAATTACTCAAATGCAGGACAAAGTGCAGGACAAAGTGCAGGACAAAGTGCAGGTCAAAGTGCAGGTCAAAGTGCAGGACAAAGTGCAGGACAAAGTGCAGGACAAAGTGCAGGACAAAGTGCAGGACAAAGTGCAGGACAAAGTGCAGGACAAAGTGGTTGTGTCGCCGCTAACTTGATACTCATATTAATTAACAGAACTTAATGTGAGTCGTTATCTTAGAAATGATTTCATTGTTAGGCCGACCATCGATGATCATGATGATCATGATGATGATCATGATGATCATGATGAATTTAAGCAGAAAATTTTGAATATGAAAAATGAGGGAGATCTTCAGCACTAGAGTTGTGAGCGCGCACGCGCGCACACACACACACACACACACACACACACACACACACACACGAGTCAGTAGACCTACTGCACTGCTCAACTTTTGTTCTATTACTGGAAGGCCTACTTGAGTTCATTTCTTAACCTTGAGTACAGGTAACATCTCAGTGACCTTGAGTACAGGTAACATCTCAGTGACCTTGAGTACAGGTAACATCTCAGTGACCTTGAGTACAGGTAACATCTCAGTGACCTTGAGTACAGGTAACATCTCAGTGACCTTGAGTACAGATAACATCTCAGTGACCTTGAGTACAGGTAACATCTCGGTGACCTTGAGTACAGGTAACATCTCAGTGACCTTGAGTACAGGTAACATCTCAGTGACCTTGAGTACAGATAACATCTCAGTGACCTTGAGTACAGGTAACATCTCAGTGACCTTGAGTACAGGTAACATCTCAGTGACCTTGAGTACAGGTAACATCTCAGTGACCTTGAGTACAGGTAACATCTCAGTGACCTTGAGTACAGGTAACATCTCAGTGACCTTGAGTACAGATAACATCTCAGTGACCTTGAGTACAGGTAACATCTCGGTGACCTTGAGTACAGGTAACATCTCAGTGACCTTGAGTACAGGTAACATCTCAGTGACCTTGAGTACAGATAACATCTCAGTGACCTTGAGTACAGGCAACATCTCAGTGAATCTGATCTTACATTTCCTTGCCTTCAATCCTACAAAATCATCTATCACATCATCAAAATCAATGATTTACCTATATAGGCCTATTAGTACTCTGTAATCATATAATAGGCTATAGAGAAACAAAGGATTCTTCTCTTATGTTTTGTGCATTAGTGTCACCTTCTTTAGAGGCTCTACGGTGCCACCCCTTGATGGTGTCACCCCTTGATGGTGTCACCCCCTTGATGGTGTCACCCCCTTGATGGTGTCACCCCCTTGATGGTGTCACCCCCTTGATGGTGTCACCCATTGATGGTGTCACCCGGGGCGATAACCCCCCCCCCCCTTACGATGCCACTGAGTCATAGCATCTGGGGAATGGGAGGTAAACAAGTCTGACCGGGCGGGTCACCTTCTGGAAAAGACCCGGACCGGGACACACACCGGCGAATCATTGATTCAATTCCTTGGATCAAGAGCCTCTGACATCAACCCAATTGAGAATCTACGGGGAATAACCAAACGCAGGTTCGCGCAACAGGACTGTTCAACTACTGCTGGTATTAGAACCTGGTACCACGACGAATTAGAACCTGGTACCACGACGAACTAGAACCTGGTCCCACGACGAACTAGAGCCTGGTGCCACGACGAACTAGAGCCTGGTGCCACGACGAACTAGAACCTGGTGCCACGACGAACTAGAACCTGGTGCCACGACGAACTAGAACCTGGTGCCACGACGAACTAGAACCTGGTGCCACGACGAACTAGAACCTGGTACCACGACGAACTAGAGCCTGGTACCACGACGAACTAGAGCCTGGTACCACGACGAACTTGCCAAAATATGTTCACCATTGGTTGATTCTATATCAAAACGTTGTAGCAATGTTTATATATAAGCAAAGAGTAGCCATATCTCTTAGTAAATAATTTATCCAAATTATCTAACTTTCCAAATTAATGTCTTATTTCATTACTGTCCCAATTAATATACACACTGTCAGTACAGGACACATGCTGACACACTGTCAGTACAGGACACATGCTGACACACTGTCAGTACAGGACACATGCTGACACACTGTCAGTACAGGACACATGCTGACACACTGTCAGTACAGGACACATGCTGACACACTGTCAGTACAGGACACATGCTGACACACTGTCAGTACAGGACACATGCTGACACACTGTCAGTACAGGACACATGCTGACACACTGTCAGTACAGGACACATGCTGACACACTGTCAGTACAGGACACATGCTGACACACTGTCAGTACAGGACACATGCTGACACACTGTCAGTACAGGACACATGCTGACACACTGTCAGTACAGGACACATGCTGACACACTGTCAGTACAGGACACATGCTGACACACTGTCAGTACAGGACACATGCTGACACACTGTCAGTACAGGACACATGCTGACACACTGTCAGTACAGGACACATGCTGACACACTGTCAGTACAGGACACATGCTGACACACTGTCAGTACAGGACACATGCTGACACACACTGTCAGTACAGGACACATGCTGACACACACTGTCAGTACAGGACATGCTGACATTCACACTGTCCGTACAGGACACATGCTGACACTCACACTGTCCGTACAGGACACATGCTGACACTCACACTGTCAGTACAGGACACATGCTGACACTCACACTGTCCGTACAGGACACATGCTGACACTCACACTGTCCGTACAGGACACATGCTGACACTCACACTGTCCGTCAACCATGCTGACACATAGCTGACACTCACACTGTCCGTACAGGACACATGCTGACACTACACTGTCCAGTACAGGACACATGCTGACACTCACACTGTCCGTACAGGACACATGCTGACATCACATGTCGTACAGGACACATGCTGACACTACACTGTCCGTACAGGACACATGCTGACACTCACACTGTCCGTACAGGACACATGCTGACACTCACACTGTCCGTACAGGACACATGCTGACACACTGTCAGTACAGGACACATGCTGACACTCACACTGTCCGTACAGGACACATGCTGACACACTGTCAGTACAGGACACATGCTGACACTCACACTGTCAGTACAAGACACATGCTGACACTCACACTGTCAGTACAGGACACATGCTGACACTCAGTCAGTACAGGACACATGCTGACACTCACACTGTCCGTACAGGACACATGCTGACACACTGTCAGTACAGGACACATGCTGACACTCACACTGTCAGTACAGGACACATGCTGACACACACTGTCAGTACAGGACACATGCTGACACTCACACTGTCAGTACAGGACACATGCTGACACACACTGTCAGTACAGGACACATGCTGACACACACTGTCAGTACAGGACACATGCTGACACACACTGTCAGTACAGGACACATGCTGACACTCACACTGTCAGTACAGGACACATGCTGACACTCACACTGTCAGTACAGGACACATGCTGACACTCACACTGTCAGTACAGGACACATGCTGACACTCACACTGTCAGTACAGGACACATGCTGACACTCACACTGTCAGTACAGGACACATGCTGACACTCACACTGTCAGTACAGGACACATGCTGACACTCACACTGTCAGTACAGGACACATGCTGACACTCACACTGTCAGTACAGGACACATGCTGACACTCACACTGTCAGTACAGGACACATGCTGACACTCACACTGTCAGTACAGGACACATGCTGACACACACTGTCAGTACAGGACACATGCTGACACACACTGTCAGTACAGGACACATGCTGACACTCACACTGTCAGTACAGGACACATGCTGACACTCACAATGTCAGTACAGGACACATGCCGACACTCACACTGTCAGTACAGGACACATGCCGACACTCACACTGTCAGTACAGGACACATGCAGACACTGTCAGTACAGGACACATGCAGACACAGTCAGTACAGGACACATGCAGACACACTGTCAGTACAGGACACATGCAGACACTCACAATGTCAGTACATGACACATGCAGACACTCACACTGTCAGTACAGGACACATGCACTCACACTGTCAGTACAGGACACATGCTACATGCTGACACTGTCCTCGTGGCAAAACAAAGGTCTTTTTTTCTAAGCAAGATTATTGTTCTGAAAGACGGACTGGCGGAAGAGAGAAAACACTTGCTACATAAGTCCAGATATATCACAAGTGCACACCCGATGGCATGGTGGCTAGCGCTCTTGCTTCACGCACGGAGGGCCCGGGTTCAATTCCCGGCGGGGCCGAAACATTTCGAAGTATTTCGTTACACACACACACATACATACAACAGGCCTAGTGTCTAATCGACATGTGCCTAGGACAAAATGGTAACTGTGGGAAGCAAGAGTACACGAGTACAGTATTCTTGGACTGTACATTTAAATATTACAGGTGTACACAACAACTGGGCATTTCATGCATACACAATATTGTGTACACGTGTACACTACACCTGGGTAGTATACTGGTAAAGGGGTCATCGACTCCTGACTAATATTGACAAGCAGCATAGTAACACCTGTCTCAACCCTGGTCTGGCTCCGTCTTTGACTTAATTCACAACAGGTCTCTAACCTTTGTTCCAAACCTTAGCCTCGCTGCGTCTCTGCCTTCATTTACTACAGGCAAAAAACGTATCCCACACCGTAGCCTGGCTGCGTCTTCGACTTAACCTACACGATTAACACGTGTCTCAAACTTAGCCTGGCTCCATCTTTGGCAAATCTAAAATTAGCTTTCAATAATCTCAATAAAGTCAGTCACGACATATGTCAGGCCCATTTTGAAGCATGAAGCACCAATGTTGAACCTTCACCTGACCAAGTATGTTAAGAAACTAGGGAAGGTTCAGAAGTATACACCCAGACCAGTTCCAGAGTTATGAGAAGACTAAAGTAGGTAACCTGATGGGAGTGGATAGAAAAACCAGGGGAGACATTATAACAACATGTAAAATACTCAGGCAACTTGATCGAGAGGCGGGAAACAGGTACCTGAGGGTACAATTGGAAGATAAAAACATATGAGGTACAATGATGTCAGGAAATATTTCTTCATCGTCAGGGTGGTGAGGATGTCGAATAACCTGGAGGTAGTAGCAGTGGAGGCAGATTTCAAATATAGTTTTAAGACAAGGTATGACAGGACCCACCAGACTAGGGAGTAAATCTAGCAAGTTCAGAGGCAGAGCCAGGAGCTAAGAGTCGACACCTACAACCACAAATTGGTGAGTACAAACACACGCACGGGCACCCGAACGCGCCCCCACACACGCACACACAGTGGTAAAGTAAGATGTGAACCCAGCGCTCTGCCAGACCCCAGGATATGTTTACCACACTCAAACATTTCAACCATTATTGAATTTCTGCTGCCATGTGCCGAGTGTACGGCTATTTTTGTAATCCCTTCTTAGTCTCTATGTATCTCTGTGGTCAAATTATATAATATAATATATATAATCACACACACACACACATATATATATAGGCTTAAATATCAACGCTCTTTTTGCCGTATAAGGCAAGCGAAAATGTGTATACAATAATTTCGCAAAAAAACATTTTGAACCTAACAAAAAAAATATATTTCATTTTTTTTTTATTATATTATTGTAAACTTATCTTAAATATATTTAGTTGGATTAGGCTAAATTAAATTGCGCTTGTTATAATATGGTTAGGTAAGTTTTCTAAGTGAGTGAGTTATTTTTGAGTAGTGGGTAATATGTAGTGGGAAGTTGAATGCGGTAAAGGCGTTCTTGACGTATTTCTGTTCACCTGCAAGAAATTCTTAAGAAACCCTGACGACATGAAGAAAAAACTTATGATGGCGTTGAGCTGAGTGAGATCGTGGTGGTAAAAACAAGTGTAAGTCATCTTTATTGCTTGTTTACCTAATAAGCGGAGGTGTATATGTTGTTGATAAAGTCCAGTCTTGAACGAAATGTTGTAATACAGGTTTCCGTACAACGTCCTTCACTACACCACAATAGTTTAACTTATGATGCAAAATCTGTCTTTCACACCTGTAACCATAACTTTCTTCAAGCACAAGTTTGGTGAAGTATCATCTTGCAAACCTGAGCGCTCCCTCTGGACGCTTCCTAAAAATATCTCCCTTAACTTTAGTCTTTTTTTCCTCATTTGTTGAATTCTAACAGCTCTTGATCTGCTTCTTACTTTCGTAAACCCTTGTCTTCTTCACTATCTTTACGTTCAGCTTCCAATCCGTATTATTATTATAATCAAATAGAAGCGCTAAACCATTCCAATCCGTAGACCCTCCTGTCTCTCTTCCGATTAAGCAATTTACCTCATTTATCATGGTTAGTGTGACGTAAATTATGTGATCTGTATGTGTGTACCAATCCTTGGCAAATTTTTCTCCTACAAAAACATGTTCTCAGTCTGGTTCAACCTATTGCACTACTGCATTATCTTTTACTTTTTCAAAAGTGGGGTTACTTTAATGTTAAGTTTGTTAAGCACGTTGAACGCAGTAATCTTCTCAATGGTAATGAACCATAGTTTTACATGACTATGGTGAGGATCTTCTCTCAAACCTTACTCATGATAGATCCTTCTCCATGGTAATCTTACTCATGATAGATCCTTCTCCATGGTAATCTTACTCATGATAGATCCTTCTCCATGGTAATCTTACTCATGATAGATCCTTCTCCATGGTAATCTTACTCATGATAGATCCTTCTCCATGGTAATCTTACTCATGATAGATCCTTCTCCATGGTAATCTTACTCATGATAGATCCTTCTCCATGGTAATCTTACTCATGATAGATCCTTCTCCATGGTAATCTTACTCATGATAGATCCTTCTCCATGGTAATCTTACTCATGATAGATCCTTCTCCATGGTAATCTCACTCATGATAGATCCTTCTTCATGGTAATCTTACTCATGATAGATCCTTCTCCATGGTAATCTTACTCATGATAGATCCTTCTCCATGGTAATCTTACTCATGATAGATCCTTCTCCATGGTAATCATACTCATGATAGATCCTTCTCCATGGTAATGAACCATGGTTGTACATGACTATGGTGAGGATCTTACTCATGATAGATCACTAACTTGAAGATTATAGTAAATACTTTGTCATACTTCTGAATATTTTAAAATCTATCGTCAGTGTACAGCACAAATATTTACTCTCCAAACTTTCCTCCTTGACACTGTAAACAAGGCTGAAGCTTCCTTGGCACTGTAAACAAGGCTGAAGCTTCCTTGGCACTGTAAACAAGGCTGAAGCTTCCTTGGCACTGTAAACAAGGCTGAAGCTTCCTTGGCACTGTAAACAAGGCTGAAGCTTCCTTGGCACTGTAAACACAGGCTTCCTGACGTAAAGCTGCTTCCTTGGCACTGTAAACAAGGCTGAAGCTTCCTTGGCACTGTAAACAAGGCTGAAGCTTCCTTGGCACTGTAAACAAGGCTGAAGCTTCCTTGGCACTGTAAACAAGGCTGAAGCTTCCTTGGCACTGTAAACAAGGCTGAAGCTTCCTTGGCACTGTAAACAAGGCTGAAGCTTCTTTGATGGATCCATCTTCGTTGGTGACTATAGCTCGGTTTGTGCCTCTTCCTTCCTCAAGTATTCCGCAATATTGTGGTAGTAGTCAACTCTACACTTGTGAAAGACCTTTAAATTATAGTCAATCCTCGCCAGACTGGCACTCTTCTTCGCACTTGATGCATGAACCAGACTGGCACTCTTCTTCGCACTTGATGCATGAACCAGACTGGCACTCTTCTTCGCACTTGATGCATGAACCAGACTGGCACTCTTCTTCGCACTTGATGCATGAACCAGATCTTTGGAAAACCCTCTTCTTCGCACTTGATGCATGAACCAGACTGGCACTCTTCTTCGCACTTGATGCATGAACCAGACTGGCACTCTTCTTCGTACTTGATGCATGAACCAGACTGGCACTCTTCTTCGCACCTGATGCATGAACCAGACTGGCACTCTTCTTCGCACTTGATGCATGAACCAGACTGGCACTCTTCTTCGCACCTGATGTTTTTTTCAGTTCTCAGAAGGTCGTACTATGCTGTCACCTCTTTCTTAGGTCTAATTATATTTCAGTGTTGGCCACTTATAACTCAGTCATATTTAATTATACCCACCCACAGTTTTTGCTCATTACGTTATAGTAAACTTCTACACATTAGCAGATTCTGCAATTCTTATTTCAGACAAAAATCTTCTAATTTCTAAGAAAGTCTGCTACTGCCTAGAATACTGCTCTCAAATCTAGAGAGCTTCCCCTCTATCAGGGCTCTTGGCGCTTCTTAGAGTAAAGCATTTATGTGGTGAGTGCAGCCGTGACACCTGTGATGTGCAGTCCTTCCAGGAGCACCCGGCCACTTCTCTTCTGGACACTAACTAATGATTCCATTACATTTCCAGAGACGAGCATCAGTTCCACTGTTTTGGTTATGACCTTATACATTTATTTAATTTTTTTTCACTGATAAAAACAAAAAGAGAATAAAGTGGGAAGAGGAAGAATAAAGGAGAGAGAAAAGAGTGAAAAAGAGGAAATGTAAAGAAGGAAAAGAGAAGGTAATAGTATGAAATGAAAAGACAAGGACAATAGGTGAAGAGGTAGAGAAAGGGGAAAGAGGTATAGAAGGGTAAAATAGGTAGAGATGATGAAAGTTACGATAAGAAGAGAGAACAGAGATCCACCTGGTCTTCAAGATGATACTGGTAATGTAGACCAGTGGTCAATACTGGTCGTAATATAAGACCACTCCGGCGTGTCAGCTTAACTCTTGCCCAGAACTTAACTCCCTCCAGCACCTGTCCTCAAGAACCATAAAATGTTAGAGAACTATATCCTAAGAACGAATGTGGAAGATTGTGATTTCAAGTGGTGTTTGACCAGGAGCACTGTTCACGTAGTCATGTGCCAGGACCACTTTAAGAGTGAACGTGGCCCGGGATACGTTCAAGTGAACTTGGCCACGTTCACTATGTTCAGTATCAGACGACAAGTGATACATTTATTTACCAATTCCCAGTCACTGCTAATAATATATTTCACGCATTTAAGTAAAGTATCCAACTTATTCTCAAATTTACCTATGGTTTTCCCTCTCAGTCAATTACAAAAAAAAATATTTAGCATCGTTGCACTGAAATCGTGTCCGTAATTTTGCAGTGTTACAAGTAAAGTTTGATTTGGTAATATTATCGAGTTTATATTAATCATTATTATTTCCTTGGATTATTTTATGTACTTGTATTAGATACATCTTAAGCAATAAGGAAGCACGGCGCTGTTCAGCACTAGTCAAGAGCACTTTAATTCCTAAGATATGGACTTCAGTAAACTCTCAGTGTATATACACAGAGATGTATATCACTCGGTGATCAGTAAACTCTCAGTGTATATACACAGAGATGTATATCCCTCGGTGCACATTTACAATTGTCTGGAGAGATATTACCTGGTTGGTTTACTGTGTTTAAAGTTGCATGTAGCCAAGAATACTCTAATTCCTAAACTAGGAATTAAAATAAATTCATCCCATATACGGAGATATAAAACTCGCAATATCAATATAATATATATATATATATATATATATATATATATATATATACATACATACATCGTGCCAAATAGGTAAATCTTGCTATTTTGGCTTAAATAGCAATGCTCTTCTTGCCGAATAAGGAAAGCTAAAATTTGTGTATACAATAATTTCGCAAAAATCATTCTGAACCTAACGAAAAAAATATATTTCATAATGTTTTTTTTATTATTAAATTATTGTCAACTTATCTAAAATATATTTAGCTGGATTAAGCAAAATTAAATTGAGCTTGGTACAAAATTATTAATTTTTACATTAACATAAATGAAAAAAAATTGATCTTTAAAACTTATAAAAGAAAATATTGGAAAGGACTTAATATTAAATGAGTTCTTGATAATTGACCAATTTTACCTATATATACATATATATATTATTGACGATACCAAAATTTTTGCCGATAACGGTAGCCAACTTTTAGGAATGCTTACTGTACAATGAATATTAAATAACACAAGATGGTTAAATATTACTCATTACTTGGCCTGTTGCGTTACTGTTTGAAGAAGACACTGGAGGAGGAAGAGGAAGAAGAGGGAGAGGGAGGGAGAGAGAGAAAGGGAGGGAGAGAGAGATTTATGTTCAAAATACAGTATTGGAAGTCGTGGAAATTGTGTCTTTAAATTCCGACATATATAGTGGAGAGTATTTAATGACGTGATAAATGAAGAACTCTAGATCAAATATATTTATAAAAACATAGAATGGGTGGTGGTGTCTGTGGTAGTGATGATGATATTAGTGGCGTTGATGCTGCTGGTACTGGTTGGGGGTGTTGATGCTGCTGGTACTGGTTTGGGGTGTTGATGCTGCTGGTACTGGTTGGGGGTGTTGATGCTGTTGGTACTGGTTGCGGGTGTTGATGCTGCTGGTACTGGTTGGGGTGTTGATGCTGCTGGTACTGGTTGCGGGTGTTGATGCTGCTGGTACTGGTTGGGGGTGTTGATGCTGCTGGTACTGGTTGGGGTGTTGATGCTGCTGGTACTGGTTGGGGTGTTGATGCTGCTGGTACTGGTTGGGAGTGTTGATGCTGCTGGTACTGGTTGGGGTGTTGATGCTGCTGGTACTGGTTGGGGGTGTTGATGCTGCTGGTACTGGTTGGGGTGTTGATGCTGCTGGTACTGGTTGGGGTGTTGATGCTGCTGGTACTGGTTGGGGTGTTGATGCGCTGGTACTGGTTGGGGTGTTGATGCTGCTGGTACTGGTTGGGGTGTTGATGCTGCTGGTACTGGTTGGGGGTGTTGATGCTGCTGGTACTGGTTGGGGGTGTGATGCTGCTGGTACTGGTTGGGGGTGTTGATGCTGCTGGTACTGGTTGGGGGTGTTGATGCTGCTGGTACTGGTTGGGGGTTGATGCTGCTGGTACTGGTTGGGGTGTTGATGCTGCTGGTACTGGTTGGGGGTGTTGATGCTGCTGGTACTGGTTGGGGTGTTGATGCTGCTGGTACTGGTTGGGGTGTTGATGCTGCTGGTACTGGTTGGGGTGTGATGCTGCTGGTACTGGTTGGGGTGTTGATGCTGCTGGTACTGGTTGGGGTGTTGATGCTGCGGGTACTGGTTGGGGGTGTTGATGCTGCTGGTACTGGTTGGGTGTGATGATGCTGCTGGTACTGGTTGGGGGTGTTGATGCTGCTGGTACTGGTTGGGGGTGTTGATGCTGCTGGTACTGGTTTGGGGTGTTGATGCGTGGTACTGGTTGGGGGTGTTGATGCTGTTGGTACTGGTTGCGGGTGTTGATGCTGCTGGTACTGGTTGCGGGGTGTTGATGCTGTTGGTACTGGTTGGGAGTGTTGATGCTGCTGGTACTGGTTGGGGTGTTGATGCTGCTGGTACTGGTTGGGGGGTGTTGATGCTGCTGGTACTGGTTGGGGGTGTTGATGCTGCTGGTACTGGTTGGGAGTGTTGATGCTGCTGGTACTGGTTGGGGTGTTGATGCTGCTGGTACTGGTTGGGGTGTTGATGCTGCTGGTACTGGTTGGGGTGTTGATGCTGCTGGTACTGGTTGGGGTGTTGATGCTGCTGGTACTGGTTGGGGGTGTTGATGCTGCTGGTACTGGTTGGGGGTGTTGATGCTGCTTGTACTGGTTGGGGTGTTGATGCTGCTGGTACTGGTTGGGGTGTTGATGCTGCTGGTACTGGTTGGGGGTGTTGATGCTGCTGGTACTGGTTGGGGGTGTTGATGCTGCTGGTACTGGTTGGGGCGTTGATGCTGCTGGTACTGGTTGGGGTGTTGATGCTGCTGGTACTGGTTGGGGGTGTTGATGCTGCTGGTATTGGTTGGGGGTGTTGATGCTGCTGGTATTGGTTGGGGGTGTTGATGCTGCTGGTATTGGTGGCGTTGGTGATGGTAGTGGTGGTATTGGTACTGGGTGGTGATGGTGGTATTGGTAGTGGGTGGGGGTAGTGCTGGTATTGGGTGGTGATAGTGGTATTGGTACTGGTAGTAGTGCTGGTGTTGGTGGTAGTAGTGCTGGTATTAGTGGTGGTAATGCTGGTGGTGGTTGTGGTAATGCTTCTGGTGGTTGTGGTAATGCTGGTGGTGTTGGTGGTAAAGCTGGTGGTGGTAATGCTGGTGGTGGTCGTGGTGGTGGTAATGCTGGTGGTGGTGGTGGAAGCTGGTGGTGGTAGTAATGCTGGTGGTGGTGGTATTGATAGTGGTGGTGGTATTGATAGTGGTGGTGGTGGTATTGATAGTGGTGGTATTGATAGTGGTGGTGGTGGTATTGATAGTGGTGGTATTGATAGTGGTGGTGGTGGTGGCATGCTAAAGAGTATGTTACATTTTATACTGTGTATATCACACACCCATATAGGCATGACTCCCGACCAGTGAACCAGGGGTTTGATAAGGAGTTTAACAAGAGGCCTCATTAGTTATAGACCTTACCTTGAAATTAACCCCCAATCAACTTTGGTTTCGAGAAAGTTCTTGTGTAATTTATAACTTGGGGTTTCTCTGAACATCTTATAGACTTACCTTCACGTCTGGTTGTACATTGCTGTATATACGGTGCATACCAGATTATTATTTGAAGGAAATACAAACAATTAAACTCTCTCCTATGTTATTTTCGTTCTACAGCCAGGTGTGCAGGCCAGTAGCCTACACCTGTGTTCGTAATAGTGGTTGTGGTGCTGGTGGTGGTGTTGGTATTGGTGATGGTACTGCTGGTAGTGGTGGCAGTGGTGGTGGTGCTGGTAGTAGTGGCACTGCTGGTATTGGCAGTGATGACAGTGCCAGGTTTTTTAACCTTATATGTTGCATAAGCGACAATTGTATTGTTGAATGTAAGGGCGCTAGCACCATCACTGTTGACCTGGGTGTGTGTGTGTGTGAAGGTAGCACCATCACTGTTGACCTGGGTGTGTGAAGGTAGCACCATCACTGTTGACCTGGGTGTGTGTAGGTAACACCATCACTGTTGACCTGGGTGTGTGTGTGTGTGAAGGTAGCACCATCACTGTTGACCTGGGTGTGTGTGTGAAGGTAGCACCATCACTGTTGACCTGGGTGTGTGTGTGTGTGTGAAGTACAGCATCATGTTGACCTGGTGTGTTGTGTTGTGTGGGGAGTAGCACCATCACTGTTGACCTGGGTGTGTGTGTGTGAAGGTAGCACCATCACTGTTGACCTGGGTGTGTGTGTGTGTGAAGGTAGCACCATCACTGTTGACCTGGGTGTGTGAAGGTAGCACCATCACTGTTGACCTGGGTGTGTGTGTGTGTGTGTGAAGGTAGCACCATCACTGTTGACCTGGGTGTGTGTGTGTGTGTGAAGGTAGCACCATCACTGTTGACCTGGGTGTGTGTGTGTGTGTGTGAAGGTAGCACCATCACTGTTGACCTGGGTGTGTGTGTGTGTGTGAAGGTAGCACCATCACTATTGACCTGGTGGTGTGAAGGTAACACATCACTTTGTGTGTGTGTGTGTGTGAAGGTAGCACCATCACTGTTGACCTGGGTGTGTGTGTGTGTGTGAAGGTAGCACATCACTGTTGACCTGGGTGTGTGTGTGTGTGAAGGTAGCACCATCACTGTTGACCTGGGTGTGTGTGATGTGTGTGAAGGTAGCACCATCACTTTGACCTGGTGTGTGTGTGTGTGTGAAGGTAGCACCATCACTGTTGACCTGGGTGTGTGTGTGTGTGAAGGTAGCACCATCACTGTTGACCTGGGTGTGTGTGTGTGTGTGAAGGTACACCATCACTATTGACCTGGTGTGTGTGTGTGGAAGGTAGCACCATCACTGTTGACCTGGGTGTGTGTGTTGTGTGTGAAGGTAGCACCATCACTGTTGACCTGGGTGTGTGTGTGTGTGTGAAGGTAGCAGCATCACTGTTGACCTGGGTGTGTGTGTGCGAAGGTAGCACCATCACTGTTGACCTGGGGTGTGTGTGTGAAGGTAGCACATCACTGTTGACCTGGGTGTGTGTGTGTGAAGGTAGCACCATCCCTGTTGACCTGGGTGTGTGTGTGAAGGTAGCACCATCACAGTTGACCTGGGTGTGTGTGTGTGAAGGTAGCACCATCACTGTTGACCTGGGTGTGTGTGTGAAGGTAGCACCATCACTGTTGACCTGGGTGTGTGTGTGTGAAGGTAGCACCATCACTGTTGACCTAGGTGTGTGTGTGAAGGTAGCACCATCACTATTGACCTGGGTGTGTGTGTGAAGGTAGCACCATCACAGTTGACCTGGTGTGTGTGTGTGTGTGTGAAGGTAGCACCATCACTGTTGACCTGGGTGTGTGTGTGTGTGTGTTTTTGTGTGTGTGTGTATGTGTGTGTGTGAAGGTAGCAGCATCACTATTGACCTGGGTGTGTGTGTGTGAAGGTAGCAGCATCACTATTGACCTGGGTGTGTGTGTGAAGGTAGCAGCATCACTGTTGACCTGGGTGTGTGGGTGAAGGTAGCACCATCACTGTTGACCTGGGTGTGTGTGTGAAGGTAGCACCATCACTGTTGACCTGGGTGTGTGTGTGTGTGAAGGTAGCAGCATCACTGTTGACCTGGGGTGTGTGGTGTGAAGGTAGCAGCATCACTATTGACCTGGGTGTGTGGTGAAGGTAGCACCATCACTGTTGACCTGGGGTGTGTGTGTGAAGGTAGCACCATCACTGTTGACCTGTGTGTGTGGGGTGAAGGTAGCAGCATCACTGTTGACCTGGGTGTGTGTGGGTGAAGGTAGCACCATCACTGTTGACCTGGGTGTGTGTGTGAAGGTAGCACCATCACTGTTGACCTGGGTGTGTGTGTGTGAAGGTAGCACCATCACTGTTGACCTTTGTGTGTGTGGGTGAAGGTAGCAGCATCACTGTTGACCTGGGTGTGTGGGTGAAGGTAGCAGCATCACTGTTGACCTGGGTGTGTGGGTGAAGGTAGTAGCATCACTGTTGACCTGGGTGTGTGTGTGAAGGTAGCCCCATCACTGTTGACCTGGGTGTGTGGGTGAAGGTAGCACCATCACTGTTGACCTGGGTGTGTGTGGGGGGGGGTGAGGGTGAAAGTACCATCATCAGCAGCATTGTTAATCTGACAATGGTAAGTATAAGCAAGTTTCTGATATTTCAAGAAATATGTTTAGCAATCATACAGAATCAAACAATTTTCTATTTCAATTCCACAACATAGAATTACACCACAGTGGAATGTCTTGTGTGTGGAATTCCATCCCACCCAAATATCATAGGTGCAATTTAAATTCAGTCGAATTTTTCCCACTGTCGAAATTTCACACACTTTGAAAATCTCCCGTGTAAAAGTTCGTCCCTAATCGCTGGTTCATGATAAATCTCCATGAAATCCTGGCGTAGTCAGGCATGTCAAGAGAATTGGGAAAATCTAAGGCTTGTTATGAGATTGGTACCGAGGCTTAAGGGAGGACTTGAAGGGATATGATCATAACATTGAAAATATTCCGATGTATTGATATAGTAGAAAAACAAACAAGAGTATAACAGACAAAATGACATTCAATGAACACTTTCATTCAGTGCTGGTCAGCGGGGCGGTGCTGCTGACCACAGGGTCAAGAAGTACAGGTATTTGGTCTACCAGTGCTACCTCCTTCCCACAGAATCATAGACGCTTGGCTCCGGGGGGAAAGTATGCCTAGGCTTTCCTCAGAGAGCTTTGTTCCAGACCCGAGGGTTGCCACCTGTCTGCCCCAGCGCCTCAGTGTGGCGATCATAAGAGCAAGTGTTTGCTGCATCTGGAATTTCTACCAGTGACTACAGAGCTCAACTTAAAGAGTTTAGACATACTCTGTAATTCTATATGCATAAAAATTCCTCAGCATAGCTATACTCATTAAAATGTATACGTGTGTTCCAGGCATCATTCAAACACAGGTTTTAAACATATTTATATAAATATACATTATATACAATTTCAACACAGCGGCCGGGTCCCACCGAGGCAGTGTCACCCATAAAAGAAAAAAAATACTTTTTACATTTAATACCTTAATGGGCGAAGGGGTTAACAGCCTTTACTCCCGTCATCTTAGTCGCCTTTTACGACACCGATAAGATGTTTTCTGAGGATATTACTTACAGTCTTCCGATAATTTAATTTAGTGTTTGATACAGAAAATTCATATAATTTTGAAAGGGGTATAAATATTTACCAACCGTTACTAAAAAATTCCAAGATCACAATCGCTCAGCCGAGGCTTTGCACGGAATTAACTCGTACATCAGATTCCTAAATAAACAAATCTTTAGACTTTTGCGTTCTTTATCAGGAGAGGAAAGGTGCATTCATCTGCCAGCCTCTGACCTTTACGAATGACATCAAAGCAATGCGCGACCTACTTGAAGAATTTCAGGATATTTCATTTGCTTCACCGCTGGAGAGGTTGGGACAAACTCTGGAGCTGAGCACAAATTCGGCCTTTGAAGCATTTTTAGCCATTCCGACTGTCACTTCTACTTCGGGGAGGCAGTGTGAATGTCAACACTAGCCGCCAGGTGCAGCAGAGTACAATGTTCTATCCTTGCTAGGTACTACTGTATCTAGTTTATAAAGCCTTAGACTGCTCTAGAATCTAGTTAGAAGTCTATACTGCTCGAGAAACTAGATGGATAGTCGTATAAGGCTTTAGAAAACTAGATACAGGAGTACCTAGCAAGGAGAGAACATTGAACGAGATAATAATATATATATATATATATATATATATATATATATTCAACGAGATATATATTCAAAATAACCACGGAGGGAGTAGAATGATAGCTCTAGGCCTTTCGTGTTGCAATCAACATATCCTCACTCACTCCAGTGAAGACGGTCCTCATGGAACGTACTTAAGACATGCTCCTGTTTTCTGCAATTTTGCAAGCTCCTGATGTGTTGATTGCAACATGAAAGGCCTAGAGCTATCATTCTACCCCCTAGCCATCCGTGGTTGTTTTGCATCCTGTATCGCATATATATATATATCGTTTCTCGAGTAGTCTAGTTTGTAAAATAAGTTAAGTGATTATAACGCAGGTTTGACCATCACATGTTTATGTGTAGTCTTCACCAATTTAGGTCATTGTCTCGTATTTTAGCAAGTTACGCCGCTATTTACCTTGTTTCATCCACTGTATATCATCCATCCTTCACATCCTAACAAGTAAAGGGTAACATTAAAATATCATGCATAATGTACTAGTCAAATCATCATCGCGTCGATTGTTTTAGAAAATCATATAACCCAACTGACATCACCTAGTGTTGACCTTTCTGTGACATTCACACAGCAACACTGTCAGAGGTGAAAGGTCAGGGTTGTGTACATTAACTGGCCGGCTTGTTGCCCCCAGTCATCAACATAAACACTAATGTGGTACTCACCTTGTGGTTGTCTGGGAGTGGTGAGGGTAGCAGACGATGGTTCTGCCTCTTCCTTAGGCAGATGAAGGAGGTAGGGTCACCTTGGGTTAGGGACGGAAAGGCTAGGTAATGAGCTGAAGGTCAGGCTGAGACTCCTTTATTCCATAGCAGTGTTTGTGCCGCCGTGTCAAGAGTCACTATATGCTGTAGAAAAACACGTTGACACACTACTACCGTGACCCGCGTGTGCGTGTGTGTGTGTGTGTGTGTGTGTGTGTGTGTGTGTGTGTGTGTGTGTGTGTGTGTGTGTGTGTGTGTGTGTGTGTGTGTGTGTGTGTGTGTGTGTGTGTGTGTGTGTGTGTGTGTGTGTGTGTGTGTGTGTGTGTGTGTGTGTGTGTGTGTGTGTGTAAGGGGGTTGGTAATGACCATGTAGGCTGACAGGATTCCAGCCGGAAATTAATTAAAACACGCATCGAGGGCTACTTACAGGGGTGAGGGGGCGGAGGGAGGAAGAGAGAAAGAGGGAAGGACAGAGGATAAGAATAACAGGGAGAGAGAATAGAATGGAAGAAGAGTAGATGGTAGGGAATGAGAAGGTTAGAGAGGGCAATGGTGCTATAATCCTCATTCAAACCGGTAGATAAACTTATAAGATCCTCCACAAGACTAAAATACAATATTCAGTGGGTCATGTTTTGGTCTCATAACATGACCATTGAATGTTGTACTTTAGTCTTGTGGAGAATCTTGAGAGTTTATCCACCGGAAGTTCAGGTTTGAATGATAATTTTATCACCACAAGAATAATATGGTAAAGGACCAGTCATGTAAACATTGTCTTAACACTTGTATCAGAGTGGATATATCAGAGTAACAGTGAATGTTGCAGTGACACGGCACTGTCAGGTGCCACCACCTGAAGAACTATCACAACCATCTGAGCATCACAACCACCTGAGCAACCATCACAACCACATGAGCAACCACAACCACCTGAGCAATCATCACAACCACCTGAAGAACCATCACAACCACCTGAAGAACCACTATCACAACCACCTGAGGAACTATCACAACCACATGAGGAACCACTATCACAACCACCTGAGCAACCACTATCACAACCACCTGAGCAACCACTATCACAACCACCTGAGCAACCACTATCACAAACACCTGAGCAACCACTATCACAAACACCTGAGCAACCACTATCACAACCACCTGAGCAACCACTCTCACAACCACCTGAGCAACCACTATCACAACCACCTGAGCAACCACTTTCACAACCACCTGAGCAACCACTTTCACAACCACCTGAGCAACCACTATCACAACCACCTGAAGAACCACTATCAACCACCTGAAGAACCACTATCACAACCACCTGAGCAACCACTCTCACAACCACCTGAGCAACCACTCTCACAACCACCTGAGCAACCACTCTCACAACCACCTGAGCAACCACTACCACAACCACCTGAGCAACCACTACCACAACCACCTGAGCAACCACTATCACAATCACCTGAGCAACCACTCTCACAACCACCTGAGCAACCACTATCACAACCACCTGAGCAACCACCTGAGCAACCACTTTCACAACCACCTGAGCAACCACTATCACAACCACCTGAGCAACCACTATCACAACCACTATCACAACCACCTGAGCAACCATCACAACCACCTGAAGAACCACTATCACAACCACCTGAGCAACCACTATCACAACCACCTGAGCAACCACTATCACAACCACTCTGAGCAACCACTACCACAACCACCTGAGCAACCACTTTCACAACCACCTGAGCAACCACTATCACAACCACCTGAGCAACCACTATCATAACCACCTGAGCAACCACTTTCACAACCACCTGAGCAACCACTCTCACAACCACCTGAGCAACCACTATCACAACCACCTGAGCAACCATTTTCACAACCACCTGAGCAACCACTCTCACAACCACCTGAGCAACCACTATCACAACCACCTGAGCAACCACTATCACAACCACCTGAGCAACCATCACAACCACCTGAGGAACTATCACAACCACCTGAAGCTCTCACTGTTCATCACGCGATCTCTTCTCACCTGTCTCTCAAGCGGCAGGTGAAATCTTACCGCTCAATCAATAGTCTCATCTACCGGTCATACATTACATACACCCCTCCAGCGGTAGCTTATCTACCCATATAGCTATCAAGGGCCCCTTAAGGGAGGTTCCTTGATGCTGGTGAGGGGCTCTTGAACTTTAAAAATAAATCATAAGAAGAGTACAATAAACTCTGACTAGGTATTCTTAAGTTTTTTAGTGATTTTTTTATAATTTTAGTGGTAAGCAGGAAGTACAAAAATCGATTAAAAGTGTAATAATCTACGTATTTTAGCTAAAAAAATAATGGACCTGTGCTCCAGTTCCTTGAATCAAGCCTGAATGCCTTCCATTCCCCCAGGCGCTATTTGATTACGTGTTTAGCGCTCCCCCATAAATACAGGAATACAGTTCCCTTCAATAGTGGAGAGGTAATCAAGGAGTATGAATCTAGACTCCCGAGCGTCTCTTATGTTGGAATGAGTGTGGTGGGAGCTGACGTTGCTGGGAGACGGAATGAGTGTGGTGGGAGGTGATGTTGCTGGTAGACGTGGGAGACGGAATGAGTGTGGTTTCGGTATGAGATAATTGTGGTGGGTGGAGTGGTTGCAGCGATGGTATTTGTAGTAACCATGGTGGACTGAGTAGTGGTAATGGTAGATAGAATATGTGATAATTGTGGTGGGCGGAGTAGTGCAATGGTGATGTTTGTGGCGATTGTTGTAGATGGAATGTATGTGGCAATCCCAGTACAAGGAGAATGTGTGGTTGCAATAGTTATGGTGTATAGTGTTAGTGGTGGTGATGGTAATGGTGATAGTTGTGGTGGTGGTAGTGATGGATGTTGTGGAGGTGGTGACTGCAGCTATGGTGATAAAGGTGATGGTGGTGGTGGTAGTGATGGTGGTAGTGATGGTGGTAGTGATGGTGGTAGTGATGGTGGTGGTGATGGTAGTGGTGGAGGTGGTGGTGGTGGTTGTGGTGGTGGTTGTGGTGGTGGTTGTGGTGGTGGTTGTGGTGGTAGTCATGACAATAACAGGGGTGGTGAGTTTGATGGGAATAAATTCACACACTACCTAATCAAACCATCCTTATAATTATACAGTAAACTTCGTATAAATCTTCAGAATCTCGGAGAGTTAACTAAACTTTCGTCTGTGTTAAGCTAACAGTATAAGGGACCACAAACGGAAATTTTCAAGGAAACGACTGTTGAATTTATTAAAATTGCCAGTTAAGCTATTAAGAGGAACGTTTACGGCTGCCTACAGTTACCACCAGGACCACTATGTGTGTGTGTGTACGTGTACGTGTGCGTGTTTGTGTGCGTAAACTAAATTTAGAAACAAGACATTCTGGCAGGACCCCGTCAAATTAACACAAATTAATTAACTAAAGTTAAAACTTCCATCCGAAAATGTTAACATTATTTTTTTCCATTAAAATGTATGTAGTGGAAAAAATAAATGTATTTTCGTTGTTGAAAAAATAAAGGAGACCTGTGAGTGTAAGTAGCAGGTGAGAAGGTTTGTGCGGGGTGGCCCAGGGCTCCCAGGGTCAGGTGAGAAGGTTGGTGCAGGGTGGCCCAGGGCTCCCAGGGTCAGGTGAGAAGGTTGGTGCAGGGTGGCCCAGGGCTCCCAGGGTCAGGTGAGAAGGTTGGTGCAGGGTGGCCCAGGGCTCCCAGGGTCAGGTGAGAAGGTTGGTGCAGGGTGGCCCAGGGCTCCCAGGGTCAGGTGAGAAGGTTGGTGCAGGGTGGCCCAGGGCTCCCAGGGTCAGGTGAGAAGGTTGGTGCAGGGTGGCCCAGGGCTCCCAGGGTCAGGTGAGAAGGTTGGTGCAGGGTGGCCCAGGGCTCCCAGGGTCAGGTGAGAAGGTTGGTGCAGGGTGGCCCAGGGCTCCCAGGGTCAGGTGAGAAGGTTGGTGCGGGGTGGCCCAGGGCTCCCAGGGTCAGGTGCAAAAACCAATGTGGACTCGAAACTCGTTAGAAAAACAACCCGGATGAAACACATGTTCACCGGTGAAACACAAAGCAACAACTTTGCTTGATGGACCAAAGAGACCATGGTTATGTGAGGATGACCATGGTTATGTGAGGATGACCATGGTTATGTGAGTGAGGATGACCATGGTTATGTGAGTGAGGATGACCATGGTTATGTGAGTGAGGATGACCATGGTTATGTGAGTGAGGATGACCATGGTTATGTGAGGATGACCATGGTTATGTGAGGATGACCATGGTTATGTGAGTGAGGATGACCATGGTTATGTGAGGATGACCATGGTTATGTGAGTGAGGATGACCATGGTTATGTGAGTGAGGATGACCATGGTTATGTGAGTGAGGATGACCATGGTTATGTGAGGATGACCATGGTTATGTGAGTGAGGATGACCATGGTTTGATAGTGAGGATGACCATGGTTATGAGGATGACCAGGTATGAGGATGACCATGGTTATGTGAGTGAGGATGACCATGGTTATGTGAGGATGACCATGGTTATGTGAGTGAGAATGACCATGGTTATGTGAGTGAGATGACCATGGTAGGGGATGACCATGGTTATGAGTGAGGATGACCATGGTTATGTGAGTGAGATGACCATGGTTATGAGTGAGGATGACCATGGTTATGTGAGGATGACTCATGGTATGTGAGTGAGATGACCATGGTTAGTCAGTGGAGCAGCTAACCTGCAACACCTTAACTGTGACCTACCTAATGGTGTTGCTATTTCACAGGTTTTGAGTGTACTACCATGTTGCAGTGACATTACCTTCAAGGACTCTGACTACTAAGTACTACCACTTATATTTCTATATTACATCCAACTCATGTATTTCCCAGTAATATTTCAAGAATTAAATATATTTCTCAGTTATGATTTAATCTAAATTAATTTAATCAATTTAATTTGAAAGATAATGTTAAAGACAGTAAACGTAAATTTAATATATCTTAATTAATATGGATTGTCTGATATTAAGTTTTAGTCGAGAGATAAGATTGTATATATTGTAATTTGTGTACGAGGTGTCTATGAGTTAATTATGAGTGGGTCGGGTGTCGGTAATATCAACCACGACGCAACAAGACCGTGTGAACCCCCACACCACCCTCAGGATCGTGTGAACGCCGCCCCCACACCACCTACAGGACCGTGTGAACGCCGCCCCCACACCACCTACAGGATAGTGTGAACGCCGCCCCCACACCACCCTCAGGATCGTGTGAACGCCGCCCCCACACCACCCTCAGGATCGTGTGAACGCCGCCCCCACACCACCCTCAGGATCGTATGAACGCCGCCCCCACACCACCCTCAGGATCGTATGAACGCCGCCCCCACACCACCTACAGGACCGTGTGAACGCCGCCCCCACACCACCTACAGGACCGTGTGAACGCCGCCCCCACACCACCTACAGGATAGTGTGAACGCCGCCCCCACACCACCCACAGGATAGTGTGAACGCCGCCCCCACACCACCTACAGGACAGTGTGAACGCCGCTCCCACACCACCCACAGGACGGTGTGAACGCCGCCCCCACACCACCTACGATTCTACGGCAACCTAAACCCATATTTTATTACTGGGCCAATTAGTGCTTTAGGTAAGGTAGCAAATGTCAAATTTGGAATGGTGAAAAATTAAAACTTGCGTCACTACTTTCCTAAATTTATAAGAATCACATTATACTTCTACAAAATAGTTGCAAATTTTGAAGTTTCTCTCAGTGTACTTCTTTAGTTTCTTTCAAAGTATGGAAGTAAAGCGGGTCGTGCAGAACTCTGGTAAAGAGACTCCACGGGTCGAGAAGGTCGAGTGAGTGTGAGGCGGGAGGAGCAAGCACACGTACCCTGTGAGAGTTCGGGCCTCGACTAACACACAAGACACTGTGGTGGGCGGCGCTCCTGCCTGCTGCAGCGACATACTGCAAGCTGCGCGATGAGTCCTGCTCACACTTCCACAACACTTTCAAAACAAATAAATATTCTCCATCTCCTGATAGCTTAGAGACAAATTGATGCTCCGTATTTAGATAATTAATAAATTTCCCTCTGCCAGAAATTGACGGGGATATCGCGCTTGCCAGACAGTCTTACTTTGAATATCGCACCACCGCCATCACCCGTCTGGGAGAATCAATACCAAAGTGGCCCCCGGATAGCAGAGGAAAAGCTGCCGCCGTAACCTACTACAGCCCCTCCCCTTCTTCAGCAGCGACCTGCCTCTTCCCCTCCGCCGCCTCCTCCTCCATTCTTACTTCACACCCTCCTCCTCCAGCCAGAATAACCACTTCCAGTAACACTCGTAATTGACATATTGGTTGGGTATGGGATGTCACACTACAAATGTCATCAAATGACCGGTAGTTGAAAATAATGAATCTTAATTTGGTTATTAAAATAATGAAGATTTCCACAGTGATACATACGTCTTTAGGAAGAGCATGAGGGGGGGGGGAGAGATACTCTGGATTATTTCATCAATAAGAAGGTTTAATGTTAGTGCTGAGAACATCGATGTTAAATCGACAATAAGAATTAACCTGGAGATGAAAGCTATATTGAGTGTTTCTCTTTAACACGAGACCAGGCAGCGGGTCTTCCAGAAGTCGTGGCTCTCAGCTGCACAAATTTGCCTGCAGGCTGTCCAACTTGGCCGACCTCTCAGATTGTCTGGTTATGACGTAGTGAGCTCCGTAGTTCACTTCGCTAGCTCTCCCAACCACTAAGTCATTTTTACTCATAATTAACTAAAATGTCAAGGTAGGAAATTAAAGATAGAATTAGGTTTCCGTAATCTTATCCAGTTTTAATTAAAATTTGAGTTTTATATATGTCGTGCCGAATAGGTAAAACATGCTATTTTGGCTTAAATAGCAACGCTCTTCTTGCCGAATAAGGCAAGCGAAAATTTGTGTATGCAATAATTTCCCAAAAATCATTCTGAACCTAACGAAAAAAATATATTTCATTGTGTTTATTACTAAATTATTGTAAACTTATCTAGAATATATTTAGTTTGATTAGCCTAAATTAACTTGCACTTGTTATAATAAGGTTAGGTAAGTTTTGTAAGCTTCATTTGGTACGAAATTATTAATTTTTACATTAACATAAATGAAAAAAAAATATTTTTAAACGATTAAGACAAAATTTTAGAGAGGACTTAATTTTAAATGAGTTCTTGCTAACTGACCACTTTTACCTATTCGGCACGACACACACACATTTATATATATATATATATATATTAGTGCTTGCACGTGTGTTCAAAGACTAGCATAACAGCAAGTTGGAATAACAACCAATTCCGTTGTGATACGTAATGTGTCACTGAGAGTGCAAGCCGATACGTTCAGAGATGACACCCTTGATATGACAGCGCCAGACATAATACGAGAGCTTTGTTGAACAGTACAGAACATACGGGACATAATATACAGTTTTGTTGAACAGTACAGGACATAACAGCTGTACTGAACAGTAAGGAACACAATACCAAGACTATGTTCATAGTTCTGCCTCACTGGTAAGGACACAACGAAATAATGAGTCAAATATAACTCCTCACAACATTTAACTGTTCTCTCATGGTCGATCTGGAGTTAATATAACGAGTTCATTAGTAATGGTGACGGTGCTAGCAGTGTTCAGGGTCCCATAACTGCTTTATTTATTCGATGATTTCTTATCATGAAGTGTAAGACACAATCCCGTGGCTGGAATAATTTAACCTACGATAATGTGGCTGGAACAATTCACAACCTACAATACTGTGGTTGAAACCATTCACAATTCAAAACTAATCCATAATACCGTGGCTAAAACAACTTGCAACCCACAATGCCGGACCTGGAACAATTCACAGCAAATCCACAAAACCGTGGCTGGAATTATAAATTCACACTCTGGAAAGAAACATTCAGACGAATTTTCTGTCGGCAATGGACCAAATAATGGTCTGAAGCCTGCCGAACTGTCAGTAAAAATGTCTAAAGTTTGTGTTAATTTTAGTGAATTCAAAGTTATATTGCGAGTGACTTACTGCCGCCTCTGTCCGTCCTGCGATTAATAATCAGAGTCGCTGAGTGCCGCCCCATCACTTGTTTACGACCACTCAGACCACCACATTATATCCTGAGTGTCACCTCTGGTGCCATATTCACTACATTATGTGCTCTGTGGCACCTGTGTTGCATTATTCACTACATTATGTGCTGTGTGACACCTGTGTTGGTGGTTTTGATAAGGACCTGCCTTGTATGGGCCAGTAGGCCTTCTTCACTGTTCCTCCATTCTTATGTTCTTATTATGTGCTATGTGACACCTGTGAGTCCTTGTGTGCGTGTTTTACCTATTTAATAAGCGTATAAATCTTCCTTAGTCAACCAATCACGAGAGTATTTCCCATGTATAAATCTATTAAACCAGGTTCCTTTACCACTAGTTATGTAGACCTTTTCCTTGTATCAAAACTTTCAATTATTCACAACAGCAAAACCGTAAGAATGATCATATTCACGAAAAGCCCAATTAATCCTTTTAAAACTCGCACATATGTAGTAATACGCAACTCAAAAATAAAGACCCAGACAGTTTATGTCTTCCACAGGATGGGTGAATGGCTTACCTCCAGTGGTGTATCCTCTGCAAACTCTCCCAGCTGGTTCCTGCTGACATAACCAGCTCGGGCCAGCTGGTTCCTGCTGACATAACCAGCTCGGGCCATGGCGTTCAGGCGCTCGCTCGAAAAATTACGGGATGACAAACTGTAAAAAAGAAAGAAAAATTGTGAAAATAATACGGTAATTGTTTTTACCTCGTTTGCTGCCGCCTTCCAGCAATTAGTTAATGATATTTTAGGAAAACACGAAGGAATTCTTGCTGGCGAGGCATCATAGCTCCTCAAGCTTTATCAAGACCCGAGGAAAGAGGCGGAAGAGGGGAGTGAAGGAAGGGGGAGGTAGAGAGAGGATTAGAAAGAGTGAGGGGGGGTGGAAGGAAAAATAAGGAGGAAGAGCATAACAGGGAGGGAATGAGAAGAAATGGATAGGAAGAAGGAATGGAGAGAAAGAGAAGGGTAGAATTATGGATGGAACAAAACAGAGAGGGCTACAAGGAATTAAGGAGAAAAATAAATGACAAATAGAAGGGAAGGCAGTGGAAAAAAAATCATATTTCTGTTAAGGTTGGTTGATGGACACACGAGAGTAATTAAGGATTAATGTCACTTGTTCACCACCAGTCAAGAATACTTTATGCCAAATGTGGAGTAATAGTCAAAGTCATATCTAAAAGTACATATACTCCACTACGAGTACATTCTCTCAGTGAGACAGGTACTCATCAGAACATATATACAATATATTGTTGTTGTTGACCAGGAAACAGAACAAGTGTTTTCTGTCATGGGTATCAGAGATGACTAAGTTTCTGCTACTTATATTCTCCAGGACAAAGTCTTGACACGGGTTTTAATGTGTTGACTTCCGTCAACGTTCTCCATAAGTAACTTTGAATATCAATGATGTAATGATGGTGTTATGGGGGAGCGCTAAACCCGTAGGAATTATACACCGCCTGTGAAAGGGGGGGGAGAGGAATTCAGGTTTATTTCAGGGAATCTGAGCACAGATCCAATTCCCTATATCAAGATCCCCTCACCAGCATACTGATGGTGTTATTGTATCAATACTCGACAATACAAACAATTTATATATTTTAAAGTTACATTGAAGGCAACACTGAACATTTACTAGAGAATAAGATGTGAGAAATAAAACGCGTGAGCATAACACTCATGTAAATTTGGTTAATGGGGGTGGGAAGAGTTAGACGAAAAATAAATAAAAATAAAAGAAATTTAAATACAAATTAATAAATTTGCATGAGTTTCTTGTTATGCAATATAATTATATATAGTTACACAGTTTTGGGTTGCTGCTGGTAGGCCATTTCCAGATTTTTAGGCTCTTTTTGCATGTGTTGCAGAGGATGTATACACGCCAAGTTTATGCATGTCAGTGCATGTATACATGGTTAACATCAGTCTCTATTTCAGGGTTAAAAGTATTCTTGACTGATGGTCAAGAAGTGTAGTGGGAAAGCTTTAATCCCAATTAACCAAACTATATAGCGTATACACAGAGAGGTGTACATCTCTCAGTGGTATACACCGAGAGGTGTACATCTCTCAGTGGTATACACAGAGAGGTGTACATCTCTCTGTGTACATTCACAGTTCAATTTGAGTAGAGATTTCGGCCCCATAAAGATTATGATTAATACACGCGTAAATTGCTTGCAGCTTTGTTGAGATGTCAAATAAAGCCCGGGGAGCTGGTTTCACCATGACGACAGCGTCATAGTTATACTAGTAGCAACAAGACGGTGGAAGCAGTGACAACAGCGATGGGAAGGTGTGTTGACTAGACGAGAGAAGTACCGAGAGAAGATAAGGGAGTTTGAATTAGACAAAAGATCCGTAAGGATGTTCTGAATCAGGAGAGTTTGAGACGCCTACAAGCTGCTCTGTCAGCAGAAAAATGTCTTAATGAAGACTTGACAAACTTAAAGCAGACCTTGGCCTAACTCAGGTTGGATATTATCTAGTTCTATTATTTAAGGATGGGTAAGTTATTTTGCTACGCTGCATTATATTATAAAACCTAAGTAAAGTTTGGGTAAGTTATTTAGTATGGCAATTACCTAAGTTTTGGCGTCGTGTCCCCTTAAATGATAACACTTTTTTCTAAGTTCTGGCCAACTCATTCTTTCCTTCGTCTACCCCCCCGCCCCTCTCTTCCTTCGTTCGTCTCTTACTCTTCCTTTTAACCCGTACACACACACACACACACACACACATAGGAAGTATTTCTTCAGTCACAGAGTGGTCAGGAAGTGGAATAGCTTGGGACGTGATGTAGTGGAGGCAGGATCCATTCATAGCTTCAAGAAGAGGTATGATAAGGCTCATGGCGAAGGGAGAGTGACCCAGTAGCGGCCAGTGAAGAGGCGGGGCCAGGAGCAATGACTCGACCCCTGCAACCACAACTAGGTGAGTACAACTAGGTGAGTACAGTCATAAACCTTGTAGCTAGATTCGACAACCCGAGACAGTTCAGCAGTTTACCAGCATATTAAAATACCTAAAATGTTAACTGGGAAGCTGTTATATAACATTATATATATATATATATATATATATATATATATATATATATATATATATATATATAACAGCTTCCCAGTTAACATCACTTGATTATTCTGTGATTCAAGGTACTGATTATTATTATAATCAAATAGAAGCGCTAAACCACAGGGGTTTTCAAGGTACTGAAGGCCGAGTTTTCTACACATTCTCCAAAAATGTGATTTTTTTCCGTGTATTATGAACAGCAGAAGCCTCGTGAACACTAGCGTAAATAACAATGACTTAAAACTCTGGCCTAGAACACTAAGATATCTTACCAACAAGTGTAGAACACCAGAAACTTAAGAGAACACTGGTATGGAACACAAGGGACAACGGAAAAAAACTTTTCCTAGAGAACAAGAACACTGGAACTCAAAAAATACTCGAGAACACTATCCAAGAACACCAGGAACCTCAAAACAATAGAATCTCAAAACTGTTGATAGCGTGGCGTAAAAACTATGCTAAATTTTGTACATTTACATATCCTGCGCTTAAGAAAATACAAGACGAACATCTGACACTGCACACCATATATGCTCTCTTTATGGTATATATATATATATATATATATATATATATATATATATATATATATATATATATATATATATATATATATATATTTTATAATATATACACACACCTGGAGATGGTTTTGGGGGTCATCGCCCCCGCAGCCCGGTCTGTGACAAGGCCTCATGGTGGATCAGGGCCTGATCAACCAGGTTGTTACTGTTGGCCGCACGTAAACTGACGTACGAACCACAGCTCGGCTGGTCAGGTACTAACTTTAGGTCCCTGTCCAGTGCCTTCTTGAAGACAGCCAGGGGTCTATTGGTAATCCCCCTTATGTATGCTGGGAGGCATTTTGCACTTCACTCAGCATTCCCTTTCCGTTCCTTCCTTCTTGGAAACAAAATAAAAACAACAACGATGGTGCATAATCTTCGACTAGCTTTAATCTTTCCCTGCGTCGCCACATCAGACAACCTCACTAGTTTATGTTTCTTCCTCCCACACTTAAACTTTCCCTAAACGGCACAACTTCGGGATATACGCCGGGGAGTTTTCCCTAACACGCTGAAAACGTCGGAGCTTACGGGAAAATTACCAAAAAGATAGGGAATATAGGTGGCTGGAGGTGACTTGCAGGGAGAAAAATCACGAGTTGTTTACAGGGAAATTTAAAGTAGCATATATTTTTCAAGGTATTTTTGTTTATTGTGACATTCTGTGGAGAGAGAAACGAAATCTTAACTAGATTTTGTTATTTACCCACCATGATAATCAACGTTATGAAGTATTTTTGAGAGTCGCTCAAATCTCAAGCTCCTGAGCTTATTTTTATTACTGCTACATTCATGGAGAAGTGCTAACTCAGTAAATGTCTTACTGCGCCTGTAAAATAAAAAGCAATTAATTTTAAATGAAGGAAAGAGAGGATAGCTCAAATTTCTTGAATCAAGAACCTCTCACTAGCCTCGAGGCATCCATATTGAAGATTATTTTACGATAACCCTTCGGGAATAAGGTTATACTCGGGAGCTAACGTAAACTTAATTAAAAAAAATCGCACTTGTGCTATCAAGGAGATGCGATCTAGGATCTTTAATATTGGCAGCCAGAGAGAGTAACAACAATGCCTCACTAAATGGAGTTACAACACTGTGTTCCACAGCCAGTAACAGCCTCACTAAATGGAGTTACAACACTGTGTTCCTCAGCCAGTAACAGCCTCACTAAATGGAGTTACAACACTGTGTTCCTCAGCCAGTAACAGCCTCACTAAATGGAGTTACAACACTGTGTTCCACAGCCAGTAACAGCCTCACTAAATGGAGTTACAACACTGTTCCACAGCCAGTAACAGCCTCACTAAATGGAGTTACAACACTGTTCCACAGTGTTGTAACTGCCTCACTAAAATAAGTTACAACACTTATGTGCTCGCGTCTTAAAGAAATGTTCAAGTGAACAAGGGAGAAGAGTGCAAGTAGATTTAAGGAAATGAGAGAAAAACTAAGTAGAGTGACAGATGACAGGAAAATAAGCAGATGATGGGCGGAGACACGATAATGGCGAAGACATAACAAGAGGGAGACAGACGGGAGGGTGACAATGATTAAATTTTACTTAGGTACTTATTGGTCTTAACGGCCATCGACCTATTAAGAGGTCATTAAGCCAGGAGCGACTTTCTTGTCCTGACAGTCACCTCGCAGGAGTGTAGTGTGGTTCATCAGTTACTGGAAGTTGACGCTTCCAATACACTCGTACTGACGCTTGTGTCTGGCAGAAGCTGCTGGGCTTTCCTTGTCAGAAAAGAATTTACTTACAGTACAGGCAAAATACGTTATAGGTAAAAGCAGGGAGTGGTTCTTCGAGTGGAAGGGGAGCAAGATTACATGTATATAATGTGGTAAGGGAAAGTGACCGTAAGCCACTCAACACGACAGGATAAAGAAGTTTACTATATAAACACGAGTATTTGCAGTTACATCACAATCAAGTTTGTCGCTTTGAGGAAGAGAGTCAAAGAGACGACGATGTTTGGTTTATAAGTCTACTGTGAACGAAAGGCGTTTCCGTTCGCAGAGATAAAAGAGCGATCAGGAAGACCGTATTGGAGCAGAACGTAAGGATATGGGGGATGGTGAAGATTCTGCTGCGGGGACACTGTGGTGCAAATTGCCGGTCGATGCCAGGGTTTGAGTTGAGACGGAGGCGAGCCAGCGCAACGTCTTCAAGGTGATCAGCACGGTAGTAGGATGGCCAGTCCACGATGGTTGGTTTAAACTTACAGAGACTAGCCAGGCTGCTACACAAGGTATTGTAATTTCTTCCCCAGAGAGAGCAGTGAACCTGGCTCCTGAGGCACCCAAGAACTTCCCCTCAAGCTCCGAGGTCGACTTAGTGAGGGAAGCAGCCTGGTCATTATCGAAGATGTTACAATATCCAGATCATGGTGATGGATATAACACACGAGTTCAGATTATTAATAATGTTGCCCAATATCTCGTGTGGGCGATTCCTATCTCAATACCTGTCAGTGCAGAACTGCACCTAAAAACATTTTTTTTATCATTTGGTTTGCGTGTTAGCGTTTAGTATTTTCTTCTTGTGTTTGTGAATTACATATAACAATGATATGCTAATTGGTTTAGGAATAATTGTTTCTTTCAGGCGTTGTTTGACAATCAGAATGGATTAATCTGTTTGCCGTAACGTAAAATTCGGGCAATTATGTCTTTGGCCCACCAAAAGGGTTCTGTGATGTACGTCTATGTACATGAGACAATAATTTGTTGCTTATTAACTCAAACCTGCAGAGTTGTCATACGACAACGATATTCACTGCCAACAGAATGAGCAGTCGCCAACAACATTAGGCAGAGAATGCAAAATAAATATTACTAGGCGCTTGACACTCCCTGGTGCCATTACTCAAACACCAAACAGTAACGAAGTAGTGACCAGCAAATATATAATGTTAGAACAGGCACTCCATATCACCAGCACAAGTACGTTCAATGGGCTACGGTACTACTGACCATTGTAAATGGTCCAAGTCGGACCGATACGTCATCGAAAGCGTCTCTCTACGTGTGGGTTATTTGTTATTAACTGAGAAATAAAATATACACAGGTAAGACACTTTTAATGTAATTTATATTCCCTACACCAGAATGTATGTACAGTTACATACACTATGAACAATGTTCAGAGTTCAATTAAACCAAATAGTGGATAGTTTGGAGATAGTAAATATACGACACTCGTTCAGAATGCCAGATCTAGGGTGGTGCGAGCCATGCTGAGGCAGACGAGGATCTAGCGGTCTGGGTGCTTCCTTTACGAGAGGTAACTTCACCTAACTCGTCCACCCTCACTCTGGAATTATCAGATGGCCAAAGCTCCTAGTTAACCACCCCGTACCACGATGGTGCATACATCCTTGCAAACAATGACCAACTGTGCTACGGTGACATGATGGCTAAGAAGACATGAAGAACAATGGTTATGTTAAGTATATAGAGCAAAGACGAGTGCCTATAAACGGAGAGCTTAACCGCTACAACTGCCAAAAACGCCTACTACTAACACTCGGCACATGCCACAGTCTCGGAATTGTCCCAAGTGATAATTCTCAAAATAAAAGAACAACGAGACTCGCTCAGTCCTACTAGTGTGAACAACGAGACTCGCTCAGTCCTACTAGTGTGAACAACGAGACTCGCTCAGTCCTACTAGTGTGAACAACGAGAATAAAGTTCCAACTTCACTAAGTCCAGAATATGAACCTAATTCCTACACTAGAGATTTAAGTTCATATATACGAGTCCATTATGTGGCTTTACAGCCTAAGACCATTTACTCATTCAGAGAATATCTGGGTGAGACTTTACTCATTCAGAGAATATCTGGGTGAGACTTTACTCATTCAGAGAATATCTGGGTGAGACTTTACTCATTCAGAGAATATCTGGGTGAGACTTTACTCATTCAGAGAATATCTGGGTGAGACTTTACTCATTCAGAGAATATCTGGGTGAGACTTTACTCATTCAGAGAATATCTGGGTGAGACTTTACTCATTCAGAGAATATCTGGGTGAGACTTTACTCATTCAGAGAATATCTGGGTGAGACTTTACTCATTCAGAGAATATCTGGGTGAGACTTTACTCATTCAGAGAATATCTGGGTGAGACTTTACTCATTCAGAGAATATCTGGGTGAGACTTTACTCATTCAGAGAATATCTGGGTGAGACTTTACTCATTCAGAGAATATCTGGGTGAGACTTTACTCATTCAGAGAATATCTGGGTGAGACTTTACTCATTCAGAGAATATCTGGGTGAGACTTTACTCATTCAGAGAATATCTGGGTGAGACTTTACTCATTCAGAGAATATCTGGGTGAGACTTTAACGAGACAGTTACTAGTGAAAGTAATCTGGACCGCTCGTTGTATCCAAGGAGTTTAAAGTGAGTTGAAACTCCTTCAAAAGTTCGTATCTGCGGATAGTTAAAACAACATGTTAATGTACATTTCCCTACGTGTGAAGGAAAGGCACACGTTGCAGAGCAAACTTTTATAAGGGAAAAATGTTTGGCCTCTGCGTAGAGCTCTTTTCATGTCCTGACATGATAAAGCTCTAAACAGCGAAACGCTGTCCTGTAAGAACGTGTTTGTATATTGTGTCTGCTTTCATGCTTACCTGTATTTGCCAATACCCTCTTTCATTCACCTTGTCCCTATTAACAGACTATCAGATGGTCATTATATATCATTTTATAAGAAAATCTTGCTCGCCAGGGGCCTTCCCACCTCCACCGTTGGTTCAGTTAATGACGAAGCCGTCAGCAGCAGCTAACATTAAATTCTCAGTGGAAAGGAGACCCCCCCTAAACGAGTTATGAATATTTACCCGTCAGGAGAAACCACACGCCATCAATAACACTGAAGAAAATGTGTGGGTAGCAGCACTTTGGGGAAGTGAGGGAAGAGTATGTTACGACGATGGAGACAGTGTGTGTGGGAAGGGGGTGTCAGTCACTACGAGCGAGGGCCAGACAGTGTCAGTCACTACGAGCGAGGGCCAGACAGTGTCAGTCACTACGAGCGAGGGCCAGACAGTGTCAGTCACTACGAGCGAGGGCCAGACAGTGTCAGTCACTACGAGCGAGGGCCAGACAGTGTCAGTCACTACGAGCGAGGGCCAGACAGTGTCAGTCACTACGAGCGAGGGCCAGACAGTGTCAGTCACTACGAGCGAGGGCCAGACAGTGCCAGTCACTACGAGCGAGGGCCACACACCGTCAATAATCAAGAAACTTCCCATCTTTGCTGTGTAACAAAACACATTATCAGTTCCTCACTTCCAGCTCCTGGACGCCTCCGACACGCGAGACTTTCAACACTGAGCCACTCTGCTGCAACGTGCAATACTGAGTTGCTGCCAGGATGCAGCAAAGTTGCGACGTGTTCTGTCATAATCCAAGAAACTTGCGATAGGAAGATACCGTTTGTTGTGCCTTACAGGCGAACAAGTGAGTCTCTAGTACTTGCTTCCTACCAAGTCTTCATTATGCAACATGATCCAAGTCTTACTTCATTATGCAACATGATCCAAGTCTTACTTCATTATGCAACATGATCCAAGTCTTACTTCTTCATTATGCAACATGATCTGAGGTATCCTGAAATATAATTATTTATCTTTACACTGTATGCTTTATCAATGGCAACAATTATTTGACTAATCTATGGATCTGATTACCCGATTTGTCCTTGGCTACGATTATTTGATTTATGGACTGTATAAAGATTTAATTCATAAAGATCCCACGCTAATGACTGATAAAAAACTCTTAATATAAAATCGTTACTGTTACGCATGAAATAAACAAATTATCCATAAATTCAATAATGTGAACTGCAAGATTCAGTAAGATAAATCTTCACTATAAGAGACTCGAGTAACTTGTGTCTCACACCCCGTGAGGTGTACATCTCTCAGTAGACACTTCCTGAGTATACTTTAGTGCCTATTAAAGGGATAAAATTATTCTTGACTGATGAACAGGTAAGGAACAGCCTTATTGACCCTCGTGTAGTCGATAAGCTCTAAACCCTAACATTGGCTAACTAAACATAACAGGAAGGCACAAACACCACTAGCGTCCAGTCTGAGTTATAACACCACACAATCACCACTAACATCCAAAGGCAGCAGTGTAGCGTCACACAAACACTACTAGCGCCTGAAGGCAGCAGTGTAACGACACACAAACACTACTAGCGCCTGAAGGCAGCAGTGTAACGTCACACAAACACTACTAGCGCCTGAAGGCAGCAGTGTAACGACACACAAACACTACTAGCGCCTGAAGGCAGCAGTGTAACGACACACAAACACTACTAGCGCCTGAAGGCAGCAGTGTAACGACACACAAACACTACTAGCGCCTGAAGGCAGCAGTGTAACGACACACAAACACTACTAGCGCCTGAAGGCAGCAGTGTAACGACACACAAACACTACTAGCGCCTGAAGGCAGCAGTGTAGCGCACACAAACACTACTAGCGCCTGAAGGCAGCAGTGTACGTCACACAAACACTACTAGCGCCTGAAGGCAGCAGTGTAACGTCACACAAACACTACTAGCGCCTGAAGGCAGCAGTGTAACGACACACAAACACTACTAGCGCCTGAAGGCAGCAGTGTAACGACACACAAACACTACTAGCGCCTGAAGGCAGCAGTGTAGCGTCACACAAACACTACTAGCGCCTGAAGGCAGCAGTGTACGTCACACAAACACTACTAGCGCCTGAAGGCAGCAGTGTAACGTCACACAAACACTACTAGCGCCTGAAGGCAGCAGTGTAGCGTCACACAAACACTACTAGCGCCTGAAGGCAGCAGTGTAGCGTCACACAAACACTACTAGCGCCTGAAGGCAGCAGTGTAACGCACACAAACACTACTAGCGCCTGAAGGCAGCAGTGTACGTCACACAAACACTACTAGCGCCTGAAGGCAGCAGTGTAGCGTCACACAAACACTACTAGCGCCTGAAGGCAGCAGTGTAGCGTCACACAAACACTACTAGCGCCTGAAGGCAGCAGTGTAACGACACACAAACACTACTAGCGCCTGAAGGCAGCAGTGTAGCGTCACACAAACACTACTAGCGCCTGAAGGCAGCAGTGTAGCGTCACACAAACACTACTAGCGCCTGAAGGCAGCAGTGTAGCGTCACACAAACACTACTAGCGCCTGAAGGCAGCAGTGTAGCGTCACACAAACACTACTAGCGCCTGAAGGCAGCAGTGTAGCGTCACACAAACACTACTAGCGCCTGAAGGCAGCAGTGTAGCGTCACACAAACACTACTAGCGCCTGAAGGCAGCAGTGTAGCGTCACACAAACACTACTAGCGCCTGAAGGCAGCAGTGTAGCGTCACACAAACACTACTAGCGCCTGAAGGAAGCAGTGTAGCGTCACACAAACACTACTAGCGCCTGAAGGCAGCAGTATAGCGTCACACAAACACTACTAGCGCCTGAAGGCAGCAGTGTAGCGTACACAAACACTACTAGCGCCTGAAGGCAGCAGTGTAACGCACACAAACACTACTAGCGCCTGAAGGAGCAGTGTAGCGTCACACAAACACTACTAGCGCCTGAAGGCAGCAGTATAGCGTCACACAAACACTACTAGCGCCTGAAGGCAGCAGTATAGCGTCACACAAACACTACTAAAGCTCACATTATGTCTTCAAATGAAGGAAAATCTTATTAAATAAAACGTTTTCTTACAAGTTGATAATATTCTCCCCGGACTTCAGCTGGTTACATTTGCATATCTGCCGAGCACACTCAGGTAGAGTGATAAAGTGAAGTTGTATGTTTCATTTCTGGTTTATGTTATACTACTGTTTGTATTATCAAGTAACAGTATGTTTGTGCACAGACTTCGTGTTCCTCTCTTCACCTGTCATGGAAAGTTTGGCAGTGTGCACAGACCTGACGTTTTTGTCTTCACCTGCCATGGTAAATTTGGAAGTGCACACAGACCTGACGTTCCTAGTTCTTCTTGTCATCGTAAGTTTGGCAGCGTGCACAGACGTGTGTTATCATTATTTCGTCCATAAATCAGAACTGCAAATATATAAAACCTTAGCAAGAAATTTCTTCACATACATTTCACCAAATTCTTCTATTTTTCCATTTTTTGTAGTTGAATTCATGCAAAGTTTTGCATCATTTATTATATCCCTACGTGAATTGTTTGTAAATTTCAACGTCTACAACTAAATGGTTGAATGATGAGGCATGAGTTAGCATAATCATAGATTGACATCTAGTAGGCATTATTATCTATCAAATATATGTTTGACAATATTATTCCCTAGTGTGGTAGTGTTCTAGTACTCTGCTCTGATAACACTAACAGTGTGGTAGTGTTCCATACTGTGATAGTGTTCCAGTACTCTGCTCTGATAACACTAACAGTGTGGTAGTGTTCCATAGTGTGGTAGTGTTCCATACTGTGGTAGTGTTCCAGTACTCTGCTCTGATAACACTAACAGTGTGGTAGTGTTCCATAGTGTGGTAGTGTTCTAGTACTCTGCTCTGATAACACTAACAGTGTGGTAGTGTTCCATACTGTGGTAGTGTTCCAGTACTCTGCTCTGATAACACTAACAGTGTGGTAGTGTTCCATAGTGTGGTAGTGTTCTAGTACTCTGCTCTGATAACACTAACAGTGTGGTAGTGTTCCATACTGTGGTAGTGTTCCAGTACTCTGCTCTGATAACACTAACAGTGTGGTAGTGTTCCATAGTGTGGTAGTGTTCCAGTACTCTGCTCTGATAACACTAACAGTGTGGTAGTGTTCCATACTGTGGTAGTGTTCTAGTGCTCTGCTCTGATAACACTAACAGTGTGGTAGTGTTCCATACTGTGGTAGTGTTCTAGTACTCTGCTCTGATAACACTAACAGTGTGGTAGTGTTCCATACTGTGGTAGTGTTCCAGTACTCTGCTCTGATAACACTAACAGTGTGGTAGTGTTCCAGTGCTCTGTCCTGCTTCAAAGTCTGCTCTCACTCCCACTATAGTAATACAGATGGTGTCTTTTAGCTTCGTTCTTGACTTTCCCTTATCTTGATTCACTAGTTGACTTGCTTCAGGGTTCAAATTCTCAAAGTTTTTCAGGATTTAAAATAATGTTCGATTTCTATACATGTGAGGAAGAGGGTGATTGGAGTCCCTTCAATGAGAGGACAGCGAGAACACTATCCTCCACCACCACCATCACCACCATTACTACCACCATCACCACCACCACCAGCCAGGCCACTTCATAATTCCTCACCATTACTTTCTCATTTTCCAGCCGGCGAGTCTTACTGTCCCCTGATAGCCGCCTTTTTCTCTTTCCCACACCTAGCTGACGCTCTCAGCCTCCTCTCCCACACCTAGCTGACAGCATCCTTCCTCCTACACCTAGCTGACACTCTGCTTCCTCCCTCTCTCCAGCACTTGATAATGTCAGCCTTCCCTTCCCCTCGTGCATCTAGCAGACACTGTCAGCTCTACCCCCCTCCCCCACCTAGCTTTATACATGTTTAGTGTCACTCAGAATCTGAGTGAGTGGTGTCATGGTGCACATTATCTTCTGAGTGTTATGTCACCAAGCAAGCTGTGTTTGTATGTCATTAAGCTGTGTTTGTATGTCATTAAGCTGTGTTTGTATGTCATTAAGCTGTGTTTGTATGTCATTAAGCTGTGTTTGTATGTCATTAAGCTGTGTTTGTATGTCATTAAGCTGTGTTTGTATGGCATTAAGCTGTGTTTGTATGTCATTAAGCTGTGTTTGTATGTCATTAAGCTGTGTTTGTATGTCATTAAGCTGTGTTTGTATGTCATTAAGCTGTGTTTGTATGTCATTAAGCTGTGTTTGTATGTCATTAAGCTGTGTTTGTATGTCATTAAGCTGTGTTTGTGAGTCACCAAGCTGTGTTTGTGAAAGTAAAACAGAATTGCTCTTTGTGAAAGTGTAAAAGGACAGCTGTATTTGTAGAAGCTGTGTACTTGTTTGTCCATGTCAGTGTGTTCTTTAACTACATTTCGAGAAAAAGAAACGTGTATTCTATTTCGTATATATATATATATATATATATATATATATATATATATATATATATATATATATATATATATATATATATATATATATATATATATAAATTTCAAATTGTGTCTTGCCTGTTTCTTTTTGACAGATGTTCTACAACGGGACTAACACCTAAAATCGCAACATCTGTGACTGATGTGGATATACCCAGAGGGACCTGGATGTGTTGGCTCAGTACCAGAGGGACCTGGATGTGTTGGCTCAGTACCAGAGGGACCTGGATGTGTTGGCTCAGTACCAGAGGGACCTGGATGTGTTGGCTCAGTACCAGAGGGACCTGGATGTGTTGGCTCAGTACCAGAGGGACCTGGATGTGTTGGCTCAGTACCAGAGGGACCTGGATGTGTTGGCTCAGTACCAGAGGGACCTGGATGTGTTGGCTCGGTGCTCCAAGTGCAAATGGATATGGGACCAGGTACAAAGTAATCAACTTTGTTTATAAAAATGTATAATTTATATTGAGTTTATTTTAAACCCTGTTATAGGAATTCCTGAAAGCAGCGATGGCCAGACTTAAGAGATGTCCTTCCTCTTCAGCAGCAGTTGATAACCTCTGCTGCTATACACTTGGTACTATCTGCGTTTCTCATGTACCACTGTTCTCCCAGTAGACAGTGGCCGGGATTTTATGAGCAGCAGCGGCAGCGGCGGCGGTGGCGGCAGCGGCGGCAGCAGCGGCGGCAGCAGCGGCGGCAGCAGCGGCGGCGGTGGTAGCGGCAGCGGCGGCGGCACAGCAGCAGGAGGAGGGTGGGTGATCGTTCCCGCCTGTAGCAGAAACTACAGCAGCAGTAGCAACACCAGAGGAGGGGCAGTAGCAATAGCAGCAAACGGGTAAATGGGATGGTAAAGCCGACAGTTCCAGGGATGGCGACAGTTTTCTTCATCTGGCTGGATGCTGTATAAATCTCTGGTTGTCTGACACAAGCCAGTGTCTTGCCTCTGCCGCCCACGTCATCATTTTATGCAATTACTTTTATTTAAATACAGTAGCAAAAATTTTATATATTGCTATTGCATTTTATTTTAAAATGTACCTTATGTGACCAGTAGTGTTTCAAAACGTTGCTTATACACAAAATAACAACAAAATTAGCAGTAATAAGTCTGGTTGGAGTAGCAGTAGTAACTTCCACAATATATGAGAGAAGACCTCATAAAATATACACGAAGTATACATGAGTTATACAGGACTCGTAATACATGTGTTTTGTAGATCAAAGTGTGTATCATGTAACAAAAGTATATTCAAAGAACTGAGAGGAAAGTATCATTATATTAAGGGTAAACAATAGCGAGTAGTAGACTAAGACACTTGTACATCGTTTGGCTATTTCCAAAACTTTTCCTAATTTCAATACAGAGGTGACCAAATACTGGAGACAGTAGATGAAATGGAGATTTTGATGATGTAGTGATTCACCGAATGGACCTCAGCACCTTCTAGACCTAGTCTTAGCCTAGATGGAACTGGAGAGGTAGTGGACTGAACACCAACATTACCCAAGATACCCAATATTACTTTCTCACCAAGACCGAGTCCTGACACGGGTCTTTATCCTTCAATGACCCGCATGAGACAGTTACCCAACTGTTACACAGGTGCTTTACTAAACTCACTGGAAAGTATCACAAAATTTGACCTGGCTTCTAACCTAATAACTGATGCGAGCCGTACGAAAACGTCTATTTTATGTGAAGCGCTAAGCCCGTGTGGGTTATTTAACTCGAGTAGTGGTGAAGGCTTAATATTCCGTCCGTTAATCTTGAGACGCTACCAACCTACTTCTTGTAAGGTTCAAGGTGAGAAAGACGCGCTACCAGCATACTTCTTGTAAGGTTCAAGGTGAGAAAGACGCTACCAACCTACTTCTTGTAAGGTTCAAGGTGAGAAAGACGCGCTACCAACCTACTTCTTGTAAGGTTCAAGGTAAGAAATGTTTACAGTGACAGAAATGCACTAGTGACGAAACTCAGTTGTTCCATTTAGTGATATATTTGTTTCCTTTCAAGCGAGCAGGTATGGTGTCTTGATGCTGGTGAGTAGCTCTTGATCCAAAGAACTGGAATTCTGCTCCAGATCCTCGGGTCAAACCTCACTACCTAGGTACTCTTTGATCCTTACGGATTTAGCGCTTCCTCGTGAATATGGCAACAATTACATATATTTGTGTTCACATATAATTGTTCTTGCTCTAACAGATAAGACATTATTAGTTATGATGCACATCTGTAACAGGTGTCCTCGCACCTGAAGCAGGTGTTCACTCATTTTAAAGTGTTCACACATCTATAACAGGTGTTCAGCACCAATAATAATAATGTCCAGGTGCCGTAACTGTGTTCTCTATTTTCTTTTATGGATGATAACTTGAGAATGTCTCTTTGCATCGCCTCGCAACTTATCATACGTATGATTAAAACATAATCCAGCGTCCCCTTAATATTTGTTTCAGTTTGGACTCTCGTCTGGTAAACATTGTAGAACCATCGCGGGATGTCGTGATAGCAAATAATCTGATACTGAGCAACCTTTATACGCAACTTTCTTAATACCCGGTGATGTGCTGGGCAATCTCGGCTAAGAATGAAAACCTGGAATATATTATATTAGAGTAAATTTCTTTTGGATTTTATTTGTTCATAAATTTGGGATGATACATCAAGAATTGTTTGACAGCGTCGCTTCAATTTTGGCACCCGTGCCTCAAGCCTCTGCCATATATTGGTGACATCTTATTCTTTTTTAAGCATTCTTGCAGCAAATTTCACAAAATATTTTTGTTATAATTTCTGTGAAAATACATACCTGGCGGGGCCAGGAGCTGAGTCTCGACCCCTGCTACCACAATCAGGCGAGTACAATTAGGTGACTACATACAGAAAACTTCAATTTTAACAACATAGCAACTTTGTTTGCTGTGTCACGCTAATAAAACTATATCAACCTCTAGATCACTTGATGCTAAACACATGTGTATGGTACAAACTACAGACACTAGCATAAAACCTAAAGAAATAATGAAAAAACACAGGACTGCTTACCTCTGGGTACGCCAGGAATAATGTAGGTAGCTAGTGAGTGTAATTAACTTGACGCTCACCAGATGGTAGCAGAGCAAATATTTCTGGCGCGGTTTTTAAAGACTGAGAACTATACCAGCATGTCGCGTCCCTGGGAGAAATTTGTGAGGGTTCATAACTCTCCCTAAGTCTTCCACTTGGACTTGAAATTGAGAGCCACTGATATACACACCACCGACGCCACACTCATACACCACCGAAGCCACACTCATACACCACTGACGCCACTCATACACCACCGAAGCCACACTCATACACCACCGACGCCACACTCATACACCACCGACGCCACACTCATACACCACCGAAACCACACTCATACACCACTGACGTCACACTCATACACCACCGACGCCACACTCATACACCACCGACGTCACACTCATACACCACCGACGCCACACTCATACACCACTGACGTCACACTCATACACCACCGACGCCACACTCATACACCACCGAAGCCACACTCATACACCACTGACGCCACACTCATACACCACCGACGCCACACTCATACACCACCGACGTCACACTCATACACCACCGACGTCACACTCATACACCACTGACGTCACACTCATACACCACCGACGCCACACTCCTACACCACTGACGTCACACTCATACACCACCGACGCCACACTCATACACCACCGAAGCCACACTCATACACCACTGACGCCACACTCATACACCACCGACGCCACACTCATACACCACCGACGTCACACTCATACACCACTGACGCCACACTCATACACCACTGACGCCACACTCATACACCACTGACGCACACTCATACACCACTGACGCCACACTCATACACCACCGACGCCACACTCATACACCACTGACGCCACACTCAACACCACGACGCCACACTCATACACCACCGACGCCACACTCATACACCACCGACGCCACTCATACACCACTGACGCCACACTCATACACCACTGACGCCACACTCATACACCACTGACGCCACACTCATACACCACCGACGCCACACTCATACACCACCGACGCCACACTCATACACCACCGACGCCACACTCATACACCACCGAAGCCACCTCATACACCACCGAAGCCACACTCATACACCACCGACGCCACACTCATACACCACCGACGCCACTCATACACCACCGACGCCACACTCATACACCACCGACGCCACACTCATACACCACCGACGCCACACTCATACACCACCGACGCCACACTCATACACCACCGACGCCACATTCATACACCACCGACGCCACACTCATACACCACCGACGCCACACTCATACACCACCGACGCCACACTCATACACCACCGACGCCACACTCATACACCACCGACGCCACACTCATACACCACCGACGCCACACTCATACACCACCGAAGCCACACTCATACACCACCGAAGCCACACTCATACACCACCGAAGCCACACTCATACACCACCGAAGCCACACTCATACACCACCGAAGCCACACTCCTACACCACCGAAGCCACACTCATACACCACCGAAGCCACACTCATACACCACCGAAGCCACACTCATACACCACCGACGTCACATTCATACACCACCGACGCCACACTCATACACCACCGACGCCACACTCACACCACCGACGCCACACATACACCACCGACGCCACATTAATACACCACCGACGCCACACTCATACACCACCGACGCCACACTCAGCCACCGACGCCATACATACACCACCGACGCCACATTCATACACCACCGACGCCACACTCATCACCACCGACGCCACACATACACCACCGACGCCACACTCATACACCATTGACGCCACACTCATACACCACCGACGCCACACATACACCACCGACGCCACACTCATACACCATTGACGCCACACTCATACACCACCGACGCCACACACATACACCACCGACGCCACACTCATACACCATCGTGTGTGTGTGTACTCAACTATATGTACTCACCTATATGTGGTTGCAGGGGTCGAGTCATAGCTCCTTGTCCCTTCTCTTCGCTAGTCGCTACTAAGTCCACGCTCTCACTGCTCCAAGAGCCTTATCGTACCTCATCTTAAAGATATGCATGAATTCTGTGTGTGTGTGTTGAGGGTTGGGGTGCTAGTGTGTATCTCGGTTCAAAAGTGTTTATGTGATGGTTGTGGCCGCAGGGATGAAAATAAATGCTGAAAAAGGACAAAGTGGTGAAACTAAGTAGAGGTATGAGAATGAAGGTCAGACACAGAAAATATTACGTCAGAAATCAGTCAGTAATGAGAATGTTGCGCTAAGAATGGAAGAAGAAGAAAGTGGAGTGAAGGAATGAACTATGTTGGTTAGTTTAAAGCCTATCAACACAAGTGTCACTGAAGCTGCGTGTCACCAGTTCACCACCAGGCAACAATGATTTAATCCCTAAAATATAGACTAAAATATATTCTCAGCGTATATACACTGAGACGTACACCTCTCAGTAAAACTATCCCGAGGTGATTAATTCTTAGAGCTAAAGAGGAGGTTGGTGGACTGAATGAAAAAAAAGGTAATATTCACGAAGGGACTAAAGAAATTGAGCTCTGGAAAAATCAGCTCCCACAGTCCCATTCTTAATTGGGACCTAACACGGAAAAGCAACTCCACTTTGTATATATTCTGATGAATACATCTCCAGATGTGTGCGTGGGAGAGTGCATGTACACATGGAGAAACTGATGCACTCACGACTTCAATATGAGGATAGGTTATAACCATAATTAATCAACCATTGCAATGCTTAGGCATAATAAATTTACTATATGAATTTGGATCATATGAGTGGAACAGTTTCATATAAAATTGATAAACATGAAAAAAAAAAACTTTAGTCATAAAAAACTGAATTAATAAATTCACTAGATTTTTTATTTTATTTTAAATTTATAGTCTTTTAGTTCCTCTGGTGGCTATTTTTTTTAGAGATATACCACAAGAGACGTCTAAATTATCAATTAAATACATTTTTAAAACGGGTGGACCTGTAAGCCAGTGGAAGGCCTCGGTCAGATGACCAAAAGCCCCAGTGGCGGGTCATCAAATGACTAAGACCCACGTCAGGAAACACCTGTCCTGTTTCCTGACAAATCTTACCTAACCTAACCCAAAGTTCCAATGGCGGATCATAAAGTAAGACCTGATGAATCTTACATAACCTAAATGATTAATGGGTCATCTAAATGATTAAGACTCATATTAAGAAATACTTGTCCTGTTTCCTGACAAATAAAATAACCACTACCTATTTCCCTAAATGTCTATACACTAAAAATTTACTTGAATCCATATTTTTGGTATAAAAATATTCTTATTTGGTGGTGGAAAGGCTTTAAACTTCATTAACTATTTAAACCCCGTTAACTATTTTTTTTGTAATCACGATCTGGTGTGAGCACCTCTAATGCTCTCTGGTGTGAGCACCTCTAATGCTCTCTGGTGTGAGCACCTCTAATGCTCTCTGGTGTGAGCACCTCTAATGCTCTCTGGTGTGAGCACCTCTAATGCTCTCTGGTGTGAGCATCTCACTCTCTAGATGCTCTCTGGTGTGAGCACCCCTAATGCTCTCTGGTGTGAGCATCTCTAATGCTCTCTGGTGTGAGCACCTCTAATGCTCTCTGGTGTGAGCATCTCTAATGCTCTCTGGTGTGAGCACCTCTAATGCTCTCTGGTGTGAGCATCTCTAATGCTCTCTGGTGTGAGCACCTCTAATGCTCTCAGTAATTGCAAATGGCTTTAATTCATTCTGGTGACATTTAAGTCATAGTATATTAGCTCAAATATACCGTCACATTTTTTCTTACACAGTATTACAACTTCAGGGATACTTCCAACAAGCTCAGGAGTATTCAACGTTCAGGGATACTTCCAACAAGCCAGAGAGTATTGCAACGTTCAGGGATACTTCCAACAAGCCAAGAGTATTACAACGTTCCAGGGATACTTCCAACAAGCCAGAGAGTATTGCAACGTTCCAGGGATACTTCCAACAAGCCAGAGAGTATTACAACGTTCCAGGGATACTTCCAACAAGCCAGAGAGTATTACAACGTTCCAGGGATACTTCCAACGAGCCACAGAGTATTACAACGTTCCAGGGATACTTCCAACGAGCCACAGAGTATTACAACGTTCCAGGGATACTTCCAACAAGCCAGAGAGTATTACAACGTTCCAGGGATACTTCCAACAAGCCAGAGAGTATTACAACGTTCCAGGGATACTTCCAACAAGCCAGAGAGTATTCAACGTTCCAGGGATACTTCCAACAAGCCAGAGAGTATTACAACGTTCCAGGGATACTTCCAACAAGCCAGAGAGTATTACAACGTTCCAGGGATACTTCCAACAAGCCAGAGAGTATTACAACGTTCCAGGGATACTTCCAACAAGCCAGAGAGTATTACAACGTTCCAGGGATACTTCCAACGAGCCACAGAGTATTACAACGTTCCAGGGATACTTCCAACAAGCCAGAGAGTATTTCAACGTTCCAGGGATACTTCCAACAAGCCAGAGAGTATTACAACGTTCCAGGGATACTTCCAACGAGCCACAGAGTATTACAACGTTCCAGGGATACTTCCAACAAGCCAGAGAGTATTACAACGTTCCAGGGATACTTCCAACAAGCCAGAGAGTATTACAACGTTCCAGGGATACTTCCAACAAGCCAGAGAGTATTGCAACGTTCCAGGGATACTTCCAACAAGCCAGAGAGTATTACAACGTTCCAGGGATACTTCCAACAAGCCAGAGAGTATTACAACGTTCCAGGGATACTTCCAACAAGCCAGAGAGTATTACAACGTTCCAGGGATACTTCCAACGAGCCACAGAGTATTACAACGTTCCAGGGATACTTCCAACGAGCCACAGAGTATTACAACGTTCCAGGGATACTTCCAACGAGCCACAGAGTATTACAACGTTCCAGGGATACTTCCAACAAGCCAGAGAGTATTGCAACGTTCCAGGGATACTTCCAACAAGCCAGAGAGTATTACAACGTTCCAGGGATACTTCCAACAAGCCAGAGAGTATTACAACGTTCCAGGGATACTTCCAACGAGCCAGAGGGTATTACAACGTTCCAGGGATACTTCCAACGAGCCACAGAGTTCACTTAAACTATATTTTCTCATATTATTATAATACTAATTATGATGATAATCAAAATCATCAACATCGTAACTCATCTTTATTTTAAACAATAATAATAATAATTATTATCATCATCAATACTAACATTATCATCACTAACATGTAAGACCCTAGGCTTTATCCCCAGCGTGTGGTGGCTGAAGTATAGCTATGAGCTGAGAGGATTCAGTAATACCTAGTATAAAATGGTAATTGGTTTACGTTTAGAGGCCGGATAATGTCTTCTTGGAATACCATTACACAGGAAATTGTAAAGAGTGCCTCATATCTTTTTTTTTTGTATGCCTGGCTGTGTGTTTGTGTGTGTCTGCCTTTTCCTATATGTCCAGTTGTCTCTAGCTCTGTGTATGTGCATGTGTGTGTGTGTGTGTCGAGGTATCTGTTTGTTTTGCTTAGGGTGTGTGGGCGTATGTGTCTGGATTTGTGCGTGTTTTTATTTGTCTGGGTGTGTGTCCGTCATGCTGTTTGCGTCTTTTTTGTCTAGTTGTTTGCCTGTGTCTTTGGTGAGTGTTTGTGTTTATCTATGTATTTGTTTTTTGTATGTTTCATTGTTTCTGTCTTTTCTATGTTTAGTTTGCTTGTCTGTCTTTCTGTCTTTGTCTACTTGGTTTGTATCTCTCGTTTGTGTTTGAATAGCTATTTGTCTGTCTACACTGCGTCTATACTCTGTGTCTACATTATTTAATGTCTAACTCGCCGACTTATTAACTGATTAATTTGATTAATGAATGAGTTATTGGCTGGATGACTGGTGTTTTTGTTCGCTGGTTAGTTTCATTGCTGGCTGACTGCCTTAGTAACTAACTGGCTGTCTTTGTGACTGACGGACTCCATTTCTCTACACATTATTCCCACTCCTTCCCTCCCTCCTTCACTTCTCCATACACATTTCTTTCACCCTTTATCCCTCCACCACACAGCACTTCCACACCCTCCCTTCTTCACCCTCCCACACGCTCCTTTCCAGTAAAATCCTTTATAAGAACATCTCCCTAAGAGTCAGTTTTCCGCAGAATGATCTTCGTGATTTGCTGTAACGATCTTCCGGAAGTGATAACTTGGGAAATGCTCTTTGCGGATGATACAAAGCTCATGTGAGGACGACAACGGAGTGTAGAGAAAACTGCAAAATAACGTACTGGCAACAAGAGAGGTCCAATACAAGACTGTTCATGTTCAATTTTTATAAGTGCAAAGCGAAGAGAATAGTAGTATAAAGAAATCCAGCAGCATCATGTGAATTGATAGAGAGGATCTACGGGGAGAGGTAACAACAAATCTCTCGTTATCTCAACACATGAAGTCCAGACATCAAACTGCTTACCCACTAATAATAATAATATGTAATTAGTCATTAGTGAAGGTAAAGTGCCGATTGAAAAGTGGCTACTGTAATTGTAATGTTCAAAAGAGCTCATTTGTCCTCACTGCTCTATTATTGATTGACATAATTAGGATCATTAATATAAAAATTTATTTAAAACAACACTTATTAGCCAAAAGTCAACAATGATTTTGAAATACGTATATAATCTGCCTTAAATTTGTTCTAAAATTCTTCAATTCCAGAAGGCCTTCGACAAAATATGTACAGTCGAAAATTATGAAGTAAAATAAAAAATCGTGGTAAATGAGACGAACATTAGGCTTTAAATTAGAGACGGGTCGTAGGACATATTAAACACTGGTGATGAGCAGGTAACGCGCAACCTAGACTAACCAGGGACTTTCCCACAGACAAGAAACAACTTGTAGTTTCAAATGAGGAAGTTTCAGAATGACAAGAGCCAACATTTAAAATTTCAAAGTTCGCAAACTACATGAAATTTGAGAAACACGTCGCATTGTGATCCCATGGACGGTAAAATACTTTTAGAGATAGGCTAGTGGCGAATTGTATAAGTAATGAATAGGCTGACATTGTAGTACAAGACGTGAAGAATTTTTTTCCAATACAGACAAGTGCACGGTAATATATTTTTGATATATATTGTAAAATAACAAAAGAAAATACACGGAAGTCTACTAGTCGAGAGAAAAGAAGAAAATGACCTATTAATAATTATTGTAAATCACTTTAACTTTCCTAAATAAGGTATATAAAAGGTATATAAAACAATACTAACACAAAGCGACTGTCAGACCTCACCTATCAAATTTTTGATCCCCAACTTTGATAAAAAATAGATAGTATACGACAGGTGTTGGGAGACGAAGATAGGACCGACATGGAAGGGGGTATAAGTGAAGAAGAGGTGTGGCTGGCTGTGAAAAGCATGAGTTTGAGGAAAGCGCCGGGTCTGGATGGGATACCGAACGACTTTTATATGGAGCATTGGGGTGTAATAAGAGAGTGTCTGGTACGATTAATGAATTGTATGAAAGAGACTGGGTGTTTGGGAACAACTCAGCGCACGGGGGTTATAGTATTAGTTAAAAAGAGGGAGGCAGGGAAATCAATTAGTGATTATAGGGGTTTGTCCATGATGTGTGCTGACTATAAAATTTTTGCTAAGGTGCTAGGGAATAGGATGAAGAGGGTTTTAGAGAGGGTGATTGAGGCTGGGCAATATGGTATACCTGGACGGAGTATGAATCAGGGCATGCAAGGATACGGGACTTCATTGAAAACAGTATGGGGGGTGGTGTGCTGGCTTTAGATTGGAAGGCTGCGTATGATAGTGTTGACAGAGAAATGTTGTGGATGATAATGAGAAAGCAAGGTTTTGGTGATGAGATAGTTGAATGGGCTAAGTTGTTGTATAAGGATGCGAGTGTGAGGGTACAAGTAAATGGTTTGGTGGGTAGGGAAGTGCGAATGGAGAAGGGTTTGCGGCAGGGGTGCCCCTTGTCGCAGATCCTTTTTGCGTGCTTGCAGAACCCGCTGTACAGCCTGATTGAGGTGGGAGTAGGGGAGGGAAAAGAGGTTCTGGAGCATGGGTCTGGCATTGTGGGATATGTGGATGACACAACTGTGTTGGTCGGGGGTGAGGAGGGTCTAAGAAACATAGGCCGGATTCTTGAGATTTTTGGCAGGGCGACGGGTTTAGCCATTAATACTACTAAGTCTAAGCTGTTGGAGGTGGGTTCATGGGTGGGGGGTGGCATGGGGAAGAGTTTTGGATGGACTGTTGTAGGGAGGGTAAAGATCTGTGGTGTTATTTTTATGGAAGATGTCTGTGAGGCTCGGAGAGTGAATGCTGAGGAGGTTGTTGGGGGAGCTTTAAGGAGGATGGGAGGGTGGAGAACGGGGGAGTTAACATTACAGCAAAGGGTGGTAGTGGTTAATACATTAGTGTATAGTAAGTTATGGTATGTAGCGGTGGTTTTCCTGTGTTGAGTGGGGATGTGCTAGAATTGGAAAGAAAGGTTTTGAGATTTGTGTGGGGTTTTGGAAAGCATTGGTTAAATAAGGAGGTTGTTATGACAAGGCGGGGTTTGGGGGGTCTGGGGCTCATAAACATTAGGAGTCATCTTATGGGCATGTATGTAAAGTATTGCTATCTACGGAAAGGGGGACCGGGGAAGAAGGGTGGAAAGGGTTATGAATGAATTGACACGGTGGTGGAGGGGAAGGACTTGTTGAAGTGTGGTGATATGTTGAGAAGTATTTTGGCAGTGAGGGACCCTCGGAGTGTTACAGCAAGGGCAATGGGGAGGGTTGGGGAGGGTGCTGATGTGGTGGTAGGGAGGCAGTGTTCCCAGTATATAACTGGAGGGAATATGGGGTGGGTTGCGAGGTTTGCGGCTGAAGACGAGGGTGAGAGAGGTGGTATATAGGTTTTTGCATGGGGTAGTTGCATCAAGGGCAGTGCTATATAAAATGGGGTTGGCAGTGACGCCATTTTGTGATAGGTGTGGTGAGGAGGATACTGCATACCATGCTGTATATTTTGAAAGCTTAGGGAGACTTAGGGAATGGTTGGGAGGGTGATCTGTCTGATGGGGGAGGAGGAATAAATGCTTTGAGGGTGCTGAGTTTAGATATTGGTGGGGTGCATGAGGATGTAAGGAGGGCACTCATGTATGTGGCAGTTGATTACGTGTATGTTTCATGGATTTTGCGGGGGGAACAGGGAGGAGTCAGAGTAAAGGCTATGGCGGCTTCGATGTATAGAACAAAATGCAGGAATAGGTTGTTGTATGGTGCAGGGTGGGATAGGTTTTCCTGACAGTTACAGAAGTATGACAGTGGGCAGACTTTTAGAAGTGGGAGGAGTGGGAGGGAGAGGAGGGTGAAGCTGAAAGTGACTGGACTCTGGAAGGGGGGATTTTTTGGTGTGTGCGGGCGTATGTGCTTTCTTATATTGAAAGAGAATGGACGGATATGTGTGTGTGGGGGGGGGAATGATTGTGACGGAGAACTTACTTGGATGCCCTGGTTTTGGGGCGCCGAGGATGGACCTTTAGAATTTTGTAAGTATATGGTTTGAAAGTGTGTGTGTTACTGATCAAGGACTTCTGACGGGGGAGGGGAGGGATTAATGGGATTTTTTTGGGGGAAATATAGAGGTGGCTTTCCTTGTTTTGTGTAATAACTGTATAAGGTAAACATGTCATGTTGGTCAAGACAGTGGCCGGTTGGGTCATGTTATTATGTATGACAATGTATATAGGATGATGTTATATTTTTTTTTGCTTTAGTCACGTGATAAAAGTGACTTAGTGGTTCCCTTATGACATGTAATGTACGGTGTCGAGTTTAGACATGTACTTTGTTGTAGACATGGAGAGACATAATAACCTGTTATGTCTTAAGTTTCTAAGGTTGTTTGAATATTCAAAGTTAAGGGGGGATACAGGAGGGGTAACAGTAGGGCCTGAAATTTAATTTGAGGTATCTATTTAGAAATGCAGGATAAATAATCTGCACTTTATAGTAATGTATACTGTTTTTGTCTCTGGTTTGGTATGGAGAAATGGAGTAATCCTGGCACGTTTGGTGTCCTATGTGTTATTTTTTGTTACTACACATGTGTGTTGGTATGTGTAGGTATGGAAAAATATAAAAGCTGTACAATATGTAGGGTGCTTTGGGTGGGTTGTGGGTGGGGGATTATGAGGGTACATCTAGGAAGTTACCCTGGAGGAGGTTTAGATTTTCATGTACTGTTTTGTATTAATGAGTGTTGTTGCATATATAGGCTTGTTTAGTTCAGGTGTAATGGAGGTGGATTGTAAAGAAATGTGCTGATTTTTATTATGTTCAGAGGTGTGGTTCTTGGTATGTATAATGTTAAGATTGATACAATTGCAACTTATGTATAATGTGTTTTTTTAATAAAATATAAAAAAAAAATTAAAAAAAAATAAAAAAAAAAAAAAACTTTGATAAAACAGGAAGCAGAACTATTATAGATCTTGAGCAGAGAAAGACAACCAAAAAAGTATCTCCATTAAAGGAGCAAACCGTTTAAAGAAAAATACAAACAATTAATTTGTTGTTGCTTAGTAAACAAAGATTGTGGAAAAAATAAATAATATAAACAATCAGCATGGAACCTACAAGCAGAGGTGCAATACAAACATTAATTATTTTTTTAATATTAAAAACCCACTGGAGAAAATTTCCCTCTGGAGATATGAGCTTGGAAACACCTCAGATAATTAAGAAACTATTTTTGAGCAATTTGTATTAGGCTTAACTACGTAGTCAGCGGCTGCTAGTGGTAGTGGGACAGTGGTTTGTATCATAATTTGTTACGTATCATGTATTCTATCACGAACCCGGCGTGACAGACCTGCTCCCACCACCTCCCATCCTCCCACACCACAACCCCTCTCATTCCCGCCCCCCACACTGCCACTTCCATGTTCCACCACTCCCCCACATCACTATAAACGTCCCGTCGGAGCCTCTCCTTTCATTCCCTTGGCGCCAGTTAGACCGACAGCTTTCCAGATGTCGGAAACCCTCTCTCACCACTTACTCTCTCTCACCACTTACTCTCCCTCACTATTACTCTCCTCACTACTATTCTTCCTTACCACTACTCTTCCTCATACTACTTCACCGTTACTCTTCCATACCATTACTCCCTCACCACAACTCTCCCTCGTTATTCTCTTTCACCACCACCACTACTAATATTTGTGGTACTGTAGCTGAAACAGTAATATCAGTTTTTATACCACCACAAACTACTCACACTACCACCACAAACTACTCTACCACCACAAACTACTCACACTACCACCACAAACTACTCACACTACCACCACAAACTACTCACACTACCACCACAAACTACTCACACTACCACCACAAACTACTCACACTACCACCACAAACTACTCACACTACCACCACAAACTACTCGCTACCACCACAAACTACTCACTACCACCACAAACTACTCACATTACCACCACAAACTACTCACATTACCACCACAAACTACTCACATTACCACCACAAACTACTCACACTACCACAAACTACTCACACTACTACCACAAACTACTCACAGAGCCAATAAAACTTTTAAATTACTGGGAACGCCTATGTTAAATATGTACTCGCTGGAGCGGATAGAAATACATGATAATATATACGTGGAAAGAACTTGAGGGTCTAGCCCCAAGTCTACACATTGACATAATAGTTAAGAAAGACTATTAAGCAAACACTAGGACTTATTTATTATAAAATATTTGGGTCCAGGAACCTTGGTCAGAAGTGATCAATGTTCCAGGGCCGAAACATTTTCTAATATGTCCAAGTGTTTGCTCAAAAGTCTAAACCCACTTGTCGCTATTACCAAGGTTTATACCACACTGCCATAATAACATACTGGAGTGAGAGATGTATAAGTGTAAAAAAAAGTGAAAAGCTGGAGCGCCGTGAGCACAATAAGAGAACACTGTATCAACATCCTTGGTCCCAGACTATTCAACATCTTACCAGAAGATATCAAAAACACTGCTGGGACAAGTGTAGAAAGTTTTCAAGAGGAAAAATGAACCAGTATCTCCAAGTGCCAGATCAACTACGCTGCGATTGATATGCTGGCCAGCAGTAACAGCCTGGTTGACCAGACAAGCCTGGCCTAGGGACGGGCTTCGAGAGTTAAAAAATCTATGGAAACTCATCAATTGTATATCAAAGGTATACCAAACTGCTCACACCAGCCTCAACAGCTCTCGAGAAGCAACTCTGTGACACAAGTTTCCATCGAAAAGAAAATCAATCGTTCAAAAATCATGAAGTGACTAATGTCCTGACAAGTTGTTAATCCCCCTCCTTTCTCCCCTCCCCTCCCATTACCTCTTATTCTCTTCCCTCCCCTCTCAGTGCCTACCCCTCCTATACCCGCTCCTTCCTCACCCCATCGTGTGCCTGGCTCTCCCCGATAACAAATTTCCGCCCTATGGGAGGAGTATTAGTGTGGGTGGGTGTTTGGGTGATAGAGGGAAGGGGTGAGTTGAGGTGGGGGGACCTGCTTTGGGTAGGTGTTTGGGTGATAGCAAATGAAAGAAGGCAGGATATGGAGTTCTTTTCAGTCTGTCCCTATCAGTCCTGTCAGTGACTTGAATATTTCGTACATTGTGACCAAATTGTCGCTGGATCTCTCGTATTGAGTCTCAGGTTAGATAAAAACATCAGGAAACAGCAAGTGTTTTATAATGACCCGCCACTGGAGCTTTTGGTCCTCTGACCAAAAAATCTCCAGTGGTTAGGTCTGGCTACGTTAAGTCTGATTACCAAAAGAAAACTTTTTCCCATTCGGCTCAAAATGTTTTTTTGCACAACCCGCTTAATGTTGAAAAAAATACATAATAAATAATACAATAACCTTATCTCCATATTTTATTTTTAAAAGTAAGTGTGTGTGTGTGTGTGTTTGTGTGTGGTGTTACAAGCGAGCCAGCCAAGGTTGGCACTGGCCAAGGGTGATGAGGTCGTTGTTACCTAATGAGGAAAGATGTCAGGTAGTTAGACAAGCGTTAAGCAGCTGACATAGCTGGGGGTCATTTCCGGCGTCGCCAGCTTCATACATCACCATATTACCAATAATTGTTAAGAGTATATCTGCTTCCCTCAAACTCCCAGTTGTGCTTTTCATGTCGCTTCTCATAACAGAAAACTTGTACTGAAAGAAAATTAAAGGAAAATGGTTGGTATATTACGTTTAAAACCTATCGACTGCTTGAAAAATTCTTAATTCTGAGAATAACCTTTATACCAATGATATTCTAGGACCTAAAATAATGATTTATATGTCAGTGTATAAACTCTAAAGACACTGATCTTCCTGGTTTATGTCCTCACCTGGCAGACAATTGGTTAATTGTGTTTAAAAATTGTTCACTCGACGCCTGTCATAAAGCTTGCATTAAATTTAACCTTGGCTTAGCTTTTATGTAAAGAAAAAATCCTGTTGGGGGATTAAGCATGGAAAATGGGATAGAAAGAATAATAGGCTTTGTTCGGGGTTAAAGACTAACACTAGAGGGTCATTAATCACAAATATGGACGAAGATAATAGATAATAATATCTTTATTTCTACAAGTACATGCACAATGTATACAGGCCTAGCTGACATCAATGACATACTGCTATTAAACTAAGTGTACATAAGAAGATATATTTATCCCTCCACGTATACTACTTACACATAAAAGATTTATGCTCGTTGGAAAACGTGCAAATAAGGTTATTTTCGAGTGTTATTTATTGATAAGGAAGAGAACGAGTGCCTTTATAGTGACCCAGTGTTCAACTACAAATCTCTGATTTTTAAAGTTTGAATTATTTTTGACATCATTGTTTTCCACAATACATACATGTAATTATTATTTTGTGAAATATACTGATATATTCATTATTGATATATATTTATTTAATATTTGTATAAAAAACTACTGAATATAAATATGTATTTCGTAGCTAACTTAGCGTTTAGTTACACGGTATCATGGACATGAATAAATGTGAAAGCTGGTGTATGTATAATTCTCAGTGAGGAACGCAACTCTGTGGCCGGAGATACAATAACCTGTTTTGGTGTTAATAATATGCAAATGTGACGTGAATTTCATTAGCTCCTTTGCTTTACGAGCTGCTACGAGAAGTCACAGAATATTCAGTGTACAAGCAGACATGGAATGTGTGGTTGCAGAATGAAAGCTGCAGAGAGACGGAGGGAGCACACAGTATATTCAACAGAATATACTGTATTATGAATTATATACATTATATGCTTGGAATTTTTATACTTCTGTCCAGACAAATGAGCTCAAGATAAAAAATTAGAAGGGCCTCTCTTTGCTTTCATGTTGCTTCTGCTACACTGCTGACATAAACAAAAATGGGTGAGAGACATACCTCGGCTTATGGAATAAACGTTCTTGGAGTTAATACGAAAAAATAGAAGAGCGTAGACTAAACACCATTACCGGTAGTACCATCACAATTTTTAAGTTTAAATACTTGAGGACATAAAGTCCTCACAATTATATCTTTCTTAGCAATTACAATCGGCAATAATTGCCTTTGTTTTAGTACACACACAAGCAAAACAAACTTGCAACATCTCAATGGTGCAGATCGGACAAACAGCGTCCTGTGTTAACACTGGCTGTGTTGTGCAGTGTTCTGGCTGTGTTGTGCAGTGTTCCACCTACGTTGCTGTAACTTTTATTCTTCAAGAATAAATTGTGTGTGGAGCCTGGAGGCAGCATTGTGGAGCCTGGAGGCAGCATTGTGGAGCCTGGAGGCAGCATTGTGGAGCCTGGAGGCAACATTGTGATTCAGTGTACCGATGTTCTTGGAAGTTTATGGACAGACCTCAGGAATCCAGGAACAACTGCCGGAGTCCCTAGAGGTATCAATTTCTGCTCATGCACCCCAGGAAGGAGCGCCCCAGGTATATATTTTTTTATGTATCTGTAGGTAATTTATATTATGTATGATAATCGTACTTATGTCTACCTGTGTCTAAATAAATTACTTATTTAAATTAAGATTAAAGAAGCAACTCGTGGAGAATTATTTCCTTTAATAAATGCCTTGAACTATACATTAGTGTGTTTTGCATTAAATTACACATTTTCAAAGTATCTCTTAATCCTATTATTAGACCTGAGATAAAAAAAATATATATATATTTGTTTTTGTAGGCTTCTGGTCAGATCGTTAAAAATTGGACGCACTTTACTTGTGAACATTCATATCTCGCGTGTATTATTCCCTGGTTGGTCAAATGGGTTTAAAGCCTATCCCCTACACCAGATTCATTAATGCATGTTTCCTGTTCACATCCAAAGACACTCAATACTAATAATAGTTTAGTGTGACTGTAAATGGTCCAAGTCGGGCCGAAATGTCGTCGTAAGCGGGTTATTTGTATAAATAGGTAAATATAAATAAATAAATAAATAAATAAATATATATATATATATATATATATATATATATACTTAGAAATACACACATTTAGGCCGCTGGTTATTTGTGTATATACGCCTAAGGCGTATATACAAACTTCCAGCCTAAGGCGTATATACACAAATAACAGCCTAAGGCGTATATACACAAATAACAGCCTAAGGCGTATATACACAAATAACAGCCTAAGGCGTATATACACAAATAACAGCCTAAGGCGTATATACACAAATAACAGCCTAAGGCGTATATACACACAACTCGCACATAGAAGAGAGAAGCTTACGACAACGTTTCGGTACGACTTGGACTATTTACTAATGGCGTATATAACTGGCGTATATAACCTGCGTATATAACCTGCGTATATAACCTGCTGAAAATCTCTGCTAAGTTCTGGGTTGAATCTTTCCTGGATTAAGAACAATAATGAAGATATAAATGGGTAAAAACATGCATGAATAGCGATGACTCAAGTGTGAGGTATATATATTGTGGTAGAAGTTGTTCACTACGTCACAGCCAGAGACCAGCCTACACCCAGGACAGGCCATAGGCCTCTGTCACCACTACATGACCATCACGGGAGCTGCCTTAATGCTAGTAAAGGGATCTTGTTCCGAGGAATTAGAGCTAATCCCTTCCTCAGGTCAAATCTGTCTGCCTTCTATTCCCACGTTTAGCTCTTCCGCAAAATAATAGTAATAATAATATAATAACGATAATAATAATAATAAGCATTGCAGGACATTAAAATAAAATGAGTGACACATCTAGTTAATGAAATTAATAAATATTAAGCAATTCGTAATTTTAAATTGTAATCATTATATTAAATTGCAGTGATAATTAGGTTTCATTTTTTTATTCCAAATAATTAAGAGTGAAGTACAGTATTAATTTCCCCCATCTCCTGTGAGTTGTTGCGATATTTCCAACCAATCTAAATTATTGTTGCAATAACTCCGCTGAAATAACTCTCAGCTTTATGAAAAATAATTTATTTCACCTGTTTCAAATAAGTGATTTTAATTATATATATATATATATATATATATATATATATATATATATATATATATATATATATATATATATGTGTATATATATATATATATATATATATATATATATATATATATATACGTGTATATATATATATATATATATATATATATATATATATATATATATATATATATATATATATATGGTGTGAATTTTATTTTATATAAAATTATCTTTAATAATTATAACTGGACTGGTCTTACAAGCTATTTATGTTCTACAAGAAGCCATTTAGATTCTACAAGAAGCCATTTAGGTTCTACAAGAAGCCATTTAGGTTCTACAAAAAGCCATTTAGGTTCTACAAAAAGCCATTTTTCAAATAATCTTGATCCTCTTTTTAAACATGTGATATGCAGCCTTAAACTGTTGTCGATAGGTTTTAAAGGCCATTAACCAACCAGTATCGTTATATACACGGAGACATGTATTACTCTCGGTGTCTATATACACGGAGACATGTATGTCTCTCGGTGTCTATATCCTGAGAATTTACCATTTAGGAATCAGAGTATTCTTGTCTGGTGGTGAACTGGTGACATTAATATCCCTCGTGTAACTTAATAAACAAAGCATCTTGGTGGTGATAGAGCTGCAGGTGTGGTGATAGAGCTGCAGGTGTGGTGATAGAGCTGCAGGTGTGGTGATAGAAGAGTCGAAGTGGTAGAACTGATAACATGATGATGTAAGCACAGAGGTGGAGAATAAGGTTGCTATCAGTGCGACTTTGATTGATATATTATCAGGGACTGTTAAAGACAAATCGTAGTGTGTGCAAAGAAGAGATGATCTTTAGTTGTTTGCAATGGAACACGTAAGTTCGAACATGAGACTAGAACCAGGGAGAGGTGTCAGGTACCTGCAGTAACACACATGTGCTAAACACATGTATGTTCAGCACGCAGTTACACATGGTCAGCTTCTAGTCTTTCCTACAAGTAAGTTCACATAATCAAAGATGGCGTTGAGGGCGTGTGTAGTTGGTGTATAACCTCACCCTGAGTTCCCTGCCCCAGCAGTTCACTCTCAGAGAGGTGGTACAAAGCGACAGTGGTCAGCCCCAGATATTACCTCTAAACTCAATTTACCCTGACTGCTTGTCTCCCCCGCGGCCGCCAACAACCTTCATATTCCAAGCTTTCTCTCTCTCTTTCCAGTATGTTTCACCTTTATGTACTGTGGTGTTTTCCGGTGATCTTGGCCCCACAACTACATTCTTTCACGCGGAAATATTTGCCTTTTTTTTATTCTTTTGTATCGGTGCTTTATTAGTCTAGTTGCCAAACCCATTTGTTTTGCACTAGCTATAAGCCTTTCATATGAACACCAATTGTACACTTTTCACGTACACAAAAGCTATTACACATACACCAACAGTACACCTCTCACGTAAACATCAACTGTACACCACTTATGTGTAGACTAGCTGTATGTCTCATGTGTATACTTGTTGTATACCTCCTATGTGAACACCAGCTGTGTATCTCCGATGTGCACATCAGCTGTGCTCCTCTGACGTGAACACCTGCGTAGAATATTTAATAACGAATTGGTTCCATGTACATGAACCTCGACGCAGGTGAACACTTGCGTTTAATTGGCCTCACTATTGGATTTCTGATATACCTGAGTTATTGTATCTCTCTATTGACCCTTTGAATACATCGTAAGATTTCAGAGTTATTTGAATTTATCCATTAGATATAAAAATATTTCCCCATTTTTATCTCAAATTTCCATTACTATATTCTAAAGAATGGAGAAGTTGATTTTCACAGGAAAGGGAAATTGAAATTAATGCATTTTGCGTTTCCCATTGTCTTTAAAAGAAGATTAAGGTTTTTACACCGTTTTCTTTATCACATGATTGAATATTTGATAAATCGACTTTGCCTGTCCTGTGTAAACTGCTATTAAATTTGTTCGCCAGTTGTTGCAAGCTTGCCAGATGCACAGATGATGATCAAGAGAAATGCAAATTATGTGGGAAACCTTATGGCCACTTTCTTGAACACTTGACTGTCCACTTATCGAGGAATACAGATATATGTCATTGTATCTTATTAATGAAAATAAGATACCAAACATATTAAGAAAATACCCTAAATTTGCTTGTAACAGATAAAACAATTGTAGGAAGTAAATGGTATAAAATAGCGAGACAATGGAAAAATAAACACATAAGCAGTATAATGTGATCCATTATTGACAACGTTTCGCCGACGCAGTGGGCTTTATCAAGTCACAAACCTGTGTGACTTGATAAAGCCCACTGTGTGGGCGAAACGTCAATAAAGGATCACATACTGCTTATGTGTTTATTTTTACAAGACAATTATAGATATTAATCCAGATGTACTCCTGTTAACCCTTTGTTGTCTAGTTCCTTGGTATTTCCATATGCTGCTGCACTACCATCCACGTCATGGATATGGAGTGCACAATAAACTAGCCGCTTCGGCACCAAAATCTAAAATCTCATTGTTTACATAATCTGGTTCATTACTCTATCATTCATAAATAATCATCGGCTTAATGTTCATCAATATTTAACATTACATTTGAAATGGTCCATCATTGGTTTATGTTCGTCGACGCTGAACGTCACTATCAGGAGCATTTACTGGCTTAGAAATTTTGTTCATGGAAGCTACCCTGCCTTCTGTATAAATTAATTATACCTCTTTGTTCACACAGGGTTAGTGCTGCACTCTGTCTAAATCACTGCTCATTACTCGTTCATAGAGGTTTATCTGCACTCAGGATAAACCATTACTGACTACTCGTTTATAGAAGTTTTATTTCGCACTTAAGATAAACTATTACTGGATTCTCGTTCATAGAGGTTCAATTTGTACTAAGGATAAGCCATAATTCACTTCTTGTTTGTCGAGGTATAGCGTTGCATTCCGAATAACCCGTGCGTGGTATCTTCGGTGAGAGTTGCAACAGCATTTGCATGCAGGTGAGACAGCCGGTGCGTATCAACATTGCATCCTCCATTAGTTCATCTCACAGTGACTGTCTCACAGTTAACACAGGCAGCGCTGACCTGAAGTTACCTCAGAAATCCAAAATTATATTAATAATTTATAAAAATGTAAGTTGGAAATGACCAACAGAGGTAATTACGTAGCAGTATAATAAGTATGAACAACTTTAGTAATTTTACATAGACTAGCAACACCTTGAAGTAATTGCTCATATACTAGCAACAACTTAATTACACAATACCTGGAGTATATCTGGAGAGGGTTTCGGGAGTCAACGCCCCTGCGGCCCGGTCTGTGACCAGGCCTCATGGTGGGTCAGGGCCTGATCAACCATGCTGTTACTGCTGGCCGCACGCAATCCGACGTACGAACCACAGCCCGGTTGGTCAGGTACTGACTTAAGGTGCATGTCCAGTGCTTGCTTGAAGACAGCCAGAGATCTATTGGTAATCTCCCTTATGTATGCTGGGAGGCAGTTGAACAGTCTTGGGCCCCTGACACTTATTGTGTTGTCTCTTATCGTGCTAGTGGCGCCCCTGCTTTTCATTGGATGTTGCATCAGTCCAGTCATATCTAAAGTACATTGTCAACTCCATGGTTCACCAGCAGTACACAGATGTCAACCATCACCCAGGTGAACAGGGACAGCTGGTGTGGGGAGACTTGCCCATAAACCACCTTCCATTCCTTATTTTTTTACATAAAGCACAACTGGTATCGCTCCTATGAATAATTAGGGGTTGTTGGCTACCATGAGAAGCTGTTATCAGCCCTTTTAACCCTACACTCTTGCAACCACAAACCTCTAATACACCTCTAATACCCCAATGGAAATAAGTCACTGTCTGACGTTTTTGGGTTATCCTGGGTTCTCTACACATATGCTGCTTTGTATGATAATCTATGTAACTGTATTTGTGTATACCTGAATAAACTTACTTACACGAAGTGTCTTAGGTGGCTTATCAATTGCACGTGGGCCATTAAGACTGAATACCACCGGTAACAATTAAGAATATTTTAATTTTAAATTATTGTAAGACCATAAAGCAAGCTGTAAGTGTTTATACACTTTGTTCACACACGAAGGTGAAGGAGCCAGTATGTATAGAAGAGGGAGGACAGCGACACGACAGAGAGGAAGAATGAAGGAAGTGGAGAAGTAGTGGTAGAGGTAATGCTGGTAGTGGAAGTAGTGGTAGTAATAAGTAGGGGAGCAGTGGAAGACAGAAAGGGGAGTGAAGCGAGGCAAAAGTAGAAGTAGCAGTAGTGGTGGTAGTATTAGTAATGGAATAATAGTAGTAGTAATGTAGTAGTAGTAATGAATTAATAGTAGTAGTATTGGTGGAAGTAGAAGTTAAATAATTCTAAGGAGAAGAAAAAGTAGCAGTGGAGGTGAGCTAATGGCCCACAAAGGTGCGACCATAAACACAGGGAGGAAAACACTGAAGGAGAGGACACACCTAGGCAGAAGAAAGAAAAAGAAAAAACAGGAAGACAAAGAAAATAGGAGAAGAGTTAGAGAGGCGGAGCCACTCAATTTTACACATAAAATGTTCAAATCTGTACTTGAATTTCACTTTCCACAGTCGTCGAATTAGGAGACAGCATTTTTCAAACGCTCGAAGCTACGCCACTGAGGATTTTGGAAGTTATCCAAGCCATTCCAAGACGACGATAACTTTGGTCATGGGGCGCTTGTACATGCCAACTGTTCCTAGAGCCTGGTCCTAGAGCCTGGTCCTAGAGCCTGGTCCTAGAGCCTGGTCCCCAGTACCGAACTCAAGCGATGAAAAATGAATTCACTATGATGAGGGTTCTCGAATTATCAACCATAGAAAATCGAAAAGTTAGAGGAAAAAATAAATTCGGACAACCACTTAAAGGTCCCCTTCCGGGAATACCTATAATGTTTACAGTTACCTTTGTTTAAATCATCTATCTCATTTACCAACTACGTGCCTCTACTCTACTCTTCATGTGTAAAAGACATGTGTAAATTATTTGTATGATAAACTAAAGTAAAGATTTTTTTAAACTCAAGCAATCAGTTAATTTTGTGCATATTGACAAGCCTCGTTGCACCTGCTACACATTTTCAAGTAGCAGTAAATAGGTACCTGGGTGGTACTCGACTGACGTATGTTGTAAGGTATGTCAAATAACTGCAGAGAACTCAACAAGCTAAGGGGATTCTTGTCTCAATACAATTAAACACTTGTAGAGCAAAACAATTAAGTTTATCCTAACTCACTGTTTCTTCTACTCGTCTAAAAGAAAATGATTCCCGTAGCCATTCTACTTTAGGGTCAACTTTACAGAACACTCAAAACACTAAAATTAACCCCCTCGTGGGTAAACTTAAGAGATAAGATAAGATTTTGTTCGGATTTTTAACCCCGGAGGGTTAGCCACCCAGGATAACCCAAGAAAGTCAGTGCGTCATCGAGGACTGTCTGCCTTATTTCCATTGTGGTCCTCAATCTTGTCCCCCAGGATGCGACCCACACCAGTCGACTAACACCCAGGTACCTATTTGCTGCTAGGTGAACAGGACAACAGGTGTAAGGAAACTTCACCTTGGTATGTATTATATTAACACAAAGAGAGAAAGAAGTTATGCATATATGTATATATATAATTTCATTTATGTTAATGTAAAAATTAATAATTTTGTACCAAAAGAACCTTAAATAATTTACCTAACATTATTATAACAAGCGCAATTTAATTTAGCCTAATCCAACTAAATATATTTTATATAAGTTTACAATAATTTAATAATAAACAAAAACAATGACAGATTTTTTTTCGTTAGATTCAGAATGATTTTTGCGAAATTATTGCATACACAAATTTCCGCTTGCCTTATTCGGCAAGAAGAGCATTACTATTTAAGCCAAAAATCTTAAGTTTTACCTATTCGGCACGACATTATATATATATACATACAAACAGCCTGTACAATTTCCACTGACTACTCTTCCTGTGCTACTCCCTCTCTTAGGCAAGGTTCGTCAGGACACAGGACAAGTGTTTGCTGACTCGACTCTTAGTCAGATGATGACCACCCATTGGAGATTTTGGTCATCTGGCCGAGGCCTTCCGCTGGCTTACCGGTTAACCCCTTTAAAAATTAAAATTAACATCACTACTCCCTCTCTCCTCTTTTCTTCTCGCTTCTCTCTCTAATTCTCCTCCATTTATCTTCATCCTTCTACACCTCTTTCCTCTATAAAGCCATTTAAACTTCGCTAAGGGATTTAAAGCTCGTGGCGGCCAGTTGGTGTTGGTGGAGGTGGGTTGGTGGTGGTGGAGGTGGGTTGGTGGTGGTGGAGGTGGGTTGGTGGTGGTGGAGGTGGGTTGGTGGTGGTGGAGGCTGGGTTGGTGGTGGTGGAGGCTGGGTTGGTGGTGGTGGGGGTGGGTTGGTGGTGGTGAGGGTGGGTTGGTGGTGGTGGTGAGGGTGGGTTGGTGGTGGTGGAGGTGGGTTGATGGTGGTGGAGGTGGGTTGGTGGTGGTGGAGGTGGGTTGGAGGTGGGTTGGTGGTGGTGGAGGTGGGTTGGTGGTGGTGGAGGTGGGTTGGTGGTGGTGGAGGCTGGGTTGGTGGTGGTGGGGGTGGGTTGGTGGTGGTGAGGGTGGGTTGGTGGGGGTGGGTTGGTGGTGGTGGGGTAGGTTGGTGGTGGTGGAGGTGGGTTGTGGTGGTATTGGGTTATAGAGGGCAGGTAGGGTTGGTGGCAATGAGTCATGGTGGGTAGATGGTTGTGTTAATAGGCCAAGATTGGCAGGTAATTGTAAGTCATGGTGGGCAGGTGGTGGTAGTGAATCATGGTGGGCAGGTGGTGGTAGTGAGTCATGGTGGGCAGGTGGTGGTAGTGAGTCATTGTGGGTAGGTGGTGTTAGTGAGTCATTGTGGGCAGGTGGTGGTAGTGAGTCATTGTGGGCAGGTGGTGGTAGTGAGTCATTGTGGGCAGGTGGTGGTAGTGAGTCATGGTGGGCAGGTGGTGATAGTGAGTCATGGTGGGCAGGTGGTGGTAGTGAGTCATTGTGGGCATGTGGTGGTAGTGAGTCATTGTGGGCAGGTGGTGGTGGTGAGTCATTGTGGGCAGGTGGTAGTGAGTCATGGTGGGCAGGTGGTGGTAGTGAGTCATTGTCGGCAGGTGGTGGTAGTGAGTCATTGTGGGCAGGTGGTAGTGAGTCATGGTGGGCAGGTGGTGGTAGTGGGTCATGGTGGGCAGTAGGTTGAGTCAAGAAATGCAGGTGATACTGGGTCAGGGTGGGCAGGGGTGATGGTTCATGTCACGGTGGGCAGGTGGTGGTGGTGAGTCAAGAAGGGCAGGTGGTACTGGTTCAGGGTGGGTAGGGGTTTTGGGTCATGTCATGGTGGACAGGAGTGGTGGGTCATGTCATGGTGAGCAGGTGGTGGTGGGTAATGTCATGGTGGACAGGTGGTGGTGGGTAATGTCATGGTGGGCAGGTGGTGGTGGGTCATGTCATGGTGGGAAGGTGGTGGTGAGTCAGGGTGGGCAGGTGGTTGTGAGTCAAGAAGGACAGGTGGTACTAGGTCAGGGTGGGGAGGGGTGGTGGGTCACGTCATGGTGGGAAGGTGGTGATGGTGAGTCAGGGTGGGCAGGTGGTTGTGAGTCAAGAAGGGCAGGTGGTACTAGGTCAGGGTGGGCAGGGGTGGTGGGTCATGTCAGGGTGGGCAGGTGGTTGTGAGTCAAGAAGGGCAGGTGGTACTGGTTCAGGGTGGGTAGGGGTTTTGGGTCATGTCATGGTGGGCAGGGGTGGTGGGTCATGTCATGGTGGGCAGGTGGTGGTGGGTAATGTCATGGTGGGCAGGTGGTGGTGGGTCATGTCATGGTGGGAAGGTGGTGGTGAGTCAGGGTGGGCAGGTGGTAGTGGGTCAGGGTGGGCAGGTGGTAGTGGGTCAGGGTGGGCAGGGGTGGTGGGTCATGTCATGGTGGGCAGGTGGTGGTGGTGAGTCAGTATAGGGGGAAGTCATATTTTTGAAGTGTTCCTTGACCACCAAACTCTCTCTCCCAACAAGCCTCTTTCCCTCACAACACAACCTTCATCTCTTGATAAAACTAGGCCATAAAACCACGTACTGAAATCCACAAGTAAAAATATATTTTACTTTCGAGGTAAATCTATCATTAGAATTATAGGGCAAACTGAGTCATCCTGCCGAGCGCGCCGCTGATGCACCACTTATAATTTACAAAGAACAATATGCAATCAGGGTGGGATTACGAATTGTAGGGGGCCTCAGGGAAAGTAAATTGTGGGAGCCCCAGGTAAAAAAAAACTTGAGGTGCCCCTGGGCAAGCAACATGTAAACGCCCCAGGGCAAACAACTTTCTGAGATCTTCATGGCCAGCAACTTGTGACGTTAACTAACTCTGTTTTCCATACAGATGATAAGAAATTATTTATAGGGAAAGGACCTTAGGCCGGTACCCTGGTTTCCTTCCTTTTACTTCAACATTGCATATAATGTTCAAGAATAACTGTCATCAGTTATTTTTTTTTTTTATTAACACATCGGCCGATTCCCACCAAGGCAGGGTGGCCCGAAAAAGAAAAACTTTCATCATCATTCACTCCATCACTGTCTTGCCAGAAGGGTGCTTTACACTACAGTTATAAAACTGCAACATTAACACCCCTCCTTCAGAGTGCCGGCACTGTACTTCCCATCTCCAGAACTCAAGTCCGGCCTGCCGGTTTCCTGAATCCCTTCATAAATGTTACTTTGCTCACACTCCAACAGCACGTCAAGTATTAAAACCATATGCCTCCATTCACTCCTATCAAATACGCTCACACATGCTTGCTGGAAGTCCAAGCCCTCGCACACAAAACTTCCTTTACCCCCTCCCTCCAACCTTTCCTAGGCCGACCCCTACCCCGCCTTCCCTCCACTACAGATTTATACACTCTCGAAGTCACTCTGTCTCGTTCCATTCTCTCTACATGTCCAAACCACCTCAACAACCCCTCCTCAGCTCTCTGGACAATCGTTTTGGTAATCCCGCACCTCCTCCTAATTTCCAAACTCCGAATTCTCTGCATTATATTCACACCACACATTGACCTCAGACATGACATCTCCACTGCCTCCAGCCTTCTCCTCGTTGCAACATTCATCACCCATGCTTCACACCCATATAAGAGCGTTGGTATAACTATACTCTCATACATTCCCCTTTTACTTCCATGGACAAGGTTCTTTGTCTCCACAGACTCCGAAGTGCTCCACTCACCCTTTTCCCTCATCAATTCTATGATTCACCTCATCCTTCATAGACCCATCCGCCGACATGTCCACTCCCAAATATCTGAATACATTCACCTCCTCCATACTCTCTCCCTCCAATCTGATATCTAATCTTTCGTCACCTATTCTTTTTGTTATCCTCATCACCTTACTCTTTCCTATATTCACTTTCAATTTTCTTCTTTTACACACCCTACCAAATTCATCCACCAACCTCTGCAGCTTCTCTTCAGAATCTCCCAAAAGCACAGTGTCATCAGCAAAAAGCAACTGCGACAACTCCCACTTTGTATTTGCTTCTTTATCTTTTAGCCCAACACCTCTTGCCAAGACCCTCGCATTCACTTCTCTTACAACCCCATCTATAAATATATTGAACAACCACGGTGACATCACACATCCTTGTCTAAGGCCCACTTTTACTGGGAAATAGTCCCCTTCCCTCCTACACACTCTAACCTGAGCCTCACTATCCTCATAAAAACTCTTCACTGCTTTCAGTAACCTTCCTCCTATTCCATACACCTGCAACATCTGCCACATTGCCCCCCTATCTACCCTATCATACGCCTTTTCCAAATCCATAAATGCCACAAAAACATCTTTACCCTTATCCAAATACTGTTCACCTATATGTTTCACTGTAAACACTTGGTCTACACACCCCCTACCTTTCCTAAAGCCCCCTTGTTCATCTGCTATCCTGCTTTCTGTTTTACTCTTAATTCTTTCAATAATAACTCTACCATACACTTTACCAGGTACACTCAACAGACTTATTCCCCTATAATTTTTGCACTCTCTTTTGTCCCCTTTGCCTTTATACAAAGGAACAATACACGCTCTCTGCCAATCCCTAGGTACCTTACTGGAATGTTATATTATACATAAAATATAGAGGCAATTTTACGCAGGTATCAAGAAATGGCTATAATCATAACCATAGGTTTTAATGGGGTGGACCGGTAAGCCAGCGGAAGGCCTCGGTCAGATGACCATAAGCTCCAGCTGCGGGTCATCATATGACTAAGACCTGCGTCAGGAAACACTTGTCCTGTTTACTGGTAATAATCATAGATCTACACAGTTCTACAAATCATCAGCATCCCAATAGTATAGTCTCTAAGTACATCTTAGACACTACTCTCATTAAAGACAACCAGTAAGGAACCCACAAGTTTAACTGAAACGAAAGTTGGGGTTTATGTGGAGGATGTGAGAAACTATATTACCTAACACTGATGCATTTGTTTTACACATTCGTATGTTTTGTATACCCTGTTGTAACAATTAGCTTTGTGTCCGGTAAACATTAAACTTTCCTGGTAGAGGATAGCAGTTGCCCCAGTGCTACGTCTCAGCCTCTCATCTTAATGCAACAGCCTTTCAAGAACCCTCAACTCTGAGCTGAAAACTCCCAGGGACCTTCAGCCTTCAGTTCTCAGCACAGTCTCCCGGGACCAGCAGTTTCTTCAGCTCTGAGCTGGAGCCTCATTCAGACCATCAGTTGCATCAGCGTTCAGCTCCATGTGACATTATTTCAATAACTTTCTGCTCTGCATGATCACGCAGTTTTGCAACACCTGGACCTCCTTGAATGTGTGTGCATATTATATATATATATATATATATATATATATATATATATATATATATATATATATATATATATATATATATATATATATATATATATATATATATATATATATCATCTGCCCACATTCCACCCACTGCATCTCCAGGACCAAAACGACAGACAGGAAAAAAATATAACACCACACATTCCAGCAACTACTATAAGCAAGTGACTTTTTTTGTTCACCCTCGCTATTTTCTTTTTATCTCCCCATCATACCAGGGCGATGAGTTTTTGTTTTGGTTGTGGGACGGCAGCGATAGACGGCAATGGTGGCGGCAGAAGCCGGAGCGGCAGCAGTTACGGTGGTGGCAGTATCATCAGCAGCATTACTGGCAGCAAGGAAGAAGACGGCAGCGGCAGGTACTGGCAACTGAGGCAGTAGTAGCGGTGATAAAAGCAGCTAAAGTAGCAGTAGCAATAGCAGCAGCAGCTGCTAGGGTAGCGGCAGAACATGGAGAGCAGCACGTACACCTGCCCTGGATCCGAGGCCTCCTATACCAAGCAATTACTATCATCTTCCTGGTTCATGATTTACGTGGGCCTGGTGTTCCTTCACAAGACTCTGCTTAATATATTCAACAAAAAAAGTTAATTGGGTTACTAGTAGAGAACGAGCATTTAGAAATATATATTTTTTTTAGCTGATACAATTTATACCCTCAGGGAGTTATATTTATATTTATATGTACATTATTGCAAAACCCGTCCATGATTATACCTGCTCTACCATAGCAAAGCCATATCTAGCAGACTATGCAGGCATGAAGCAACAATCTGGTTGATCAGTCAGACAATGCTCTGATATTAATATCTGAGGAAACTTCACGAAAGTTAAAAACCATTTCAGACAGCACAAGGCAGTACAAAATCCCGTAAGGAAACATATTTTTTCCTATATACTAAATTTAAATGTCTTACTATTCCTAGGTATTTCTGTTTACTCAAATATGGAATGACAACCTCAACCTCACATTCCACAGTGAGTTTTACACAATAGTTTAACAATAAGCAGAAATATCTTGTCTGAGAGTACATGGCCGCAGGTAGAGTACATGGCCGCAGGTAGAGTACATGGCCGCAGGTAGAGTACATGGCCGCAGGTAAGGTACATCAACATACTTAACCTTTGCGTATCAGGAGGAAGAATTTAACAAAGGTTAAAGAGGGAGAGTGTGTTGTTAACATATTTACCCTGGTTATTTGATATGTATAGCCGTATATTAAATATAACTGTAAGTGCAGGTTCACGAAGTGTAAATATAACTGTTGAAGAGATGCGGAGTACATTGTCACAGCACTTGCATGAAGTACAATGTACTTCCTTGTACATATACCACACAGCACGCACATGTAATACAGTGTGTGACATATTTACTTTATCAGAATGTTATTTCCTTCAATATTACGATAAAGTCACTTTACTTAATTAACCTATTACCTTTTTCGTCACTAACATTACACACCTACATTATTATATAAACATTATTATCCTTACTCATTATCACATTTAAATCATAGAAAAATTATCAAAATTTTCTACACAGTGTATGTAGTTATTTTACTGAGATTACATTAACTGTCCCATGATGTATGTACGTATTTTACTGATATTATATTAACTGTCCCATGATGAGTTGTTGTATGTCCTATGATAGCGCTAATTGTTGCCTGATAACTGACTGTAACTTGTATTTACTGTCTGGCTATAAAGGTCATTTACCAACTGGTTATATAGTTTATATATTGGCTGTTTGTAAAGGTTATTTACTAACTGGCTGTGACTGGATTTATTTGGACTAGTTCAAGTTCCAGGAAAAATAATACTGGATATATTGTTGTTGAAAATTCACTGTTAAACTGAGCCTGGGTGAGCATTGACAGTAGTCACTGTTAAACTGAGCCTGGACGAGCATTGACAATAGTCACTGTTAAACTGAGCCTGGGCTAGCATTGACAGTAGTCACTGTTAAACTGAGCCTGGACGAGCATTGACAATAGTCACTGTTAAACTGAGCCTGGGCGAGCATTGACAGTAGTCACTGTTAAACTGAGCCTGGGCGAGCATTGACAGTAGACACTGTTAAACTGAGCCTGGGCGAGCATTGACAGTAGTCACTGTTAAACTGAGCCTGGGCGAGCATTGACAGTAGTCACTGTTAAACTGAGCCTGGGCGAGCATTGACAGTAGACACTGTTAAACTGAGCCTGGGCGAGCATTGACAGTAGTCACTGTTAAACTGAGCCTGGGCGAGCATTGACAGTAGTCACTGTTAAACTGAGCCTGGGCGAGCATTGACAGTAGACACTGTTAAACTGAGCCTGGGCGAGCATTGACAGTAGTCACTGTTAAACTGAGCCTGGGCGAGCATTGACAGTAGTCACTGTTAAACTGAGCCTGGGCGAGCATTGACAGTAGACACTGTTAAACTGAACCTGGGTGAGCATTGACAGTAGTCACTGTTAAACTGAGCCTGGGCGAGCATTGACAGTAGTCACTGTTAAACTGAGCCTGCGAGCATTGACAGAGTCACTGTTAAACTGAGCCTGGGCAGCATTGACAGTAGTCACTGTTAAACTGAGCCTGGGCGAGCATTGACAGTAGTCACTGTTAAACTGAGCCTGGGCGAGCATTGACAGTAGACACTGTTAAACTGAGCCTGGGCGAGCATTGACAGTAGACACTGTTAAACTGAGCCTGGGCGAGCATTGACAGTAGACACTGTTAAACTGAGCCTGGGCGAGCATTGACAGTAGACACTGTTAAACTGAGCCTGGGCGAGCATTGACAGTAGACACTGTTAAACTGAGCCTGGGCGAGCATTGACAGTAGTCACTGTTAAACTGAGCCTGGGCGAGCATTGACAGTAGTCACTGTTAAACTGAGCCTGGGCGAGCATTGACAGTAGTCACTGTTAAACTGAGCCTGGGCGAGCATTGACAGTAGTCACTGTTAAACTGAGCCTGGGCGAGCATTGACAGTAGACACTGTTAAACTGAGCCTGGGCGAGCATTGACAGTAGACACTGTTAAACTGAGCCTGGGCGAGCATTGACAGTAGTCACTGTTAAACTGAGCCTGGGCGAGCATTGACAGTAGTCACTGTTAAACTGAGCCTGGGCGAGCATTGACAGTAGTCACTGTTAAACTGAGCCTGGGCGAGCATTGACAGTAGACACTTAAACTGAGCCTGGGTGAGCATTGACAGTAGTCACTGTTAAACTGAGCCTGGGCGAGCATTGACAGTAGTCACTGTTAAACTGAGCCTGGACGAGCATTGACAGTAGTCACTGTTAAACTGAGCCTGGGCGAGCATTGACAGTAGTCACTGTTAAACTGAGCCTGGGCGAGCATTGACAATAGACACTGTTAAACTGAGCCTGGGCGAGCATTGACAGTAGTCACTGTTAAACTGAGCCTGGGTGAGCATTGACAGTAGTCACTGTTAAACTGAGCCTGGGCGAGCATTGACAGTAGACACTGTTAAACTGAGCCTGAAGCGAGCATTGACAGTAGTCACTGTTAAACTGAGCCTGGGCGAGCATTGACAGTAGTCACTGTTAAACTGAGCCTGGGCGAGCATTGACAGTAGTCACTGTTAAACTGAGCCTGGGCGAGCATTGACAGTAGACACTGTTAAACTGAGCCTGGGCGAGCATTGACAGTAGTCACTGTTAAACTGAGCCTGGGCGAGCATTGACAGTAGTCACTGTTAAACTGAGCCTGGGCGAGCATTGACAGTAGACACTGTTAAACTGAGCCTGGGCTAGCATTGACAGTAGACACTGTTAAACTGAGCCTGGGCGAGCATTGACAGTAGACACTGTTAAACTGAGCCTGGGCGAGCATTGACAGTAGTCACTGTTAAACTGAGCCTGGGCGAGCATTGACAGTAGTCACTGTTAAACTGAGCCTGGGTGAGCATTGACAGTAGTCACTGTTAAACTGAGCCTGGGCGAGCATTGACAGTAGACACTGTTAAACTGAGCCTGGGCGAGCATTGACAGTAGACACTGTTAAACTGAGCCTGGGCGAGCATTGACAGTAGACACTGTTAAACTGAGCCTGGGCGAGCATTGACAGTAGACACTGTTAAACTGAGCCTGGGCGAGCATTGACAGTAGACATGGATATACTCTATCAGAAGTAATTACGCGTATTACATTTGTTTAATAAAGCCGGAAATCTCAAATTAATGCACTTCAAAATTGAGATGTAAAACGAAATGTTATATATAAAAAATCGATCATCATGACAAGTCAATATAGTGTATAAGGCTTTGTGAAATACCTCAAATAAGGTCAAGTCATTTTCTGATGAATACAAGAGGGAAAAGTATTAAAGAAAATGAAAAGTGAAGTATTTTTCATATGTGAGGATGAGTCTTCATATATCATTAACAGAAGAGCGGCTGGCCAGGACTCGATCCTGCGTTCCCATGCCCAGCCCTGTGAGAACAGAACACAGTACGCATCACTCTAATGTACTTCAGCTCCAAAATAAACAAGTGCATGAGAGTCATGGTCTACAGAGATGTACAAAACAACATTGCCCTAACAGGTCTGTGTAACACTGTGATGCAATAGGTCAGACAGGCAGCTGGGCAGGTGGAAATTTATGTGTTGCTGCCACCAGCAGCTGCGGGGCGTCCTATTGGTGGCGGGGCATTAAAAGAAGTTTCACATGAATTGCAATTCTTTAAGACGGGTTGCTCGTTGCAACATGCGGTCATGACATGAATTAGCTGTACAGCTAATGCGGCTGCTGACTGTAGCTAGTCAGCAGCCGCATTAGCAACAACAGCATCAGGCCAGCAATAACATACCAGTATCAGCAACACCAACAGAACAAGCAGTATCAGTAGCAGCAGTCCTAGCAGCAGCAGCAGCAGAGCAGCATTAGTAGCCCCAGCATCAGAACAACCTTGAACTTTCCACTAGATGATCAGGGTTGTCTCACGGTAACACTCTTAGCCTTGAGAAGGAGACCCACACAACCCAAACACAAGAGAATACTTTGCCCTTAGTCATACAACCTTCAACTAGGATATTTAAGTTTCATCATATATACCTTTACAATGTTTTATAACCTAGCCCTATATCTCCCTTCTGCCTCTTATAAACGATCAAAACCACCAAATGTTCTTTGAATATCTGTGCTTTGCCTTATATCCCTTAAATAAAACACTGATCCTCAGGATAATAACTGAAATTTAGACCCACTCTTACAACACTGCTGGTCAATATCTAAAGCCTACACTATGATCACCAACACTGCTGGTCAATATCTAAAGCCTACACTATGATCAACAACACTGCTGGTCAATATCTAAAGCCTACACTATGATCACCAACACTGCTGGTCAATATCTAAAGCCTACACTATGATCAACAACACTGCTGGTCAATATTTAAAGCCTACACTATGATCAACAACACTGCTGGTCAATATCTAAAGTCTACACTATGATCACCAACACTGCTGGTCAATATCTAAAGTCTACACTATGATCACCAACACTGCTGGTCAATATGTAAAGCCTACACTATGATCACCTTGGGGCTAAGTGCACATTATCTCACTCAGGACATGAGATATTCACAAATATTAAATACAACAAAATTAGATTGTATTAGTCCTGATACAACATGCTTTCGAATTAAAAAACAAATTAAATTCAACATTTTATGCAAGACGCCACCCTGAGGGGCATCATGGGGACAGCGCCAGGTGATTTCCCTTGACCAATAAATTAACACCACCACCACCTATTTTTATGACAATTTGAATTTCCTTAGTAGCATTATCAAGAGTCACGAAACTGGAGAGAGCATGTAAAGTGGCACAGTAATACTGCTGCTGTATCTTTGTTAAATATAGTTTTGATATACATTATATTCACGTTATTGTGAAATTATCAAGACGAAAATATAAATTAATCTTATATGTTTTGATTTATCCAGGAACAAAAGTATCAGTGTCTGCGAAATTAACTGGAGTATTCAATTTTAAAACCCCAACCTAACACTTCACGAACGAAGCTAAATATACAAACGTGTAAAATTTAAGTTAGAACAAATATCAGGTTATGATAAATATAAATGTATGAACTGGAGATGTAGTTGTGTACTTGTAACTGTCAGATCTTGTATAACTTGAGGTCCTCCACCCCTCAAGGAAGGTTCCTTGACGCTGGTGAGGGGCTCTTGATCTAGGGAATTGGATATGTGCTCTGGTTCCCTGAATTGAGCCTGAATGCCTTCCATCCCCCCCATGCGTTGTATAATCCTATGGGTTTAGCGCTCCCCCATGATTATAATAATAATAATAATTGAGGTCGTCCACTAGGCGAGGAATTACCATAACTGGTAACGTGTGAGCGACTATAAGTTTATGACAACACCTTATTGTAGATCGATGTATATTTTCTCTTTAATATGATTAGATATGTGACTACGCCAGCGTTTTCGATAACAACATTATAAGAACAAAAGCTAATCATTTCTTCCTGTTATTAAATCACGAAGAAGGAATTTTACACATGAAGTTATGAAATTTGTCAGTCCAAAGTGAAGCATCAAGCATTTAGCCGTGGGTTCAGTAGCTAGGACAGCTTTAACGACTTTCTTCCAGCAGAGTTACTTGGACGATGAGGCTACCACAAGCATATGAGTATTCCCACTGTGGTTCCAGTACCTACGGCAGCTTCAGAGGTTTGTTTCCAGCAGGATGTCAGGGGGTTGGTGCGACTGACAGCGAGGTCCAAAACAACCTTGGCCTTTTAGTCCACTTGTTGTCCACCAGCTGGAACCAGCTACTCTATCCCACTTTTTATGCACTTCACTTTATTTGCCCCTAAGGTGTCCAGTTTCTGGAACCATTTGAGGAATGTACTGTGTAGTGATTCATTAATTTGTAACTGGAGTGAAAACCTAGTTCCGGTATACCTGCAGTGAACGGGTCATCATCTGACTAGACACTATCTTGTTAAACGCGTCAGCAGCTAACACACTATTTTGTTTCCTGACGAAGGAAACACCACCACGTGCACCCCATTCATCTAGCTTTCAACAGAAATTGAACTTTATACTACAGAGAAAGAACGAGCTCTCAGTGGAAGATGAAGACCCTTAACAGAAGAACAAGATCACACTTTTTAGGGTAGTTGAAGAGCACAAAACGGCACAAGAATAAGAACATCCTCTTAGTAGCCGTTGAATAACAGAATTGAAGATCTAGTACAAAAAAACAAGTCGTGGAAAATGAAGAACATTAATCGGTAGCAAAAGAACAAAAACAAGTTCTCATATGCAGTTTCATCGCGGACATACGTATCTAGAAGTTGGTTAGTTAATGAGATTGACAGTTGTCGACTACAAGAGGGCCATTAAGGCTTCAAGTCTAAGAATTTTTAATCCCTATAATAGTGATTAAAATAGATTCTCAGTGTATACACTGAGACACACACCTCTCGTGCGAGAAGAAAATTGATCTCTTTATACACATCGGGATACATGCAAGAGTGGTATACGTTAATGTATACAAACATTGGGATACTTAAAACTAGAGGTATACTTCTTTATGCATATATGGATAAATATGAGGTGTTTGTACGCAAAGCATTTACACATAAATCTGTACAACGAGAGGTGTATTTTTAGTGTATATACATATGCGTTACTGCACTTCTTAACACTGTGTGACTAAGGGCTCCTTGAAGATCATAAAAGATAGTTTTGCGCCCTTAACAACGTTTTTAGTCGATAATTCTGGAAAATTTAGTAGAATGGTGAGAGAAAACGGTAACGTTTCTCAGATCTGTATAAGGTTGAGTCATATACCACTTTTTTTCTGTTCTTATATATTACAAGTGGGCGGCTGTCATGTACCAGTGGTTAGCTGTTACGTACCAGTGGGCGGCTGTCATGTACCAGTGGTTGGGTGTTACGTACCAGTGGGCAGCTGTCATATACTGTACCATGGGCGGATATGTACCCGTGGGCCGCTGTCATTTACCAGTGGGCGACAACTTGTACTAACGACCACCACGTACTAGCAACCATTATTATTAACGACCACTCGGCTAGTTACCCTTGAACTTGGATTAAAACTTTAAAATGACAGGAAACTTCTGCCATTTCTTCCTGGTCACCTCGGTGTCTCATCTGATCGTTACTATGTATCAACTTGAGGTCCCAACAATTTTCTTTGAATACTCTGTACAAAAAAATTACATTTATTAAAGTGTATGTAATTTACTTCACACAGTAAATGTTCAGATGTATATTTTCTTCAACTTGGAGTTTAAATTTACACAAAACACAATTGTTATCGACACTAATTGATACCCAATATAATTGGTTATATAAACGTTAATCCAATATTTTTATAATAATTATTAATAACAATAAAAGGGTATATACATCAAGAATTGTGTCTTGATGTCGAGTCTCTTTTAATTAATCCCTAATATATCTTCTCGAAATCCATATATGACCACCCATATATAGTAACAATAGAGTTCAGAGATATTACTTAGATATATCTCTCAATGTATATACTTTACAATGAGAGTTTACTTTAAGATTAAAATATTATGACTGGTGGCGAACAGATGCCATGATGATTTACTGACCCTCTTGTAGTCCACTGACTTTTGAACTCCATTAATCAACCTGCAACAATACTGGTCAGAGAACTGAGAAGGTTGACCTTCGAGGTAAGGCTAAAGGAACTGACCCTGATGACCTTAGATTCTGAGAGTGTTTGGTAGGGCAGAGAGAGTGGCTGTGAGAGAGGCGGAGTCGGGAACAAGGAGATACAACTGAAAACTAAAGACGCAAAATAATCATCGGGATGTTAGGAACTTTAATCTGAAGGTTAAGAAGTGAGATGACTTAGATAAGTGGTGGAAGCAATCACCATGCACAGTTTAAAGTATAGTTACGGTAGGGTCCACGAGACAGGAAACGTGTGAATAAATTAATTAATAGAGAAGAGTTAAATTCGTATAGGTTATGTAGCACCTGACGAATGGGAGGTAATGAGGATTAATCCGAGCAAAAGGAGGTTAACTAGAATAATTTGGATCAACAACTATTCATCAGTATCTAGGCGCCCCAGCTGAAGGGACAAACTTGACAAATCAGTAGCATGAGGCTAAGAAGCGGGCCCAAGAGCCAAGTCTCGACCCCTCAGTCACTTATCGGTAAGCCATCTTCCGCTTTATCTTTTCCTCTTCATCATCTTCCTGTAACTCGTATACACAATTTCCTATATAATTTTTCAGGTGTAAATGTTAACACTTTAATCAATCATTAACTGCCTCTCCTTGATCTTCTGTCTGCCACTTAGTTTCCTTCTTCCTGTAACTCATAAATACACTTTTTCTAATCTTTTTTTAGTGTACTGCACATAAACAACTCTCTCGACTGGTTCTTCTATCATTGAGTTTTGCCCTCGATTCCCTAGTTTCACTTTTCATAGTTCTTCTCACTGGTTTCTGTTTTTATCAACATATCCTTCATTCACCTTGTGTATCACTCTTCTGCAGCAGTCTCTTATTTTCCCTTTTCACTCCTTTCCTTTCTTATTCAATTTTATTTCCTCCTCCTACATGTCCTTTTCTCCATCCTACTTTTCCGTCTCTCTACTGTAATCCATTCCCACTTGCTACCTGTCTCGTCCTCCTTGTTCAACTGTGCCACATCGAGATCAGCGCAGCTGCACAGTAAAGCGGCAACAACAGCACACTAAAGCTGCAACAACAGCACACTAAAGCTGCAACAACAGCACACTAAAGCTGCAACAACAGCACACTAAAGCTGCAACAACAGCACACTAAAGCTGCAACAACAGCACACTAAAACTGCAACAACAGCACACTAAAGCTGCAACAACAGCACACTAAAGCTGCACAACAGCACACTAAAGCTGCAACAACAGCATCACTAAAGCTGCAACAACAGCACACTAAAGCTGCAACAACAGCACACTAAACGCTGCAACAACAGCACACTAAAGCTGCAACAACAGCACATCAAAGCGCACAACAGCAACTAAAGCGCAACAACAGCATACTAAAGCTGCAACAACAGCACACTAAAGCTGCAACAACAGCACACTAAAACTGCAACAACAGCACACTAAAGCTGCAACAACAGCACACTAAAGCTGCAACAACAGCACACTAAAGCTGCAACAACAGCACACTAAAGCTGCAACAACAGCACACTAAAGCTGCAACAACAGCATACTAAAGCTGCAACAACAGCACACTAAAGCTGCAACAACAGCACACTAAAACTGCAAAAGCAAATGCAACTACTGCTTGGGCATTATCTGGTGTGTGTGTGCACACGAACTGCACCCATACACAAAACACTACAACATATCCACACAAACACCGACAACATATGGTCATCCCTACGTTATATGGACACCCCTGGATTTCATAACCCCACGTTATATGGACACCCCTGGATTTCATAACCCCACGTTATATGGACACCCCTGGATTTCATAACCCCACGTTATATGGACACCCCTGGATTTCATAACCCCACGTTATATGGACACCCCTGGATTTCATAACCCCTGGGTCATAACAGCATAAGAATGGAGAAGCACTTCAACAGACGTACTGGTCCATGTGAGACAGGTCCTTCTCAAATGCAAAGCTATTCACTCACATATCCAAGGACAAACCATTAAAGCCTCGCTCTGCTCTAAGTATATATATAATAATAATAATAATTTTTAAAGGGGTGGACCGGTAAATCAGCGGAAGCCTCTCAGATGACCAAAAGCTTCGGGAAACAATTGTTGTTTCCTGACGAATCTTACCTTAACTTATCTACTCTATCTGGTCTGCTCTCTAACAACCATATGGCCATCATTAGCCTGCACTCTGCCTAACAATCATATGGTCATCCACGTAGACTCGGCGCTGTGGAAACATTGTAAAAACTTCAGCTACTGCACAACATCCATCGAATCAAGGCATTAAGACTATCCCCAAAAACTAGAAGACAAGGTTGACGGATGGTGATCAGCGAATGTCAAGTCATATTGGCATAGTTATCAAGGATTAAGTTGAGGCTAAAGAAAGACACCAAACATTGCTAAATGTGTGTCTGATGTTTTGAAAGTAGCCTATGCTGGAACGTAGTACAGAAACACAATCTGATACCTCCTGTGTTGCACCACGGTTTCTCGGCCAATATGCTACAAGGTATACGAAGACTAAACATGTAACACACACAACCGGGATGGGTTGGTTGGTTAGTTATTTAGGTTTAAAGCCTATCGACTACAGAAGGGTCAGTAAGACTGCATATGACCTGCTCATCACTTCAATCCCTACAATATAGGTTAATTTAAATTCTCAGTATATATCCACCAAGAGACATGCACCTCTCTGTACATATTTGCAGTGCCGCTGCCGGTGGGCAATGGGCAGCCAGGTGCCCGAGGGATAAAAAACTTTCCAACACAACTCAACCTAAGTGTTTCCTCGAGCATGACCTATACAGCTGCCAGGCAAGGAAAAAAACTGTAACCTCACACACACATGACACAACTGAAGCAGATGTAACACAGCTGTGCCACGCCATCACAGCTAATAAAATTCAAGTGATATACCCACCACCCAGATGATAGACCTTGCGCAGATCTATTGTAGGTAAAACTGGGCAGCCAGAGGCTTGAAGCTGGGTACCTTAAAGACTTAAACACATTAATAAAAAGGAAATCCACTTTTCTTTTCCTTATGACTTTATTTAATTGAATTTCTTAACTTTCAGTATTTCCTTTCCTCCTCCTAACTTAAATTTTCTTCCATCTTCCACCATCAACCTATCCTTTTCACCTTCCTTCTTTACCTTCAACCACCTTTACTTTAATTTCTCACAAAGTCTTTATACATTACGGTCTCTATCAACTTGGTTAAATGTATAGTCTACTGACATTCTGTCTTTCCTTCTTTCCATCTCTTGTTCATCTTCATAAATCTTTCTCTCTTTCTCCTCGCATTTTCCCCTCCATCTCCACTATCAAACATCCTATCCAGAGTTTTAACTTTCTTTAAATGAGAAAATTCAGTGAACATTTTGAAAGGAATTTCATCCCAAAATTCATTCAACTTGTGGAGAGTTCTTCCGATGACCCCTATAGAAGAGTTTGACTTTGAGTTGACCTCTGGTACATGTTGAGTGCCTGACGGTGTGAGACAGATTGACCTCGCTCATGGCCCACTTCTCCCGTAGTAGGAAGTCGACGTGACCTAATGTCAGAGGTGGTAATAACCAGTAGAGGCTGGCAGGTCCTGGGGGGATGGGGTAGTAGCAGTGGCAGGAGATGAGACAGGTGTTGGACGGGAAGAGGACGGCTGGAGAGGTGAGAAATTTTATCACGTGCCTTTATGTTCAGTGTTTACATACATGATCAGTGCCTGTGTACATGGTCAGTTCCTGTATACATGGTCAGTGCCTGTGTACATGGTCAGTTCCTGCATACACTGAGCATGCTTACACAATCAGTAGACGTGTCCGCAGTTGGCTGAGTACACGATAAACACTTGAAAGTAGAAATGTTAGTTTTTTTAGGCACTAACATTCCTTCTACAAGCTTAAACTACATAACTACAGTGCTACTGGCCATCCCTACACAGTAATGCACATCTTGTACTACTCTTCCCACTGAAATAAAGCCTAAATTTTGTACGAAACCGTAAGACATTAAACTGTATATTCATGTACTAAACTGTATATTGTACTAAACTGTATGTATGTCCATGTATTAAACTGTATGTTAATGTGTTGAGCTATATCTCTATACTAGGCTGTATAACCGTGCATTAAACTATACATCGCTTCCGCGTATTATAACTGTATATCATTGTACTATACTGAAAATCGATGTACAACGACCTGACTATAAAATAAACATTTTACAAAACTTATCAAGGTTTTCCTGATCATCTTAATTAAGTTTTTTACAATACATCAAAAGCTGGCAAAAAAAAATCCTCCAATAGAAAATACCACACAAAAAATAATTACATTATAAAATAGCACTACATAACACATGGTTTTTTTGTGTTAAGAGAGACTATGGACAAGAGTTCTTACTTCTGCAGTCCTTGTTTGCCTATAAGTTAATAAGTACCTATGTGTTTTGTGGGTAGTATCCTGGGGGAAGGTTAAAATCTACAAAAGCCTCGGTAAGGCAATGGCTTCCTGTCCCCAGAATCCACGTCATATGTCCAAGTTGGCGTCCTACGATTTCAAGGCTTTTGAGTTTTACGAAAACGGAGCAGACTGGTTATATTTTTAACTGCGCAACAAGAATTATGACTCGGTCTTTTTAAGAGAAAATAATTGCCTACCTTACTTAAATTTTCATTATTAAAATGGAAAATATGATCCCATATATTGTGTTATTTTAAAAATAATATAACTTTTAAAATATATGATGCAAGATCATAGTGGAAATTAAATGAATGTAAATAACTGAGTTCCCTCGTATGTTCTCAAACACACTGTCAGAAGAATAGAAATTCCTCTGAAGATATCAGTTTAATCATGGGTGAGGCGATACATGAATAATTCTAACACCTGCTGCCCTGCTTACCTAGCAGTGAATAGATAACTAGAAATCAGTCGACTGCTGCTAGTCTTATCCTAGGGAAGGACCTAAAGTAAGTTATTAACAATCTCCAAGGATAATAATTAATTTCTCATTGTGTTATATAACAATTCCTTGCTTTAAAAATTGTATGAATAAACCATTTAAAGAAACCTAGTTTCAGGGACAGAATCTTAGTGATGTTCATTTCTTGGTCAAAGATAACGTAGCCTAAAATGAGTCATATATCTTCTCGACGTATATACATACAGAGTTTAGTGTATTCCTCATCTCAGGCGTTACACTATCCTTGATGATAGTGTATAGCTGACATGCTGCCAAAACAATCCATAATAGTATATGCTAGTATCTCTTACACAAGTGACCTGGATTGTTTAAGGTCAGCTAGACACTAAGTAAACAAATAAGCTTTATCTGGGCCTCACACAATTTTAGACTTTGACAATAGTGTAAATTATATGTAACTGAACCTGCAATAACACAAGTCAAATAATGTGACTTTTTTTCCCATTGGCGTCCTGTTGTGGGTGTCATCCTGGAAAATTGGGGTGATAGTATACCTCAGGTAAGGCTGGGTTTTGAAACTGAGCTGAGATAGAATAACAGCTCTTAAAATGTAAATTCAATTTTGTTTCAATAAGACTAGCAAATAAATGACAGAAACTCCAGGAGGGAGGTGAGGTGTCTGGCAGGTATTGGAGGTTGTGGTGCTGGTGCCGAGGACTTGAAAGAACAAGAAAGTTTTGTAATATGGTCGGGGTGTTTAGGGAACAACAATGTTTGGTAACACTGTCGAGGTGTTTAGGGAACAAGAATGATTGGTAACACTGTCGAGGTGTTTAGGGAACAAAGATGTTTAGTAACACTGTCGAGGTGTTTAGGTAACACTGTTGAGAAGGAAAAAATAAAGGTTGTATGAGAGAAGCGAGTTTTGGGATGCCAGGAGTGAAAACTGGGCGAGACGACCACACCCAGACCTCCTACAAATGAGCAAGGACAGACCTGCCAGGGAAGAGGAAGAGGGTAGGAGGGAGCAAGGGAGAGGAGGAGGAAGGAAGAGGAAGAGGAAGAAGCAGGGAAGGATAGACATAAGTAAGAATGGGGTTAGAGGGAGAGAGAGGATACTGGGAAATTAGTTAATGATAGGGAGGAAAAGAAAGAGTTTAAGGAAGCAGATAGAGGGGAAAGCAGAGGAAGGAGGGAGAGAATTTCTGAACACTGATTAGACAAATAATAAAAAAAGGGGGAATTGAAGTTGAGAGAGAACGTAGGCGAAATTAATGTGAAAAATAGATTGGAAGATAGAATAAGGGTGTGAATAAATCAGTTAACGCACACACACTAAAACGCATACATACACGTACTGTTCACAATAATAAATCACTGGCAGCAGAATAAACTTCTACAGAGTCAACATTTCGTTGAGTAGAGTTTTACCAAATCATGACTTGATAAAAGCTCTACATAGAGCGAAACGTTGTCCCAATGCTCATTCTGTATCCTGCGTCTTCTTTAGCTAAAGATGTAGAACAAGTTTGTCAGACGGGCCAATACACAATAACATATGATCTCTGAGGCAGTATGGTGGGAAAACTAAATGAGAATTCTAGAAGCGACGAATGTAAATATACATTGAGAATTCTGCAGCATAAATGATTTACACAGCCTAAATGACCCTCGTGTGGTCGATAGGCTTTAACCCCCGTTAACTAATCAAAAATGAAAATCTGAAACAGACGGATAATTCAACAGCCAAGGCTGGAAAACATGAAATAAATAAAAACCTTGAAAATAATACAGAAATCCTGAAAACTAAAAAAACAGTTACCAGTTACCGATTTTGGGGGTTATGTCTCTCGCAGTCTAGTTCCAGACCAGACTTGCTGGTCAAGTCTGATCAGGCTGTTGGTTCTAGCACCACGCAGTCCAACTCACTATATTTATCGTGACTAATTAGCTTTCAAATGTTTTAATTAAAACTACCTTAAAATACAAAGAACTAAAGAATTAAATGTAAGCGAACCCCTTCCGCCCGACTGCAGATGTGCATATTACTACTTAGCTCTAATTCCTTGGATCAAGAACCCTTCACCGGTGCCAGGTACGGTGAAGCAGGTCAAGTTTCAGTAGAAGAGGGTCAAGAAAAAACGTCAGATGAGGCATAAATACTAGTGTTTATTTCAGGTTAACCTTTGAAAGTTAATGAGCGGATGATAATGAGAAATGTCATGCAGGTGACGCCTTAACACAGGTGATACCAGGTGTAGCCATGCACCCAGGACGCCTTAACAGGTGATACCAGGTGCAGCCATGCACCCAGGACGCCTTAACACAGGTGATACCAGGTGCAGCCATGCACCCATGACGCCTTAACACAGGTAATACCAGGTGCAGCCATGCACCCAGGACGCCTTAACACAGGTGATACCAGGTGCAGCCATGCACCCATGACGCCTTAACACAGGTAATACCAGGTGCAGCCATGCACCCAGGACGCCTTATCACAGGTGATACCAGGTGCAGCCATGCACCCAGGACGCCTTATCACAGGTGATACCAGGTGCAGCCATGCACCCATGACGCCTTATCACAGGTGATACCAGGTGCAGCCATGCACCCAGGACGCCTTAACACAGGTGCTGCCAGGTGCAGCCATGCACCCAGGACGCCTTAACACAGGTGATACCAGGTGCAGCCATGCACCCAGGACGCCTTAACACAGGTGCTGCCAGGTGCAGCCATGCACCCAGGACGCCTTAATTAACACAGGTGATACCAGGTGCAGTCATGCACCCATGACGCTTTAACACAGGTGATACTAGGTGCAGCCATGCACCCACGCTGAGAGACTAAGACTAGGTTACGTAAGATTCGTCAGGAAACAGAACAAGTGTTTCCTGACTCGGGTCTTAGTCATATAATGACTCGCAGCTGGAGCTTTCGGTCATCTGACCGAGGCCTTCCACTGGCTTACCGGTCCACCCCATTTAACAATTCTGAGAGAATGACAGAAAAAATATAGTTAAAAAAACACGTCAGCAAACACTAGGATATATTTGAAAACATTCTGTTCTGGGACCTTGATTAAGGTCACGGGACAGAAACAATTTTTAATAAGTCCCATAGTTGGCTCAGGTGTCTTTTTAAACCAGTCGTAGGTATCAATTTCCACTTTCATACTAGTAATTATATAATACAATACAGAGAGGCTGATGATAGCAAGAATGAGAATGAATTACCTTCGAAGAAGGATCTTGAAAATTTTCTCCTGACATTGGTTAGTCAACACACGTACTGAACAAGTGCGTTGCCTCCCATAAATGCTCTAAACTTATCCGCACACATCTGTCTCACCATTACAATCACAGGGCCACTGATCCACTTACTGGTGCTTTCTCCTTGTACAACTAGTGTAATGGACATAGGCGTATGAGGCCGGAGGGGGGGGGGAGACGCTGGAAATCCAGCAGCTTCCAATGGATGGTTGGTTAATTGGGTTTAAAGCCTATCAGCGACATGAGGGTCATTAAGGCTTCATGACACCTGTTCACCGCCAGTCAAGAATACTTTAATACCTAAAATAAAGATTAAAGTATACTCTCAGGTTATACACTGAGGGTTATAAACTTCTCGGTGTATATATCTCCCTTGAACTAAGAAGCAAATTATTTTTTCATAGCACATTTTTCGAAATATACACTGGTTATTTGTATTTAAAATGAGTTAATTAACTTGACTGACTATATTGCAAAGAACCTTAGAATATTTTAGTTACTCGTACTGTAAGTTTGCTGTTATTTTTCTACTCATATAGTTGTTATATAGAAATCAAAGCACTTAAAATATCAGGACCCAAATGCTACTCCAAACGCTTATAGCAACAGATCATACCACAATATACTGACCACTTAATACATATTTATAGTATGTCTATTGAAATGTATTTTTTTGGTTATTCGTTTATCATTTTAATTCTTAACATGACACATAATATAATATAATTTGCATGAGTGAAGATACTGACCCTTGTCAATAACACCATTATGACTACAACTTCAAGTCGATATATATACACACATATATATTGGCCTTGACTGTCTTAGTGTCAGGTCTTTGAACTCTGCTGGACTTGCTTAAGATGTCAACATCGCGTCAGTATACAATGCTTGGCTGGGGAGAGACCTGGGGTGTGACCAGGGGTGTGACCTGGGAGACTGAAGCGAGAGTTACTTCTGGAAGTAATCTACTGCAGGTTCTGCAACAAGGCTGGGGGAGCCAGGTAGTCAGTGTCTGAGAGACCCGTAAGTCGGTTGAATGAGAAGGAAGGAGAGGTGAGAGGTGAGGCGTGAGAGGTGAGGTGTGAGGCGTGAGAGGTGAGGTGTGAGAGGTGAGAAGTAAGAGGTGTGAGAGGTGAGGAATAAGGACCAAAAAGTGAGAGGTGAGGGGAATATGAGTGGGCGGGGTAGTTCCTGTTTGTTACACAGATCTACACAGGCTTTCTCCGGTGAGTCATTACCTGTAACACACACACAGTGAAGAGGCGGGGCCAGGAGCTATGAATCGACCCCTGCAACCACAAATAGGTGAGTACACACACACACACTATGAAAGATTTTCTGTTTGAAAAAAATATATGACCAGTAACAAAATGAAAAAAATCATGGTGAAACGCAGCAAGATCACACAAAACTCACTTTTTTAATAAGCGAAGTCACAGAAAGGTCACTCCTTTCTCTTATAAAATGACAGGTGAGGTCATAAAAAGGGCGGAAAGACGGACAAACTTCAAAATATACAGCCTGAATTTCAAGGAGTCAGTGAGAGGCATCCTACCAGACTCCTCGACAATATCCCCCACTGACACCATCTTTTTCAGCTCACAATATTTAGTGAAGAAAAGACACGTAACCTAAAGAACACACAAAATCTGGAGGCTTGTTAACCTGTTTCCTGAAGTTTCTTAACTAATTCGGATACCTGATCCTAAAAGCTCACGTTGATATTCACAAACTCGCTCACTATTAGCCTACAAGATGGACAGTTGGTTATAGTTACACATGCAATAAAGACTAGCAGGGATAACATTGCCTCCGTTCCTATCAAGGGATTTATCTGGGAAGTTTCTTCGAGATCACCTCAAATACCCCGATGGGATTCATGATCCATAATTCATTGCAGGAGACAGGCAGTGGGATATTCTTGCAGTTACCCATCCAGATCACCTTTCTTTTAAAAATTACGAACGGTCCCACTGGAATAGCTCCATGCACATACTATATAGTTTCACTCTGTGGTGTCGCCAGGGTACAACGGGGACAAATTTTCATGTGATAGCAAGAGGCACACACACAAGAAATATTGTTATGATCAATTTGCGAATCAAGGATGACAGGAAAGTTAACTGTCGAGAAAAAGTGTACAAAGTTGATAGCCATGTTATCCTGGTTCTAATACAGTTTCAGATAAGGAATTCATAATTTTTAATACGAAACTGATTAATGTGCAGTACAATATCTACTGATGGTATTCTCTGTAGATTTAGAGTTCACGTATATTTACAATCTGTGCTGATCTCCGAGTCAAATGTAACCCCTCCAAATCCTCATCTAACCACCCAGTCATCTTCTAACTTTATAATCCTCTTTTAACATATCAATCCTCACCTAACGACGGTCTTCATGTAAGTTCGCAATCCTCATCTAACTACCCAATCCTCGCATAACTTACCCACCATCACCTAACCTCACAATCTCACAACCATTTAAACCTCTCTTAACTTCAAAATCCTACACTAATCTCTCAATCCTCACTTAATCTCACAAACTACCCAATTTTCAGCTAAACCCACAATAGTTCGCTAACTCTTCAATCATCACATAACCCCCTAATCCTTAACTAACCTCACAATCCTTCCCTAACAGTAAATCCTCACCTAATTTCACAAAACTACCCAATCCTCATCAGACATTACAGTCCTAAACCTATCCTGTCACTCATCAGCCTTCCTATTATGGCCTTCAATTTATACTGATAAAGCCACTGGAGGGCGAAACGTCTACAATAAAGATACCCAGATGTTCCACATGTGTCTAATTCTTTATCTTGTCGGTACTGTCTACCATTCGTATACAACCTTCTAAGACAACGTCCTACTGGTTTAACAACGAAAAACTACGTAATTCATTCCACAAAAAAGTGAGGAGTGAGTGTGTGGAAGTGCGAGTGTAAACAAATGCTGCTTGTTCACCTTCGTTCAGTAGATCTTGATTCGGTTTTTTCTAGGTCGATCTTCTGGTGACTAGCCTGATTTTGAGCGATTATCTGTTTGTTGTCATCGAGTGTGAAGGTAGGTAGGTAGGTAGGTAGGTAGGTAGGGGTGTGTTTGTGTACTCACCTAATTATGGTTGCAGGGGTCGAGACTCAGCTCCTGGCCCCGCCTCTTCAGTGGTCGCTATTAGGTCCACTCTCTCCCTGCTCTATGAGCTTTATCATACCTCTTCTTAAAGCTATGTATGGTACCTACATCACTTTCCAGACTATTCCACTTCCTGACAAGTCTATTGCTGAAGAAATACTTCCTAACATTGTGTGTGTTACCTGAAACTCACTGAAAGTTATGAATTACTAAGAGAAAGTACCTGGCTTCTATTCCCGGTCTGACATATAAACAGGAAAGTCTCAGAAAAAAAATAAAAAAAAACACAATAAACCAATAAACCGCACACAGGCGACAGGATCTTAAGACGACGTTTCGGTGCGACTTAGACTATTAATTAGTCACCCAGAGTAAAAGTCTCGTTACACCTGCTGCCCCTATTTATCCCGCAGTAAATAGGTACCTGGAGGTTAGTCAGATTATTATTTACACATTTTAATTAAACTTTGAGATGTCACCTTACCACCTCAGTTAATTCTAGCCCACACCTGCCACTCAAAATCTTGATGCAATCTAGCGGAAAGCAATTCGTTTAATATAATCTTGAATTAATAGCCTCTCCCCACCTCACATTTTATCTCCATTCTCTTTCTCACCTTCGCTTCCATGACTCACTTTCATGATCATGTGCGAGATGTGCTCCTATCTTCACCTGTTGCTACATAACATCATGAAACTCACTACTGTCTATATTTATCTTAATAATGCTTTAATAGGCTGCCATGTTGACTAATTTTAACAAAGGCACAGTTAGTGTTTACCAAAAAAAACTTTACCATTTGTCTAAATTGAGCAACCAATTTATTACCTGAGAATTTACAAAGTAAACTAACACCAGGATCTAAACTCAGTACTATTACCTAGTAATGAATTAGACACTTGTGCAAAACTTGGGTATCTTTATTCTGTAAACGTTTCGCCAGCCAGTGGCTTCGTCAGTCTAATACAGCTCAGGTGTTTGTGGTAATCAGTCCCTCAGCCTGAGAAGAGTGCAGCATATGCGCTAGAATAAGTATTTTAAACAAATGCTGATATATAGGAACAACTCTTTCTCTTCCTCCGTCACTTTCTCAGACTTTCTCCTCGTTCCTCAGTAATTACTAGCTTGTTATCTCCTTGATGTCTCATGTATATCCTCCATCTCTACTGCTCCTTTATTCTCTCACTGATGTCTCTCAATCTCTTCATTATCTCCTCGTATCATTGTTTCCTCAATATCTCCTTATTGTCTCCAAGCATTCTCTTCTTAATCTCATTATCTCTCCATTATCTCCTCTCAACTTATTACAGTTATATCTGTGTATATCTTCAACACATTCTTAATGCCTCATAAAATAGTTCCCAATATTTTCAATTATCTTTTCTTGTTATATTTTCACCACGTTACAACTATCTCTCTCTCTTCACCACGTTACCACTATCTCTCTCTCTTCACCACGTTACCACTATCTCTCTCTCTTCACCACGTTACCACTATCTCTCTCTCTTCACCACGTTACCACTATCTCTCTCTCTTCACCACGTTACCACTATCTCTCTCTTTCACCACGTTACCACTATCTCTCTCTCTTCACCACGTTACCATCTCTTACCACGTTACCACTATCTCTCTCTTCACCACGTTACCACTATCTCTCTCTCTTCACCACGTTACCACTATCTCTCTCTTCACCACGTTACCACTATCTCTCTCTCTTCACCACGTTACCACTATCTCTCTCTCTTCACCACGTTACCACTATCTCTCTCTCTTCACCACGTTACCACTATCTCTCTCTCTTCACCACGTTACCACTATCTCTCTCTCTTCACCACGTTACCACTATCTCTCTCTCTTCACCACGTTACCACTATCTCTCTCTCTTCACCACGTTACCACTATCTCTCTCTCTTCACCACGTTACCACTATCTCTCTCTCTTCACCACGTTACCACTATCTCTCTCTCTTCACCACGTTACCACTATCTCTCTCTCTTCACCACGTTACCACTATCTCTCTCTCTTCACCACGTTACCACTATCTCTCTCTCTTCACCACGTTACCACTATCTCTCTCTCTTCACCACGTTACCACTATCTCTCTCTCTTCACCACGTTACCACTATCTCTCTCTCTTCACCACGTTACCACTATCTCTCTCTCTACCACGTTACCACTATCTCTCTTCTCTTCACCACGTTACCACTATCTCTCTCTCTTCACCACGTTACCACTATCTCTCTCTTCACCACGTTACCACTATCTCTCTCTCTTCACCACGTTACCACTATCTCTCTCTTCACCACGTTACCACTATCTCTCTCTCTTCACCACGTTACCACTATCTCTCTCTCTTCACCACGTTACCACTATCTCTCTCTCTTCACCACGTTACCACTATCTCTCTCTCTTCACCACGTTACCACTATCTCTCTCTCTTCACCACGTTACCACTATTCTCTCTCTTCACCACGTTACCACTATCTCTCTCTCTTCACCACGTTACCACTATCTCTCTCTCTTCACCACGTTACCACTATCTCTCTCTCTTCACCACGTTACCACTATCTCTCTCTCTTCACCACGTTACCACTATCTCTCTCTTCACCACGTTACCACTATCTCTCTCTCTTCACCACGTTACCACTATCTCTCTTCCTTCACCACGTTACCACTATCTCTCTCTTCACCACGTTACCACTATCCTCTCTCTTCACCACGTTACCACTATTCTCTCTCTTCACCACGTTACCACTATCTCTCTCTCTTCACCACGTTACCACTATCTCTCCCCTTCACCACGTTACCACTATCTCCCCTCTTCACCACGTTACCACTATCTCTCTCTCTTCACCACGTTACCACTATCTCTCTCTTTCACCACGTTACCACTATCTCTCTCTCTTCACCACGTTACCACTATCTCTCTCTCTTCACCACGTTACCACTATCTCTCTCTTCACCACGTTACCACTATCTCTCTCTTCACCACGTTACCACTATCTCTCTCTCTTCACCACGTTACCACTATCTCTCTTTCACCACGTTACCACTATCTCTTTTCCCACGTTACCACTATCTCTCTCTTCACGTTACCACTATCTCTCTCTCTCTCTTCACGTTACCACTATCTCTCTCTCTCTCTCTTCACGTTACCACAATCTCTTCACCACGTTACCACTATCTCTCTCTTCACATTAAGACTATCTCTCTCTTCACCACGTTACCACTATCTTCTTCACCACTTTACCACTATCTCTCTCCACCACGTTCCCACAATGTCTCAGTAACTTTGCAACACGTTTATATTAATCTCTCACTATCTCTTCACCACGTTATAACTATCTCATCAATACATTTCCATCACATTTCCACAAAGTTTAGTGTGTACCAGTGGAGTGATATTAAGTCTATCACGAACTTGAACGAACCTTACAACACACGTTCACCTTAAGTTCTCCACATCTTGACGTATTTCCTCCGTAATTTCCATGATTCCCGTAGGGCTATCATTATCTAATCATTCTAATGATACACTTAACATCCGCTAGCCTAGCTCTGGTAGGCTAGCAGACGCTCAAAATTAAAGGTCTATTATCTGATTAAGACTAGTGTCAGGACACCCTCTTATTTACTTAGGGCTAAACCACTACCATCTCTCACAACCATGTGATGTAGAATAAATGTGGCGTCTCTCTAGGGTACGATAGTTCACTATTATTCTGAATTAGGATAATAACAGGATACCCAAGCTTCAATTAACACATTTAAATAAACTAAATCTTCTCGGAAACAGTGATCAGACATAACATATGATGATAAATATGACTTAGGAATGGAGAAAGAAGCACAAACAGGAGCAACTAGATTTTAAGAGAAAAATACGTATGCAAAGATTTTTTCCCAAAATAAAGGTGAATAAGAGATACTGTATTAAAGAACTGAAAATAAGCGGTGCTGGAGAGCTATGCAACTTGAGAGGCATCGAGCTGATTGTTAACGTATTATAGGATAGTGATCTGTGTGAGATAACTACAGAATGCTTCTTCAGTTTGGCTTTAAACTTTTAAAACTGATCTCTATTGGTGGAAAGTTTGAATTTGTGCTGAGCTGTCTATGTCCTAATTTGCCAATTTTTTATTAAAGAAATAGAGATATTAGTTTCCAGGTGATATGAATGCCTATTTCCTCTCGCTTAGTCTTTAAATTAATATTTAACTGCATTGCAAACTTATGCAGCACTCTGCACTATTCCTGTCGCGTGCACTGAGGTAGAGGGGGCTGGGGCTATGCAGCGACTGAAACACGAGTTGGTCTATCCTTTTGCTACAAAACACTTGACCTGAAAATTGGTACATACCTGGGAGGAGTCTACCTGGAGGGCATTCCGGGGATCGACGTCCCCGCGGCCTGGTCTATGACCAGGCATAACGACTCAAAATGACCTGTCTTGTTACATAACAGAAGTGTGACCTGTCTTGTTACATAACAGAAGTGTGACCTGTCTTGTTACATAACAGAAGTGTGACCTGTCTTGTTACATAACAGAAGTGTGACCTGTCTTGTTACATAACAGAAGTGTGACCTGTCTTGTTACATAACAGAAGTGTGACCTGTCTTGTTACATAACAGAAGTGTGACCTGTCTTGTTACATAACAGAAGTGTGACCTGTCTTGTTACATAACAGAAGTGTGACCTGTCTTGTTACATAACAGAAGTGTGACCTGTCTTGTTACATAACAGAAGTGTGACCTGTCTTGTTACATAACAGAAGTGTGACCTGTCTTGTTACATAACAGAAGTGTGACCTGTCTTGTTACATAACAGAAGTGTGACCTGTCTTGTTACATAACAGAAGTGTGACCTGTCTTGTTACATAACAGAAGTGTGACCTGTCTTGTTACATAACAGAAGTGTGACCTGTCTTGTTACATAACAGAAGTGTGACCTGTCTTGTTACATAACAGAAGTGTGACCTGTCTTGTTACATAACAGAAGTGTGACCTGTCTTGTTACATAATGCGACTTTTGTCTACTTATATAACATGAGTGTGACTTGTTAATAACAACTCTGCGACCTGTCACAGGTTACTCCATGACGTCAGTCATGGCCATCTCTTATAATTCCCCTGACATTAAAAGTGCAGGAGAGAGGGAGTAAAGAAGGAGTGGGAAGGAGGGAAAGAGAGAGGGAGGAGCATGAGAGAGAGAGGAAGGAAGAGAAGGGCAGGAGTGTTAAGCCTGACCCACCCACCTCAATGGTACCATGACTCGCCTACCTCATGATGGTACCATGACTCGCCTACCTCATGATGGTGCCATGACTCGCCTACCTCATGATGGTACCATGACTCGCCTACCTCATGATGGTACCATGACTCGCCTACCTCATGATGGTGCCATGACTTGCTCACAGGTATATACTTTAAGGTGAAAAACAGTTTAACTATTTCATGGCAGCGTGAAATATTGAAGGTAAGGAAAATCAACATTTCGAAATAATGTACTCACCTATTTGTGGTTGCAAAGGTCGATTCACAGCTCCTGGCCCCGCCTCGCTGGTCGCCACTAGGTCCACTCTCTCCCTATTCCATGAGCTTTATCGTATCTCTTCTTAAAGCTATGTATGGATCCTGCCTCCACTACATCGCTCTCCAGATTGTTCCACTTCCCGACAACTCTATGACTGAAGAAATACTTCCTAACATCCCTATGACTCATCTGTGTGTGTATATGTGTGTGTGTGTGTGTGTGTGTGTGTGTGTGTGTGTGTGTGTGTGCGTGTGTGCGTGCGCGCATGCGATCACCTTGGTTCCTATAATTATTATGCCTGCGATCCCTTTCTACCACTCCTTATTTTCAGAGACCATATTGTACCTATTGTTATAACTGCGTATGGAGTATGCCTCCACCACTTCTTCCAGCTTATTCCACTTTCTAGATACGTTTAAGCTGGGAGAACACCCACTGCAGCTGGACACTGCACAACAATGCAGTCACTAATGAACCAGCTGGACACTGCACAACAATGCAGTCACTACTGAACCAGCTGGACACTGCACAACAATGCAGTCACTAATGAACCAGCTGGACACTGCACAACAATGCAGTCACTAAAGAACCAGCTGGACACAGCACAACAATGCAGTCACTAAAGAACCAGCTGGACACTGCAGCTCATATATTGAATGCAACTATGTACTTCTTATCATATACTGTTTACTATGTACAATAAGCTATACACAATGTATACTAAGTACAATAACCTACATACTGTGTGTTGTATACTATATACTGTGTATCATGTACAATCAATATACTATGTACTGTGAAATATGTGAAGTACTATGTGATAAATGGTTTAGAAAACCGACAACTTGAAGATTGAGACACTTTAAGCAACATATGGGAATCTTTATTGAAGAAACGTTTCGCCATATGTTGCATAAGTGTCTCAATCTTCAGAGTACTATGTACTATGTCCCGTGCATTATGTCCCGTGCATTATGTACAGTCCCGTGCACTATGTACTGTCCCGCGCACTATGTACTGTCCCGTGCACTATGTACTGTTCCGTGCACTATGTACTGTCCCGTGCACTATGTACTGTCCCGTGCACTATGTACTGTCCCGTGCACTATGTACTGTCCCGTGCACTATGTACTGTCCCGTGCATTATGTACAGTCCCGTGCACTATGTACTGTCCTGTGCACTATGTACTGTCCCGTGCACTATGTACTGTCCCGTGCACTATGTACTGTCCCGTGCACTATGTACTGTCCCGTGCACTATGTACTGTCCCGTGCATTATGTACAGTCCCGTGCACTATGTACTGTCCTGTGCACTATGTACTGTCCCGTGCACTATGTACTGTCCCGTGCACTATGTACTGTCCCGTGCACTATGTACTGTCCCGTGAGTTATGTACTGTCCCGTGAGTTATGTACTGTGCAGGGAATGGCTCTGCTCAACGGAATCCTGATGTTAGCTCAAAAAATTGCTTTAGGACTGTCAGTTGATAACGAACACTCAGAGGAATATTTGTATTTGGGTAGTAGTGATGACGATGATAGTAGTAGTAGTAGTAGTAATAGTTCAGGTATTACTAGCAATGGAAATTAAATTCCATGTCAACTGTCTAGACAGAAATAACGGTAGTTACACATACAAACACAAGCAACAAGAATACCCATCATCAATCTGCAGAGCCCAACCAAACAGGTTCGTAGAGACGCTTTCTCCTGGCGCAGAGCACCTGTACAGGTGTGTGTACTCACCTATTTGTACTCACCTAATTGTGGTTGCAGGGGGTCGAGACTCAGCTGCTGGCCCCGCCTCTGCACTCGTCGCTACTAGGTCCTCTCTATCCCTGCTCCATGAGCATTACCATACCTCGTCTTAAAGCTATGTATGTTTCCTGCCTCCACTACCTCACTTGCCAGACTATTCCACTTCCTGACAACTCTGACTGAAGAAATATTTCCTAACATCCCTTTGACAAATCTGAGTCTTCAACTTCCAATTGTGACCCCTTGTTTCTGCGTCCCCTCTCTGGAACATCTTGTCTCTGTCCAACTTATCTATTCCCCGCAGTATTTTGTATGTCGTTATCATGTCTCTCCTAACCCTTCTGTCCTCCAGTGTCGTCAGGCCGATTTCCCTTAACCTTTCTTCGTAGGACATTCCCCTTAGCTCTGGAACTAGCCTTGTTGCAAACCTTTGCACTTTCTCTAATTTCTTGACGTGCTTGACCAGGTGTGGGTTCCAAACTGGTGCTGCATACTCCAGTATGGACCTAACGTACACGGTGTACAGTGTCTTAAACGATTCCTTACTGAGGTATCGGAACTCTATTCTCAGGTTTGCCAGGCGCCCATTTGCTGCAGCAGTTATCTGGTTGATGTGTGCTTCCGGAGACGTGCTCGGTGTATGTGTGTGTACTCACCTAGTTGTGGTTGCAGGGGTCGATTCATAGCTCCTGGCCCCACCTCTTCACTGGCCGCTATTGGGTCACTCTCCCTGCGCCATGAGCTTTATCATACCTCTTCTTAAAGCTATGAATGGATCCTGCCTCCACTACATCGCTTCCCAATTATTATTATTATAATCAAAATAAGCGCTAAACCACAAGGGTTATACAGATCGCTTCCCAAACTATTCCACTTCCTAATCACTCTGTAACTGAAGAAATACTTCCTAACATCCCTGTGATTTATCGGAGTCTTCAACTTCCAACTGTCCTCCCTTAGTGTGTGTGTGTGTGTAAGCTTGCGCACACTCATGTATTTTAATATATTCCCTTGAGAAACATACATTTTAATCTCTTTCACAAGCCTATAACGACCAATTCGTTGTGATATTTTTTTTACCATTATTTCCTTTGTGGAAATCCCCGCTATTTTAGATGCCAATAAAAAGACTAATAGATACAATGAGGTCAAAGAGTGAGAGTAAGAGTGAGCTTTTTTTTGTGGCTAGGGTCACGATTCTCTTAACTCTCAGTGTAATTACCCACAGGGTAATAACCTCACTCCCCCACACATTGTAGGTCACTTATGCATGCTGGAGCAGACTGTACCGGCGTCTTCAGTGGTCGCTCGACCTGCTTCGTGATGATCCTCGTATTTGTTGAATGTTTGTGGTTTAGCCTTTGGTTTGCAACAAGATGCCCATCACTGGTTTGCTCACTTCAGTTTTTTTCGTCACTTCTTTTCGTGTTATTTTTTTCCTTGTTTGACTATTCCCCTTTTCATTTCTTATTTACCTTTTGTTCGCTTCTGGTTTACTTCTTTGTTCATTAATTTGTTCGTTTCGTTGTTCAATAATTTTTTTCACATTCATGTCTAGCTCTTCCTTTTTTTCACTCCTCTGTTCACTTCTTTTTGTTTTCATCTTTCTTGTTCATTTATTCCTGCCCTCGTACAATGTAATATTTTGAATAATTTTTATATCTAGTCTAATACAGGAGATAGACAGTCACTGTGGCTCATGTCACAGGTAGACGACAAGTTCAATTACGTGATCCTGTATTCCTCCTTCATGGAACTGAAAGTAAGTCTGTGTGTCTTCATCCCCTTCCGTCCGTGTTATATGAAAATATCTTTAACCCCTCTCCAGCCTTGTCCAACATCACCATGTCCTGATCATCCACTCCACCCTTGTCCAACATCACCATGTCCTGATCATCCCCCCCAGCCTTGTGCGTATATCAACATGTCCTGACCACCCCAGCTTGTCCATATATCAACATGTCCTGCCCCCCCCCACTCCATCCTTCTCCTGAGTGTCATAACCTCATCTCACTTTTCATTACACTCAAGGTCATTTCCCAGACGAAACATCTAAGTACTGAAGGATTTCTTAAAAATAAATTAATATAAATCGTTTCCAATTGAATCGTCTTTTTTGAAAGCTGGAGTTCAATGGATAAATTTTGGTTAATTATTTGTCATTATCGGGAAATTCAATGTTGCTAGGAGGTGGTTTCCGGCGACGTCCATAAGGGATTATTTCCAAAAAATTTCGGTCACTAGTTAGAGTCGCCAGCAATTTTTGGTAAAATCTACAGAATTTACAAATGAACAATTAAACATACATGGGATTTCAATTTGTTTTACCTTCAATTTTAAATTACAAGTTTGTTAAAATGACCTTCTTATAGACTAATTTGTGTATTCGAGTGAACGAACATATTTGAAATTGATCGCTGACGAACGATCCTAGTGAAAACTTGGTGCCAAGCAAAAACCCGTTCATTGTGTCGACTTATAGAGGTGGGTGGCGTTGGCCGGCCTAGTAGACTTCTCAGTTCCCTCGTGGATTAAGCACCTTCCATGGGAGCTCCGGTGAGTGCTGCAGTAGTTTGATGTTTGTGTGTCAGTGATATTTCCGGCAAGCGCATGTGAACCAGTGCTATGTTATAGTTACCCCACTCAATGTCATCGCTCGTTTTCTGTAATGGTTGAAAGCAAAAGTGGAAATGTAACTTTCTCTAAACGAGCGCGATGAACTCTCGCTCCAGTTTATGTATTAATATTATTACATTTATGCATCCATGACATGTTATATTTTGTATTATGATTTGTGAGTATTATCTGTGGTAATGGAAGACATGACCCGCTATGAGGATGACCTTCGCTACCCGTATTATCTAGTGCAAGAAACCTGCTTGTGTGACTAGTATTACCCCCAACAGAGTCCACGCTTCTCTGTGTACCTTTATATCAGGTGTTTCCTGTCACACGTAAGGAAATATAAACTTAATATTTGATTAAAGTAATAGCAATATTATTTGCCCATGATTTTGGTGCTAACCAAAAGATGGTGTGGAGGGGAGGGGGTTGTCAGGACATGGTGGTGTTGGACAAGGCTGGGGTGGATGATCAGGACATGGTGATGTTGGACAAGGCTGGGGTGGATGATCAGGACATGGTGGTGTTGGACAAGGCTGGGGTGGATGATCAGGACATGGTGATGTTGGACAAGGCTGGGGATGATCAGACATTTTTGGGCAAGGCGGTGAGTCAGGACATGTTGGACAAGGCTGGGGTGGATGATCAGGACATGGTGATGTTGGACAAGGCTGGGGTGGATGATCAGGACATGTTGATATACAGACAGGCCGGACTTGATTCCTGTAGATGGGAAGTACAGTTTCTGCACTCTGAAGGAGGGGTGTTAATGTTACAGTTTTATAACTGTAGTGTAAGCACGCCTCTGGCAAGACAGTGATGGAGTGAATGATGATGAAAGTTTTTCATTTTCGGGCCACCCTGCTTTGGTGGGAAACGGCCGATGTGTTAATAAAAAAATAATATATATGTCGTGTCGTAGAGGTAAAACTAGCCAATTAGCAAGATTTCATTTAAAATTAAGTCCTTTCTAAAATTTTCTCTTATACGTTTAAAGATATTTTTTTTAATTTATGTTAATGTAAAATCTAATAATTTTGCACACGAAGAACCTTAGAAAACTTACCTAAGCTTATTATAACAAGCGCAATTTAATTTACCTTAACCCAACTAAATATATCTTAGATAATTTTACAATAATTTAATAATAAACAAACAATGAAATATATTTGTTTTTTTTCGTTAGGTTCAGAATTATTTTTTGCGAAATTATTGCATACACAAATTTTCGCTTGCCTTATTTGGCAAGAAGAGCGTTGCTATTTAAACCAAAATTGCAAGTTTTACCTATTCGGCACGACACACACAATAGATATATATATATTATATATACGTATATCTGGAAAGAGAACTAGTGGTCAGACAACGTTGGTTTGTCTTGGGCAGAAAAAATACATGCAAATCATCCTCACTTTCTCCTTCACTTGACGATGACACAAAATATTGTATTATTATTTCTGTAAGTTACATGCAAGACTTAACATTCCGAGCAACAGTGAGGTATTTGTACTCTGAGAACCTCCCTAAGAGGTATTTGTACTCTGAGAACCTCCCTAAGAGGTATTTGTACTCTGAGAACCTCCCTAAGAGGTATTTGTACTCTGAGAACCTAAGAGGTATTTGTACTCTGAGAACCTCCCTAAGAGGTATTTGTACTCTGAGAACCTCCCTAAGAGGTATTTGTACTCTGAGAACCTCCCTAAGAGGTATTTGTACTCTGAGAACCTAAGAGGTATTTGTACTCTGAGAACCTCCCTAAGAGGTATTTGTACTCCGAGAACCTCCCTAAGAGGTATCAAATGTTCGATGTAACATTGTCTTAGCAACATTGAAATATTTATAGTATGAACAATTTTCTCATTTACCCGTAAATGCTGTAAACTTCTTTCTTATAGCGACTGTAAACTTCTTTCTTAGAAATACTGTAAAATTCTTTCTTAGAAATACTGTAAAATTCTTTCTTAGAAATACTGTAAAATTCTTTCTTAGAAATACTGTAAAATTCTTTCTTAGAAATACTGTAAAATTCTTTCTTAGAAATACTGTAAAATTCTTTCTTAGAAATACTGTAAAATTCTCTCCAATAAATACTGTGAATATCTTTCTTATAAATACTGCAAACTTCTCGCTTACAAATACTGAAAAATCTTCCTCTTACGAATATTAAAATGTCTGTTGGATGGTTTAATCTTCCTCTGATTAAAGTGTATGCCTGATAACACTGTGGTCCTGAAGAGTACTGAGTAGCCTGATAAGATTTTGCTAGGATTTTTAACCCGGGGGGTTAGCCACCCAGGATAACCCAAGAAAGTCAGTGCGTCATCTAGGACCGTCTTATTTCCATTGGGGTCCTTCAATCTTGTTTCCAAGGATGCGACCCACACCAGTCGCCTAACACCCAGGCACCTACTTGCTAGGTGAAGGGGGCCAGCATGTGTAAGGAAACACGTCCGATGTTTCCACCTGTGCCGGGGATTGAACCACGGACACTCAGTGTGTTATTCTAGACCTTTGCCTACCATGCCTCGTGCGTGATAACTCTGCCTCTTTCAAATAATAAAATGTCAGTAAAATTATCCACTTCCCTAAATGATGCAACGAAGCCGCATAATGCAAGACCTTGGCAAGAGGCTCAGTCATTCCTACAGATTTTAATGCTCTCCTGAGCGTGTATTTCCATAAACACATCCTCCAGTTGTCTAGTATGGAAATATCATGTATCATAGGATACACACAGATGTCTCTCTCAGTATATTTACACTTAATGTTAATACCAACTATAAGGAGTAAGGTATTCCTGAGTGATGGTGAACGGGATACATGAAGCCTAAATGACCTTTTAGTCAACAGATTTGAAACCCCATTAATCAACTATCAAACATTAAAGTAACAAACTGTGAAAATATCCTTCACTGTGAATGTAATAACCGTGAAAATAAGAGCCGGGAAAAATACGCTTGCTTTTACATCTCACAGAAAACAGTGAAAACTTTTTTCCACCTTACGTTTTTGCGTCCTCCCGGGAAAAGAATTTTTCCCGGGGAAATCCGCGAGCTAAAATAAAAAGTTTGGAAGATGGTTTTTAAGCTTCTATTTCCTGAGGGATGTGAAGCTACGTTTCCTATGGAATCGTCTGGGATTTAGAAAGAAGTTATTTAAAAGTATCACAAGGAAGGAGTGGAAGGAGGGGGTTAAAGGTTTTGAGTGCTAGGGGCTTCAACATCAAGCAGGCTTGTGTGAGCGTACTTGATCAGGGTGACTGGAGACGAGGGATTTCACGACGGTCCAAACTCTACAGGACAAACACCAAACAGAGCAGCAAACAACATCAATCATGTATTAATGTTGGTAGAATTACCGACAATATGTTAGGTAAAAGGACACAAGTGCAACTAATGTGACATTTTTATTGTGGCAACGTTTCGCTCTCCAGGAGCTTTGTCAAGCCGTTAACGGCTTGACTATGAACGTCTATGAATAAGACTCCAGAACCATTAACAGTTCAAGAATCAAAGGTGCACAAAAATGGCATGTCCTTCCCACTTGGCTCTGCAAGTGTTCTCACGGAGTTAAAATCATAACACATTAAATAAATAACGCAGCAGTTGGAAATGTTGCAGAGTTCCCTGTCCGAACTAGCGAGATTTATCAATAACGTCCTCGCCAGTGGAGTTCCCACTGATCTCTATTTTGATATATATCTCCCCTCACTACTGAGAAAGGATAGCCCGGCAGGGGTTCTTAACCGGGGGTATCCATATACCTTGGGGGGTACTGGAACCAAATAACTGGGGTATGGGACTCCATCTCTGAACAATTTGAAAAAAAATTGTTAGATTAGCATAAATTATGAGCTGCTCTGTGCCTAACTATCCATATGTAAAGTAAAACCAAGCTATCACCATTTTTTACTGATACCTAATAGAGCTGGTGATTTAGACAGTCTGGTGAAGGGGGTCTGGGGACATACTGGGCAATCCATTGGGGGTCTGTAATCGTAAAAAGGTTAAATACCCCTGGGAATAGATTCCATTGCTGTTGGCAGCTTCTTGCACCACCTTGTTGCCCTGGCAGCCATAAGAGCATTGAGCAGGGAGGGAGGTACCCTAATGAACTAACTCAGCTGGGGTTTGGGATTTCAAGGCAGAGTCCATGATGAACGCGCATATTTTACCAACTTCACTTGCCATAATTCTTTGATTGTATCGTAATTTACTAATGCTTTAAATTTAGTCAAAATGAGATGCTGTACTGCGAGCTGTTTAACAGCAGTTTCCTTCCCTTTATCTGTTCAACCACTCGTACTAAAACACTTGATCAAAACCTCTATTTGGTGAACATGAAATCGATTTGTTCGAGTGTTCAGAAGGGTAATCCCGCCTTGCGCCTTTTCTTTTCTAACTAGCCATCAAAAACGTCACCGAGGAGCTGGCTAGTTCGTTCAACACTAATGGTTAGCACTGTGGCAGACATCAAAGAAGTCTCTAATAAAGAACACCAGAACACGGGGTTTATCCCTTTAAATTCGAACTAGTAACAGCCGTCTTACAAGTACTGCAAGTCATTATTCCCACTGTCTAATTGTTTTTCTCCCTCACTTTCCCTTTTCTTCTTCCTCAGTATCCATATTCCTCTTCCTCGTTATCGTTCGTCATAGTTACAATAGACAGGAAATAATTACGAACAGAAATTCTTGCCCTTATTTCGTATTATTGTTATCACAGTTGGTATCAACACCATCATCACCGATACCACTATCAACACCATCACCACCGGTACCACTATCAACACCATCACCGGTACCACTATCAACACCCTCCCATGACCACCTGCTCCAGGATCCCGATGGAATAGAGGTGACAGTATCTCTCAGTAGGTGAGATCAGTTGCCTCAGAGGTGCTGTGGGCTGGAAGTGACAGGCAGCAGAGGTTAGTATTAAGTGTGAGGTCGTATTCACCACGACGAGACGAGGGAAAGTGTTGGGTGCTGAGGCCAACGTTTTACTCTCTGTATATTGTTTCCTTCTGGCTGGGAGGCTGGCTGCCTGAATGGATTGGTAGATGGAGGAGAGAGGGATGGATGATTGGATGAATAAATAGATATGGATAGGTGGAGAGGTGAAAGGAGGGTTGACTGTTTCAGTAGCAGACTGCCTGGAATCATGTATTTGAAAAAGGTATTGCCTGAGTGAAATTTCTGAAGGCAGCCCAGCCCGTCTTGCGGTATAAAAGTTTTTTCTAGCTGTCCATGAAATGTGACCAGGCAGGGAACCTCGAGAATATTGTCTTCTCAGTTTCTCTGAGACCACACACACACACAGGCTTCAGTGCCTGGCAGAGTATTCTCCTATATTAAAGAGTACCCTAAAGACAAAAAACAAAGAGACAAAATGTCAAGGTGGACAAGTGAAGGTTGAGTACCACAATGGTCAATGGAGTACCACAATGGTCATGGAGTACCACAATGGTCACTGGAGTACCACAATGGTCACTGGAGTACCACAAGGGATACTGGAGTCCCCAAGGGTTACTTAACTCACCAAAGGGGTACTGGAATTCCCAAGGATTACTGGAGCCCCTAAGGGTTACTTTTAAGCTCCATATTGTTCCTTATATAGTTTACGCTATGTTATTGTTTGCAGACGATGTTAAAACTAGGAAGCTACAGGAAGACATGGCAGAATACAGGAGACTATAAGAAGACCTGGCAGCAGACAACATGAAATAGACAGACTGCAGTAAAACTCAGATAGGCTACAAGCAATTACACTGATCATCACTGAGAAAATGTGAGCGGAGATCCTACCACATGAGAAAGAAGCAACTAAGACAACCTGACGAAGAGCCCTGCGAATGTACAACATACCCATCCTGTCACCCGAAGCATACTTCCAGGTAATACTCCAGAACAAGTCAGTTTGGTATGCCAGGTTACATCACACAGCAATGATCTTTCGAAACCTAAACAATGATTTAATCAAATTATATGACCTGCCTGGAATTCGCTCTCAAAGACAAAACGAAGTTGGAGAAAGTTCAGCTATGTCTAGACATAACGAGGATGCCTTGATGTTGATAAAGTTCTCTTGATACTGGGAATTGGAGCCACCGTCCCCTAGGAGCAAACTTGATTACCTCATGTTCCCATTAGGCTCTGATGAAGAGCCTAGAGGAAACGCGAGAATTTGATCACAAGTCGCTGGAAGAACGTTGATCACGAGGAGACATGATCATATCATACAAAATATTTCGAGGTATAGTGTCCAGGGCGAGAGGATCCAGATGGAAGCTTTCACAAGGCATTAAATTCACAAGAGCTAATTCCCGATAACCCCATGATGGTTTGGGAATCTCAGCTCTATGAGAGTTGACAGGAAAGGCAAGTGTAGAATTCCCTATACCAAGATCCCAAGATGGTGTGTCTGATCTTGATACAGGGAATTTTACACTGGCCTAACCTATAGGCCTGACCTACTTCCACCTGTGGATTTGTCCAAGGTGACACCACCTACGACTGCTTCACCTCACCTGTCTGCAGTATATAAGCCCCTTCGCGCATATGCTGTATTCTTACCAAGATTGTATCATTGATTACAGCGACTCCAGGCTGAGGGTCTGATTACCTCAATCACTTTCTGATCTTCACTATTCTTCTTTGTATTGAACTGATGAAGGCAGTGTGTTTCGAAAAACGTTTGCACAATAAATGTCCATAACCCAAGCACTTATAAGTTAAATAATGTAGAACTTAGCCATACAGATTGCGAAAAGGACTTGGGGGTTATGGTAAGCATCAACCTTAAACCAAGACAGCAATGCATAAGCGTACGTAATAAGGCAAATAGATTACTGGGATTTATATCAAGAAGTGTAAGCAACGTTGTCAATAAAGGATCACATTATACTGCTTATGTGTTTATTTTTCAAGCTTTATACATCATTAGTAAGGCCTCACCTAGATTACGCAGCTCAGTTCTGGTCTCCATTTTACAGAATGGATATAAATTCGTTAGAAAACATTCAGCGTAGAATGACAAAAGTTAATTCATAGCATTAGAAATCTTCCGTATGAAGAAAGATTGAAGTCCCTTAAATTACATTCACTTGTAAGACGAAGAATGAGGGGAGACATGATCGAAGTATATAAGTGGAAGATGGGTATTAATAAAGGGGATATAAATAAGGTCTTGAGGATATCTCTCCAAGAGAGAACCCGCAGTAATGGATTCACATTAGACAAGTTTAGATTTAGAAAGGATATAGGAAAGTATTGGTTTGGAAATAGGGTAGTTGATGAATGGAACAGTCTGCCTAGTAGGGCTATTGAGGCTAAAACCTTGGTTAGTTTCAAATTTAGGTTGGACAAATACATGAATGAGAGGGGTTGGATTTGAGTGGGTCTTGTACATGGGTAAATTAAATTTTCAGAGCCTATTGCTTGGGTAGCATTGTAAATTGGGTTGGGCAAATATCCTGTTAGTGGGATGGATTGTGAAGGGCTTGCCTAGTATGGGCCAACAGGCCTGCTGCAGTGTTCCTCCTTTCTTATGTTCTTATGTAAAGATACTGAAGTGTTGCCCATGTGTGTAATTTATCAGCTATGCTATGAGAGACTACGTGGTGAGTTTCCCATTCATACATATGATAACCAGGCCTAATTTAGCAGAGCCTAACCTAGCATATTCTCCCGACTGAAATGCAGCAAGAGGAGAGACCTTTAACTTGTAAATAGCACAAAACCCACACTTATATATCACCCTCCCCATCCACAACCTCACTATCCATGCTTGACCAACCACACCCTATATTCATCTAGTTAACCACACCCTATATTCATCTAGTTAACCACACCCTATATTCATCTAGTTAACCACACCCTATATTCATCTAGTTAACCACACCCTGGCTAACCATACCCTAACAATACCTGGCCAACCACACCCCAGGGAACACCTTGGCTTAACTCTACTTTCTACTCTCACAAAGCTGGTTGATGAGTTGTGTACACGACATTAGATGCTCAGTGCGCGATGATTGGGAGGCGACCTAAACATACATAAACGTTCATTACCACTTACCCGGGGGTTCATATATTGAACTGTTTGTACGATTTATCATTAATATCCGACTTGTAATTGCATATTGTAATGGTCAATTTGTAATTGCCTTTTTTGTGATTATTTGGAATTGTTTATCTATGATTATCTGTTTGTAGTTAAAGGCACAGAACTAAGCTGGTGGTTTTCTTATTCAGTATTGTAATCTTTGCTACCCATATGTGTACTCTCCTAGTTGTGGTTGCAGGGGTCGAGTCATAGCTCCTGGCCCCGCCTCTTCACTGGCCGCTACTGGGTCACTCTCCCTGCGCCATGAGCTTTATCATACCTCTTCTTACCCGTGTGTGTTACTAAGTAGCAGTACAAGTTTGGTCACCTGCTTCCTGTTTGACCAGGTCAAGTCACGTAATTAGAAGGCAAGACAAGGCAACGAACGACCCACTCATCCAGACTTTCACTATGTTTTTCTGTGTCTCTTGTGCTAATTTTTGGGAAGAGACTATTAATCCAACCTCACCTTCAAACACACCCGAAACTTTTTTTTTTTTTGCAAGATTAACACCCATCCCAACCTTCTGCCCAACCTAGCATCAGGTGACAAAGGTTGAAGGTTGAATGTTTACCATCAGCAGGTCGATGTTCACGTGACCGGGGAAGAATGTATACCACTCATCCAGTCTCTTTATATTGCCCATTTCTACTTTATGCTATGCCAGTAAATGTACGTCTCCTGTAAATTGAAGCTTTTCTATCACTGTCCTTAATCTAGGTAGAAGTAGACAGTTCTCAGCAAATATAGGTGAAAATAAACCAGCGGAAGGCCTCGGTCAGATGACCAAAAGCTCCAGCTGCGGGTCATCATATAACTGAGACCCGCATTAGGAAACACTTGTCCTGTTTCCTGACAAATCTTACCTGTTATCAGATAGCTTCGGTGTTAACTCGCAAGTCCTCTGGTATCTGTACGTGCGACCTTGTACTCTTAGTTTTTCCAATATTGTTATCAAAAAAGGTTATTTTTTCTGTATATAAAGCATTAGTAGATCCCTGACAACGTAAAAATGGAACAAGGCATTTTCCTGAAATTAAAAAACCTAATTTCTGAACACAAACATGATCTTAGATCTTGTACATATTACCAACACAGGTGCTCCTATCCCGCATTAGGTGGTTCATCGTCTTATTGAAGATCACAGGACTATTCCCAAGTATGCTACCAGACCCAAGGTCAATCACCATATACATCAGCCTAGTGAAGTTGTGTGTATACATGATGAGCCATTCCATCAGTATACTGCCTGCTAACATAAGAGGCTTCATTACCAATAGTGATGAGCTCTGCTATTCCCTCACTCCTGCCTGCCACAAGGATAACCCAACACATCTATCTGTCTAGCCAAGCTGCATACAAGGGCAAAGCCATCAGCATCCCCCTTGTCAACATTAGAGACGTCATTATCAATTCTGATTATATCTCGCGTAGTTTCGTGAACAGTCATCGTCCTGACATGATTATTAATATGTAGAAATTCCTGGACGACAGGACTCTGGAGACCTGTGCGACAAAACTGCTACATACACTTCAGCGAAGCTACGAGTCCGAGACAGTTAAGGTGACGTTGCCCTGTGCTGTTACACGCTCTAATATATGATAATTACATTTTAGGAATAAAATCTAAGTATTTTTATGCGTCATACTTCATTACACAGGATGATTTTCCTATCTGACTGTATCACAGATGATGGTTTGTGTCATAATCCATTACACAGAGGACTTCACTAGCGCGATGTGAATACTGTCAAACACTCCACACAATATATATATACAAATACATACTTTAGTCTTTTAGGGATTAAAGTATTTTTAACTTGTAGTGAACAGGTAACATGAAATCTTAATGACCCTTTGAGTAATCGATATGCTTTAAGCCGAATTAACCAACCAACCAATTAGATGCGACAGCTTATTTTTTTCCCGTAGCACTGGAGTCACTTATACACGGGAATAACCATCTTTTAGCATTATTTATATCGCACATAGGAAGAAAATTTATATAAAGGAGTATAAATATGAAGCACAGTATGTTTACATAATGAAAATATGACGCTTAGAAATATTATCAAGGGGCTTTTGATATACTATATATCCATTTAAATCCTAGTTCAAGTAATAACAAATATATACAGTGAATATATACAAATACGTCACAAATTTTATATGTCGTTGTTTAACAAATCACAACATTTGTGAGAAGTAATGTAGATTCCAGCTACTGTTAGTTATTTTCTGGTCAGAGGGAGTATAACTACAGAATTACTCACACGACATGTTGAGGACACAGTGTACATGTAACATGTAACATGCACACAGTGTACATGTAACATGCACACAGTGTACATGTAACATGCACACAGTGTACATGTAACATGCACACAGTGTACATGTAACATGCACACAGTGTACATGTAACATGCACACAGTGTACATGTAACATGCACACAGTGTACATGTAACATGCACACAGTGTACATGTAACATGCACACAGTGTACATGTAACATGCACACAGTGTACATACAATGCACTTTGAGATCTCGTTGTAAACGATGAGATATAAGATGGATACCTTACTCGATTTATATCACATCTTATGTAACACTTGATACATATGTATAGAAACATTTATTGGTAGAGATGCACATACATACTATATATAATATATACATGGCTGGTTAATAGTATTATAGTCTATCGACCACACGAGGGTCATGACGCCCACATGTTGCCTCTTCACCACCAGTCAAGAATACCTTAAATCCTAAAGAATAATTAAACTCTCAGCATATATATATACGTATATATATATATATATATATATATATATATATATATATATATATATATATATATATATATATATATATATATCGTGCCGAATAGGTAAAACTTGCTATTTTGGCTTAAATAGCAACGCTCTTCTTGCCGAATAAAGCAAGCGAAAATTTGTATGCAATAATTTCGCAAAAATCATTCTGAACCTAACGAAAAAAATATATTTCATTGTGTTTCTTTATTATTAAAGTATTGTAAACTTATCTAAAATATATTTAGCTGGATTAGGCTAAATTAAATTGCGTTTGTTATAATAAAGGTTAGGGAAGTTTTTTAAGGTTCTTTTGGTACAAAATTATTAATTTTTACAATAACATAAATGAAAAAATATATATGTTTAAACGTATAAGAGAAAATTTTAGGAAGGACTTAATTTTAAACGAGTTCTTGCTAATTGGCCAGTTTCACCTATTCGGCACGACATATATACACAGAGACAAACCTCACGGTGTGCATACATAAATATACATGTAGATGCATTTTCTAGGTTACACTTCAACACTGGCAAATAATCTGATTCTCAAGTGGCGCAAGTCTGCCAATGTCACAAGACCTTCATCATGTTTACATTATGGTTGACCAATATACCAGACCTGCAGACCCCAGTGCTCTGACCTCTCTCGGCCCCGATCATGGTTCTCTTGTTCGCCCTTTGCCTCGTCCAGTATCACAACTTTCCACATAAGTTGACATATTTCGACACAAACCTTTTGGGTTATTTAGTTATTTTGAACTGGTGTGTTTTGTCAGGAAACAACGGTGTCCTGACACAGGTGTTGAAGAGATGATGCTCAATCTCCCACATCCCATTAAAAAGAACTATTTACTACATAGTAATGTATCCTAAGAAAGATGATACCATAATGGGTATACAAAAATTATTCCTAAAGCGGTTGGTTGGTTAATGGGGTTCAAAGCCTATCGATTACACGAGGGGTCATTAAGGCTGCATGTCGCCTGTTCACACCTGTCAGTAATACTTTAATGACTAAAATAGATAAGAAAGTGAACTTTTGGTGTATATACCCTTTTACTAAACTGATAAAATGTTCAGAATATTAGTGCCTACATGCTGAGGTCCTCCTCAGTGCCTACATGCTGAGGTCCTCCTCAGTGCCTACATGCTGAGGTCCTCCTCAGTGCCTACATGCTGAGGTCCTCAGTGCCTACATGCTGAGGTCCTCAGTGCCTACATGCTGAGGTCCTCCTCAGTGCCTACATGCTGAGGTCCTCCTCAGTGCCTACATGCTGAGGTCCTCCTCAGTGCCTACATGCTGAGGTCCTCCTCAGTGCCTACATGCTGAGGTCCTCCTCAGTGCCTACATGCTGAGGTCCTCCTCAGTGCCTACATGCTGAGGTCCTCCTCAGTGCCTACATGCTGAGGTCCTCCTCAGTGCCTACATGCTGAGGTCCTCCTCAGTGCCCATGCTGAGGTCCTCCTCATGCCACATGCTGAGGTCCTCCTCAGTGCCCATGCTGAGGTCCTCTCAGTGCCATGCTGAGGTCCTCCTCAGTGCCTACATGCTGAGGTCCTCCTCAGTGCCTACATGCTGAGGTCCTCCTCAGTGCCTACATGCTGAGGTCCTCCTCAGTGCCTACATGCTGAGGTCCTCCTCAGTGCCTACATGCTGAGGTCCTCCTCAGTGCCTACATGCTGAGGTCCTCCTCAATGGAGTGCTTTAATAAACAAACAGGTAGGGTAGGTTCGTCAGGACACCTGACAGGTGTTTCCTGACGCGGGTCTTAGTCAGATGATGACCCGCCGTTGGAGCTTTTGGTCATCTGACCGAGGCCTTCCGCTGGCTTACCGGTCTAACAAACATATACAGACATGAAGTCTTATAAAAACGACGTTTCGCTAAGGGTGGGTTAGGTTAGATTAGGCTTGCTCCGTCTGTAGTTTAGGATGCTTCGTCTCATTGCCTCTTTTTCATAGTATGTTTTATGTTGGGTTTATTATGCTTTGACGCAGTTTAGACACACTGACATGCCTCACTGATATATGACGCTTTTTACCTGTCCGTCCATCTATCTGTTTCTGTCCGTCTTCCCCTTCATCGTCTCTCCGCCCACCTGTCTACCAGTGTGTACACCAGTCTGTTGAATACTGGCTTGCGATCAGTAACACCAGACTTTCAGTTCGGTCTCACAAAAGCCTGAGTGCGGGTCCACCATGTCAGGTGTGACTTCGAGGACGATGTAACCACATCCTTCTGGAGTCGTCATTCCCAGTACCACTTGAGGCTTTGTGATTCCTGATCCAGTCATTCCCAGTACCACTTGAGGCTTTGTGATTCCTGATCCAGTCATTCCCAGTACCACTTGAGGCTTTGTGATTTCTGATCGTCATTCCCAGTACCACTTGAGGCTTTGTGATTCCTGATAGTCATTCCCAGTACCACTTGAGGCTTTGTGATTCCTGATCCAGTCATTCCCAGTACCACTTGAGGCTTTGTGATTCCTGATCCAGTCATTCCCAGTACCACTTAAGGCTTTGTGATTCCTGATCCAAAGTACTGGGTAGTGTGACCGACCTGTGTCCTTGTGGTCTTGAGTGTCTGATTATATGATGTATATAACTGTTACTGTCGTGTTCTTCAGAGAAAACAACCTGACACAGGACTGTCATGTGACACGTTCATTAGTACCGTTGACACGGGTTGTCATTTGACACGTTCAATAGTACCGTTGACACGGGTTGTCATTTGACACGTTCAATAGTACTGTTGACACGGGTTGTCATTTGACACGTTCAATAGTACTGTTGACACGGGTTGTCATTTGACACGTTCAATAGTACTGTTGGTCCTTGGTGGTAGCCTGGCTTAAATTTATACTGTATATGTATATATTGAACTATTTCCTAATATATTAAAAAAAAAAATTGTGTTCGGGATTTCTTCAAGGATTTTTCGAATACACTTATTTTATCTCCATAGCATCATAAAAAGCTATATTATATATTACTATATAAAATGTAAAGAAAGTGGGTCACATAAGGTAGGCAGCCTAGCTAATATATATCAGATGCTCTCAGTACTAATACAACTGTACATAAATTCTTCAGAATTTATAAAGAATTATATAATAGTCTTGTACTCTAAACTATATTACAATGTATCATAGCTGATCTTCCTATATATTTTATTGCATTTTTTGAAGAATTTCTATTTGTTTTATTTAAATATTGCTCATACCTTCTTGCTAAAATTAGGTCGTAGAATATTTGCAATAAAATTCTTTGAGGAATAAACCTATCCATAAACTTTTAATTTATCTTCAATTCGACTCTTGACAGTTGAGATTATGTGGTCGTCAAACGTTTTTTTTTTTTTTTTATAACCCCAAGGTCTCTCCGAACTTTTTAAGATAGCAAATACTTTATACATCCCATCAAAGTTGTGTGCACTTTCACCCATCTCCAATATATGACTTTTTTTTCTCCCACGAACATTTATTATACAATTTTTCGCTCTATTTTCTATTTGTATCGAAGAGTTTTTGTGTGTATATTATTTCTGAATCTTTAAGGAAATGAGTCATTTAGAAATTCATACACACACACACATATAATATATATATATATATATATATATATATATATATATATATATATATATATATATATATATATATATATATATATATAGCTAGGAATTCGCAAGAGGAGGCGCAATATTCACAAACACTGATCTCTGGCCGAAGGAGACTCGATCCTTGTAACAAGGTACGCAGTGCTTAACCGACCGTACCTGCTCTTGCGAATTCCTAGCATTGTAAAAATCTCTAGTTGTGTCGATGCATGCACGGGATGAGATGAAAGCCGTAAGCCACCTGCCTGAAAGCTGGCTGCCTTGGATCAACGTCTAGCGTGTGCTGGACGCCAAGGTATTGGTCCAGTGTGGTACGGTCGGTAAAGCACTGCGTACCTTGTTGCAAGGTTCGTAGGTTCGAGTCTCCTTCGGCCAGAGATCAGTGTTTGTGTATAATATATATATATATATATATATATATATATATATATATATATATATATATATATATATATATATATATATATATATATATATATGTGTGTGTGTGTGGAACAAGCGCTGAAGAAACTACGTGTGAAATTGTCCCATGATATTTCTGTCATAATTTTTGTTTGAAGAAAACAAGTTATTCTCTTCTTTTCAGTAATTTACCTTTTCTTCCTTTTATAGTTTTGACAATTTACAATTTCGCCAGCCAGTGGCTTCAACAGTCTAGTTCAGGGAAGACGGTGGAAGACGAAGATTATGAGGCAATCAGTCCCTCAGCCTGGAGATGGGGTTGAGTCAATCAATGTTGATTAAAGTACTACAGCATATGCACGGAGGTCATATACAGGTGAAGTGAAGCAGTTGTAGGCGGTGTTACCAGTGGGAAATTCCTCTAGTGGAAGTAGGTTTTCTAAATCATTTATATACTTGTCAGACACAGCAACATTTTAGGCTCTTGATACAGGGAACTCTCGAACCATTTTGTAACCAATAGGCATGATATACTTCCACTAGTAGATTTTTCCACTTGTGACACTGCCTACAACTGCTTCGCTTCACCAGATCTGCAGTATATCATGTCCTTTTATCAAAATTGATGGACTGAACACATCTCCAGGCTGAGGGACTGATTGTCTCAAATTCCTCTTCTTGCACTGTTCTTTCATGTACTGGACTGATGAAGCCTCTGGCTAGCGAAACGTTTCTACAATAAAGATACCCATTGCTACCATGACTGGAAAATTCCATCATTTATGTAAATACAGTGATAACGTTGGGAAGTTTTGACACTTGCCACCACTTACCCTTCACTTTATCCTAACATTTTTTCATTGCGTATATTTTTTTGTATATACTATCATCGGACAATGTGGCGCCACTTTATTGCTAGCTCTACCTTGTTAATTTATAAAGGTTATTTTGTTCGTCAGGAGAAATGCCAAAATTTTTCCTGAAGCAGTTCTTTTATGATGGCCCACCTCAGGCTGGTTAAATTGATTTAAAGCCTATCAACATACAAGGGTCATTAAAGCTGCATGTCACATGTTCACCACCAATTTTAATACTATAATCCCAAATTTGGGCTAATTGGGATTCACGTGAACTGGAAGTGTATAAAATATATACCCGTGAATGTGAATATATACTGTTCATCTCAGTACACACACAAGATATATATTCATTAGAATATACTAACGGGCCGTCGAAAGATAAAGACCAGTGTTACGACTGTCGTGGCAAATATTATATATAAGAATACATACAAAGCTTGCTCAGTTAGGGTAGGTAAGGTTTGTCAGGAAACTGGACAAGTGTTTCCTGACGCGGGTCTTAAACTCGCTCAATGGATCTTTTGGTTATGTGACCGAGGTCTCCTACTGACTTAACGGTACAATCCGTAAAAAAATAAATGTCACATAAGTTGTGGATTTTTTTTCAACGGTTTGAATTTTTTTTATTCTTCGGAGTTACTGTAACCGTACTGTAACCGTACAGTAATCGTACAGTAATCGTACTGTAACCGTACTGTAACCGTACAGTAACCGTACAGTAATCGTACTGTAACCGTACAGTAATCGTACTGTAACCGTACAGTAATCGTACTGTAACCGTACAGTAATCGTACTGTAACCGTACAGTAATCGTACTGTAACCGTACAGTAATCGTACTGTAACCGTACAGTAATCGTACTGTAACCGTACAGTAATCGTACTGTAACCGTACAGTAATCGTACTGTAACCGTACAGTAATCGTACTGTAACCGTACAGTAATCGTACTGTAACCGTACAGTAATCGTACTGTAACCGTACAGTAATCGTACTGTAACCGTACAGTAATCGTACTGTAACCGTCAGTAATCGTACTGTAACCGTACAGTAATCGTACTGTAACCGTACAGTAATCGTACTGTAACCGTACAGTAATCGTACTGTAACCGTACAGTAATCGTACTGTAACCGTACAGTAATCGTCCTTCAGTAACGATCGTGTATATTCACCTGGACGGTTCTATTAAATTCTAAACGTCTTGAACTCTGTTATATATACTCTGAAAACTATGTAAGGAATACGCTATGTATTTAATAGACTGATTTTTGAGCTTCAGAGTCCTGTTTAATACTCTTGAAACCTTGATAGTGTGTGTTTTACACTACATGAGTCTACCTTTAGCATGTATCCCAACTCTTCCTCTCCTGCCTTTCACCTTGCTCGTGCACCTTCACCTAGACAACAGGTTGTACCACTCAGTCTAGTCCAGTTTCTCCTCTTGTTCTCTCCCAATACCTTTAACACAGAAGAAATTATATCTTTGATTTCTTCAATCACTTTCATCTTTATTCCATACTCTCCAACACTCTCATCTCTCTTCTATTTTTTCAACACCCTCATCTCCCTTATTCTCCAACATCCTCATCTCTCCGACATCTTACACCATCAGCTCTGTTCCATATTCTCCTGCACCCTCATCCGTCAGATAATCTTCTACACCCTATCTATTACACCCTCATCACAGTTCCTTATTCTCTTTCACCATCCACCTTAGTCATGTTTCTCCCACTTACCCAGCATCCACACCCTCACTTCACCCACTCATTCCTCCACTCCACACCACTCTCTGACTAATACCTGATCACTTACATTCTCCCGTGTTGGTAGCGGAGCTGGGCGTGGCTACCCGAGACCTGGCCTTCGATACCCGCCGCTGGCCTTCACTACACCTGTTTTTTTTCTCCCCCAGTCTCTCGTCCTGCTGATCCATATGTTTTATCGTCTTTTTTTATCTTGTATTTGATAGTATTTGGCCAGCGTTATTTATTTTCGGGTCCTGAAGCCTTCCACGACTCGCTACTCCAGCTGGGTCAGTTACATTAATAGCAAAACCATAAAAAAATAATATTCATTAAAACATTTCTACATGTACCTTGGGAACCTTTCAAGTCTAATGCATTCATTGTTGTTTTTGTTATAATATTTGTCAGGAGAGAGTACTGACACGGTCCTCAATCTTTCGACGACGCATTTTTATTCATGCATAGTTGTAATATTCGTCGGGGCCGAGTTGTGGCACTGGTCTCTTAACTGGTTATGCATTCATGGCCACCTCACGATGGCTTCAGCATGATGGTTAGAGACAGTGATGAAATATGAGCGAATATTAGGCCTGGATCGACATCCTGGATACTGGATCCGAATGACGTTCTGCCGATGAAATAAAAAGGCAGGTGTTTTATTGGGCCAATGTTTCACTATTAGAGCTTTATGAGGTCATGACTTGATAACGGGAATGAGGCGGGGGGTTGCCCCAGTAAAGGCTTGTCCTGTGGGGTTGTAGATAACCAAGTTCAAGGCTTTGAACTAAGCTGAGGTAGGATAACAGCTATTAGCCTAAATCTTCAATGGTGTGAGTTTCATAACAGTGGCAATGCTACGTAAAAGAACACTATACAATGGTTGTAATAACATAATTATGTTTTAAATTGTAACAGTAATTTCTGAAAAATATTACGCAAGTAAAACGCAAAAATCTTTCTTGCTCATTAGTAATCGATCACCTTGAGTGCCAAGAACTGTATGACCCCACTGGATCATACTGTATGACCCCACTGGATCATACTGTATGATCCCACTGGATCATACTGTATGATCCCACTGGATCATACTGTATGATCCCACTGGATCATACTGTATGACCCCAGTGGGTTATACAGTTCCTGGCACTGTATGGTCATACTGTATGACCCCGCTGCGTCATACAGTTCCTGGCGAATGTGTTGTAAATAGGTTTTACCCAAGGAAGGGTAGGGTAGGGTAGCTCCAGTTCCTTGCATAAAGAGCCCTTTACCAACACTTGGGTACTGTATAAGTACCGTTACCAAACGAATTTGTTCCCATAAGGAATAATGTAAATTAGATTAGTCCCTGCAATGGACTAACGCACCACTCACCTTTTTTTCTTCATCAATTCTATGGTTAACCTCATCCTTCATAAACCCATCCGCTGACAAGTCAACTCTCAAATATCTGAAAACATTTACTGACGGGGTAAACAGTTAAGAAAGAGGATAATAACAGAATTGTAGAAACAATGTTTGACAGAAGAACAACTCAAATGAGTCAATATATGCGGAGAAGATGATAGGAGGTACAAGAGACGTAAAGATGATATTACTGTAGCATGAGGGAGATGCATCACCATCACTACCACCGCCATTACCACTACCATCACTATCACCACTATCACAACCCCTTCTATCATTACTTCAAGTCTACAACAAATACCACTACTGCCTCCACCTACACTTCCTCCACCTACACTTCCTCCACAAGCACTCCTACTTATATCAACACCACCACCACCTCTCCGCCTGGCAGCCGGGACCCACCAAAAAGTAGTCAAATTAATTCCAGAATTCCCAAGGCCGTCTCCCACTCGCGACACTCTCACATCTCGCTCACAAAACCATTGTAGTCCTCCACCGTCAAAACAATACTGCAATAATTCAGTTAGGCGTCTTTTAGATTATCTCACATCTCAGGCCTAGTCACATCATACTGGAAACTTCTCCAAGCACCTTCATGCAGACAGAACCTCTGCTGTAAAAATACTGAACGTGTGTGTGAATCCTATTCAACATAGTGATGCGTGTCCATTTCATTTTGGGATGGAGAGGAGAGGGGTAATTTTTTTCTATATTGAAGGCTAAATATCATAAATATAATTTTTGATGGTTTCTTTTAGAGATTCTTCATTCGCTAGTCACAGTTGATAAATGTTTATATTACACCGAGGTGGTTATGTCATAATATTCTCTGGTCTAATATATTGCCCACTGAATGTGTCACTGAAGTATTCTCGAGGTGTGGCAGCATAATGTTCCACTTGCTAAGGAATATTGTGTCCACCCTATAACAATAGGGGACCAGTACCAAACCGTAGGAACTACAAAGTCTAAGATATTCAAGCGAATATAACATTAACGAACTGTAGAGAAAAAGTCTTATTGAGGATGACCTTTAAAGGTGAGATAGGGTAAAAATAGGTTTGGTGAGAAGGGAAGATATTAGGATCAGAGAAAGTGCCAGGAGCCAGCTGCTTGGAGTTATGATGGGAGATTGATGGTAAGCATTTCCGGACATGATCTGGGCAGGCAAGAATGCTCGATGTTCTAGCAAGAATACCAAGTAGTCTCGTCGCTGAAATACTTGCATTCTATGTTACTGGGAAACAAACTAGACGTTGACTGACAAGATCTCTCTCCCTCCGTCCTCTATGTTGGTCAGAATGTGTAGTCTTCACCAGCAGGTCTGTCTATCTTAGTGTTACATCAACTTGTTACCTGTCCTCCAGTGTACGTGACCACTACAAGTAACTTTCACTTCTACTGTTATTCCTGTCATTGCAACTTATTTTTCGCTACTTTGTGACTTTTCAGTTCGTGAATTATTATTATTATTATTATAATCAAAAGAAGCGCTAAACCACAAGGGTTCAGTTCGTGAATGACGAATGATTTAGTCCTAGTAAACCGGGCGAGCGACTGGAAATCAAACTTGGAGAGGAGTATTTGAGGATGACTCAGCCTGACCTGTCAGGTTTAGCAATAAAGTTGTAGATGAGTGGAAGAAACTCCCAGGCAGTCAGTGAGGTGAGAGCTTTGGGTAGTTTTAATTATAGGCAGATTGGGTAGATAAGTGGGCGTGGATGGGTGTGAAATGTATCTCCATAACATGGGCCAATAGGTCTACTGCAGTTTTCCTTTATTCTTGTGTTATGTCCATGTCTGTTTGATGTCAAGGAATAACATAGAAAAACCAGGTATTAACTCTTCTTGCCCTGCCTCGAGGATCTTACCCTGCCTCGAGGATCTTACCCTGCCTCGAGGATCTTACCCTGCCTCGAGGATCTTGCCATGCCTCGAGGATCTTACCCTGCCTCGAGGATCTTACCCTGCCTCGAGGATCTTACCCTGCCTCGAGGATCTTACCCTGCCTCGAGGATCTTGCCATGCCTCGAGGATCTTACCCTGCCTCGAGGATCTTACCCTGCCTCGAGGATCTTACCCTGCCTCGAGGATCTTACCCTGCCTCGAGGATCTTGCCATGCCTCGAGGATCTTACCCTGCCTCGAGGATCTTACCCTGCCTCGAGGATCTTACCCTGCCTCGAGGATTCAAGACAGAAAAAAACCCTGGAAAGTGAACTAAGAATCTTTGGGAAATAAACAAAGATATATTTAGTTAAGAAAAGCGGCTGTCTGGCGAGTGATGAAATGTCGTTGCGTTTTTAATTGTTAACTCTAGGAATCGTATTTGAAGCAAGATTGTCCATCACACTGACACCAGGAGCCACGCAACGCTACGTGCTATGATCAATACTGTTCTTGTTATTTCCTTCATCAGGAAACAGAACAAGTCTCTCCTGACAGGTCTTACTAATTTATATGACCTATTTTTTCATAGGTTAGGTAAAGTTTGTCAGGGACAAGTGTTTCCTGACGCGCGTCTCAGTCATATAATAACCCCTCCGCTGGAGCTTTTGGTCATCTGACCGAGGCCTTCCGCTGGCTTACCGGTCCACCCCTTTAAAAATTAGGGTTATAAGTTTTGGTCATATTGAATTTGCAGTAATATACTATTAGTGTATTATTTTTACATGTATATTATGTTACTTTATAATATATATTTTTAAAAATATAATTTTTATTGTGTTACGTATTTTATATTGATTTTGTTCTGTTCTCACTAATATTTTTTGTCAAGGAAGGCGTCTTAATACTGGTGAGTGGGATCTTAATTCAAGGAATGGGAGCGGCTCATCTTTTCCTTGGATCAAACCTGATCACCTCTCGTTTCCAGGCAGTGTGACTCCTACGGGTTCGCTGCTTCCCTATAATAATAATAAGAGAATAAAGAATACGTCCTCTGTTGAAAGTGTTCTAGAGTTAGTTTTATTACCTCTTGTTGAGCTCCTTGTGTTGAGCTCCTCTTGTTGAGCTCCTCTTGTTGAGCTCCTCGTGTTGAGCTCCTCTTGTTGAGCTCCTTGTGTTGAGCTCTTGTTGAGCTCCTCGTGTTGAGCTCCTTGTGTTGAGCTCCTCTTGTTGAGCTCCTTGTGTTGAGCTCCTCTTGTTGAGCTCCTCTTGTTGAGCTCCTCTTGTTGAGCTCCTTTGTTAAGCTCCTTGTTGAGCTCCTTGTGTTAAGCTCTTGTTGAGCTCCTTGTGTTAAGCTCTTGTTGAGCTCCTTGTGTTAAGCTCTTGTTGAGCTCCTTGTGTTAAGCTCTTGTTGAGCTCCTCTTGTTGAGCTCCTCTTGTTGAGCTCCTCTTGTTGAGTTCCTCGTGTTGAGTTCCTCGTGTTGAGTTCCTCGTGTTGAGCCCCGCCCTTAATGAGGAAACTCCCACTGGAGGAGAAATCCCCAGAAATACTGAAAAAACTAGTCGCCCTCACTTAGTCATTCCAAGATATTCCCTAAATACCACTGCTCTCAGGGACACACAAATTCATTTTCAAGCGATAAAAACACCTATTGTTTTCCACACACACATACACACACATATATATATGTTCTCTTCATCTTCCCATTTGCAAGTCTTCGTATAGTCTCTCATCTTTATCTCTCCCCTTATTTTACCACTTCCTTTGGTTTCGCCACCTCCAGTCGTCTCACCTTTTCCCTAATCTAGACCCCGAAAACTCCCAAACATCCCAGCCTCCCACACATCCCAACATCCCACCATCTTACACATCCCAACATACCACCATCTTACACATCCCAACATCCCACGCACTCTAACATAACACAATACAAAGAAATTTCTGCCCAATGAACAATGACTTGCATAGATGTCGCATTAATTGTAAAAACTCAGAGGCGTGACCCCACAAGAACTTCAGCCTTCAGTGTGAAACAAACGGGAAAAACTTGCTCGGATTATCTGTGAAGACAGAGCAGGTGTTGTTGTTTTGTGGGTCAGAGGCAGGGAAGGAGGTCAATGAGAGAGATAGGGGGCGAGGGAAGGAGGTCAATGAGAGAGATAGGGGGCGAGGGAGGGCGGTAGAGAGAGAGGGGAAGCTTTTATACATCTGAGTACATAGGAAAGGCAGACTGCAGAAACCCGTAAAGTCCACACCATGGCTGTGATGCAGACCAGCTATCTCTCTCACTTTTTAGGAGCAGTGAGATTCAGCTATAGTGGTGACACGCTGCACACAGACACCTAATACCGAGAACAGGTGACATTTGGACTCCTAGTTACATGTTGTGACAAGTAGCGCTCCAGTAGAGTGAAAAAAAAGCTTTAAACTGTGCCAAGAACACGTTAGCATTGAGATGAACACCATTAGCAAAGCCTTCATCACCATCTCCATTTGGTTCCCTTCATCTTACCTCCTGGTCCATTATGCCCCTTTACCTCTCTCATGCTCCTTCAGGTGTAGCGATGGCATCAGGATCCTGTGATGTTATATCACACAGCCTTTGATGTCTCTCGCAACTGACTAGTCAAGTCTCATTTTCCATATTTATATAAACAGTGATGAAACTAACGTGTCTGACACCCAGTCAGTCCACAGCAGGATCGAACCTTTACACAGTGTAGATATACATCTTGTTGTCTATATACACTTGATGCATATTTAGTCGTGATAGCTGTTCCTTTGTCTAACCTGGAGATGTGCTCGCCGTTCCATGATAAATTACTTGCTGCACAAAGATGATCCACGAAACCTGCTTTTTTTTGGGGCATGGAGGAAAAACAAACCTGGAGTTCCGTTGTTGCAGATTTTGTATACGGGAGGACAGGTGACGGTGTGTATACACCGTGAGATGTACTTCTCAGTGTGTGTATGCTGAGCTGTATGACCCTTGTGGGTCTAGCGCTTTGTTCTGATTGTAATAATATGTATGCATGCAGAGGGTAAACTTTAATCCCTATTTTAGGGACTATTATAGTGTTCATAACTGGTAGTGAATACCTTACATACAGCCTTAATAACCATCGCGTAGTCAATATTCTTTAAACCCCATCAACAACCAACAACCCGGGCTATGGTAGTCAATATTCTTTAAACCCCATCAAGCAACCAACCACCCGGGATATGGTAGTCAATATTCTTTAAACCCCATCAACAACCAACCACCCGGGCTATGGTAGTCAATATTCTTTAAACCCCATCAAGCAACCAACCACCCGGGCTATGGTAGTCAATATTCTCTAAACCCCATCAAGCAACCAACCACCCGGGCTATGGTAGTCAATATTCTTTAAACCCCATCAAGCAACCAACCACCCGGGATATGGTAGCAAGTTACTAACTTCTACTGTTAAGCAAAGTGGTATGGTAATAGAGTAGCAACTTTTGAAGGGAATAATTTACGGTTATTTTTATCAGCTAAGCTGAAGATTTTGGTTCACTATAGCTGCCATTTTAGGATAAGAGGCACAAGTGTTTGAATAATTTTTTGTATATGATTACCGAAGGGTTACTCCGGAACAAAGTTCAAATGAGTCTTTGAGGAATGCCGAGTTTTTTTGGGGTTTTAGTTATTCGTAAATACCTAATTAGTTCATACATATAATAGATGAAAGGATAACAGTTCACTAGAACAGTGAGAAATCTAGTCCTTACTAGGAGTCCCTAGTTTATTATCGTTGGAAACTTAGCCCTTACTAGAAGATCCTAGTTCACAATACAGGGGAAGTTAGCCCTTACTAGTTGTCATTAGCTGACACCTGAAAAATCAAGTAATAATATAACTACACCTAATAATAATAACACTAATAATAATAATGCCATGATATTACGGTGAAAATTATAATCTTTATCTTGGCCATAATATCGTGACAGTTCTGCTGTTGCTACGTCATTTTGGTCTGTACCCTTCCTTGCCTCCTCCTAACTTTTCTTTGACGTCTTATTTAACGTCAAGGGAAAGAATCCTTTGTTCCTTCATACATAAGTTTATCTCTGCCGTCACATCTTTCTGCTTCGTAGTTAACAAAATGCAGCTTCCGCTTTTTGTCTCCATTGTTGAGTGTGTTTATGTTTATGCTACTCGTGGAGAAGAGAACTTTCCTGTGCATACATCAGGAATACATTGATCAGATGAACTATAAAGAGAGAGAGAGATGACCAAGCTTTGACGTGATACGTGCTTATAGTCTATAATAAAATGGGTTCCGTGAAGCGTGAACCGGATTCAATGTACCGGTAAAGGCATGACAAGGTCTTTGCAAATGTCAGGCTCGGCTTATATTTTTTTTTTTACTTTATTATTACGCAGTACCCACCAAAAAGTTACACTAGATCATAAAACATCTCCATTCAAAATATCTTTAGATACACTCAACAGTTTCCAGCATTTCTCAATGAACTTCAAAAGCAAACATGAGAAATGATATGATCGAATCTTCACCTGCCTAGGTCCGGCACTGCAGTACCTACTTACACTTACTCCGAGAAAGTCCGGCACTGCAGTACCTACTTACACTTACTCCAAGAAAGTGTCTGGTTGGGTCACGTTAGATTAAGTTAGTGGCAGTGTCTGAGGTTCAATAACGTGAGGTTCACCTGCCTAGGTCCGGCACTGTGACATCCATGGCATTCCCCGCAAAAAACATTAGGCATGATACAACTACTGATACACTTGTAATGAACTGAATGAGAAAAATCTATTTATTAGTGAGATATACAGACGTGACGTACGTCTAAATAAATATAGCTGTAATAATTAAATATAATAATTTTAATTAATAATTAGTATCACTATAATTAATAAATTATTATAATTAATAAAAAAGTTGCCATTTAAAAAATAACAACAGGCTTTAAATCTTATACTTGTATTAATGCGAAGTTTCACCTACAAATAAATATAATAATTTTAATTAATAATTAGTATCACTATAATTAATAAATTATTATAATTAATAAAAAAGTTGCAATTTAAAAAATAACAACAGGCTTTAAATCTTCTTATACTTGTATTAATACGAAGTTTCACCTACAAAGAGGCTTTATCAGGTTTCAGAAAAATATAGTTTCTCTGTACTTTCCCAGTACAGAAGTGCGGGGAAGTTAAGAGTGAAATTAGGCAACATTAAAAAAATACAGACTGTAACAAGATACTGAAAGTCAGTTATATAGAGGGTCATATGAGTTATTATTAAGGATAAAAATTGTAACTGGACGAGCGTATAAATGAAATGGAGAAACTTACACGTTACACTGGCAAACGTACACGTTACACTGGCAAACGTACACGTTACACTGGCAGTTGTGATCTGCCCACACCTATAACTTGTGAGATAATTAGAAAAGGTTCAGAGCAGTTACGAAAAAAATTGGCTACCAGAGGTGGAAAAAAATATAAGTTGCATAAGTGTTATCAACTTGTCGGCATTTTATGATGAAGGGTTAACACCAGATGCCAACTTTGACTGATAGAAAAGGGAAAACTTGATAACCACAAGTAAGTTTATAAAGCTACGTGAAAGAATAAGGAAGACTTAGTATCTGCAACAGCAACAAGACGCAACAGTTGCATATTAAGGAAAAAGTGGAGTCAAGGTGAAGAAAGTTTTTCTTCCCAGATGCTACCATTGGAATGAATTTAAACAGCAAGTCTACAATAAATGGAAATTTAAAAAAAAAATGTGATGAAAAATTACTGAAGATGGACGCAGCGGACATAGTTGTTCATGTAGCTACAAATATATAAATAAAAGTGGGTAACACACACACGCACACACCGTCTGAATAAGCTCATGACGTAACACAAGAGGTTAACATCAGCAACACTACAAATAATTAAGTTTGACCTCGGGTCAAGGGTCATGAGTCATGGGGTGCGGCCACGTGATATTTAATCAGTAACCTGAATTTAGTGAAAGTCAATACGTATTATAGAACTGCTGAGATAGATCAAGTTGACGATAGATCCATTATAAATTATTGTTACTGATAATTATTTAAAAAATGCTTATAAATATTACTGAAATTGGTATAAGAAGAGAGAGGTAGTTCTCCATGTGGGATAAGAGACAGGGGGTGTTAATAAGGAAAAATTATTCACTTAAAAAATCATAATAAGGAAATACAAATGTAAAAATCTGAGGCAACTAGAGCTTGATATATACAGACAACAGGAAGAGCAAAAAAAAAAAAAAAACAGTGGTTACTAGAATTCAACTCAGGGACGAGTACAATTTTTGAAAAGTGATAGAAGGGCGAGGCAGCCGGATGTAGAGTACAAGCTGCGTGAAGAACAGATAACAAAATTACAAAATTAACAGTAGCTTAGGGCAAACATTAGCAGCAGACTAGCAAAGGTAAAACTGACTTTCAGAAATCTGAACAAAGACTTCCAAAGTCCTATTCATCATCAGATATGTAAGACCGATCGTGAGGTGTGTGTGTCTCAGTGTATATATACTAAGAGATTATTTTAATCCCTACTTTAGGAATTCAAGCATTCATGACTGGGGATTAATAGGTTACCCAGGCTCGAAATGTTAAACAAAAATCACGAAAAATAACTAAAGGAAATTAACTTTTTGTCTCTGGAAATATATTATTATTACAATCAAAACTAAGCGCTAAACCCACAAGAGTCTCTGTATAGGAGAGGAGACGTAATCACGACATCATAAATAAGTTCGACCAGGAGAAGAAGACTAATGGATGCTGAACACCAAGATAACTTCACATTACGCTAGTATAAATGTTAAACGAACTAGAGGAGAAATTATGAAAAATCTGTTCGTGAATTTAAATGTTAATACGACTAAACAGGTTAATTACTGGTTGAGTGGCCCAGGAGCTGGAGTCTACCTACCCAAAAAGATAGGCAGAAAACATTTTTTACGCTGCTAGAACCTTACAAGATGAACGATTGCTTCATGAGGTCAAGAAGTACGAGGGTGACAGGAAGTGTGCTTCATGAGGTCAAGAAGTACGAGGGTGACAGGAAGTGTGCTTCATGAGGTCAAGAAGTACCAGGGTGACAGGAAGTGTGCTTCATGAGGTCAAGAAGTACCAGGGTGACAGGAAGTGCTTCCATGAGGTCAAAAGTACCAGGGTGACAGGAAGTGTGCTTCATGAGACTACAGGAATACGGAGGGTGACAGGAAGTGTGCTTCAGAGGTCAAGAAGTACCATGACAGGAAGTGTGCTTCATGAGGTCAAGAAGTACCAGGGTGACAGGAAGTGTGCTTCATGAGGTCAAGAAGTACCAGGGTGACAGGAAGAGTGCTTCAGGGACTCAAGGAAGTACCTGAAAGGACGACAAATGATGAAAGAGGAAGTGTAAGTGGCCGAAGGTAACTAGCGGAATCCCTCAAAAGATCAGCCCAAGAACCCATAACCTTTCTGAAGTATCACAACGACCTGCAACGGCGGGCAGCCACTCCGTGATAAGACATATGTAACATTTAGACATCTCTGTTGTCGGCAGTAAAGATACCTAAGTCTTACACATAACTTGTCATTGTAGACCATTTATAGTATGATAATCATTATATGCCACAACTCCTAGTATTAACAACACTGTCATTAAGCTCATGAATAGAGGATGACAGCGAGCGAGAAATTTGATACGAGGGCACAATGTCGACCTTAATTAAAAAAAAAAGGACAGGTGGAGAACATGAAATTATTGTCACGACGTTGATTTTGGTAGAGTAAGATACATGTACAATAGCTGGGTATCATAACTGTTGAAACGTTTCGTCTGCTCAGCGGGTTCGTCTCAGCGGAATATATACAGGTGATTTAAATATTGGAGAGATCAGAAGCAAATATGAGGTGATCAGTGCCCAGACTTGATAAGTGTTCGTAGCGTCGATCAATGTGAAGCTGAAGTATCACAGACTTTATTATTGATTCAACTGATGAAGTTTTACTTAAAGAACAGAAAGACACAATACTGTAACAACACAACCTGCTCATAGGAGAAACAACTTTATAACAACGTTTCGGTCCGATTTGTGACTAGTTAATGATCGGAGTCTGACCGAAACGTCGTCATTCGTTTCTTTCTCCTGTGTTAGTTATCATTTTGTCCTAGGCACATGTCGATTAGACACGTTATGTAAAACAAGAAACCTCGTTTAATATAAAACACATTAAGCAACTGCTACAATATGTGACTTCCCTTATTACAAGAGCGTCGGATATAACGTAAAATTTATTAATTATTGCCGTTTCTGTCCACGACCAGGGAAAATGCGTCATTATTTCCTGCAGCAGCCACCAGGTGGCTCCCTCTTGGTGAACTTTACAAATATCTGGTTCAAGGTCATCTCAGACTTGTTTTTTAAGAAAAATTGTATTTGTCTTCCTGATATTCTTTTTTATTATTAAATAAAAAAAATTGTTAGCAGACACGTGACAATTTTCAATCATGGTTTTTAGGGAGGATGGATTGATTATCGATTTCTTGACGTTTTATTTATGGGAGTATTACGAAACCGGTGTAAGGTTTTTGTAGTTACTGAGGTTAGTAGCATCGAGGGATGAGTGAGGTAAGGAGAGCAGAGGAAGGGAGGGGTGGTTAGCACAACGGTACACCTTGACTGGTTCACCTTGGGTCCCCAGCCTCGTGCTGGACCCACAGTGGGCCTGCATCGAAACTGACTGGTCCACCATGAGTCCCCAGCCTCGTGCTGGACCCACAGTGGGCCTGCATTGATACTGACTGGTCCACCATGGGTCCCCCAGACTCATTCTGGGCCCACAACGCATCTGCACCGACCTGTGCTGGGGACCCAACCATGGCTTGTTATTTACCAACTCGTAACTATCCATTTGCTTATCTCCCTAACTGTTTGACTACATGAGGGTTATCGAACTTTTTTACCTATTTGCCTAAGTGTTTAGCTGTTTGTTAAGTAAAAGGACACAAATGCAACTAATGAGACATTTTATTGTGGCAACGTTTCGCTCTCCAGGAGCTTTGTCAAGCCGTTACCTGTCTCATTAGTTGCATTTGTGTTCTTTTACTTAACATATTGTCGGTAATTCTACCAATATTAATACGTTTAGCTGTTTATTTATTTCCCTGTTTTCTTAACGTCCACCTTAATTAACTGCCTAATTACTTAGCAAATACTTATATACTTGTTTACCTTGAGTCGAATATAGGACAATATAATACAGAAGGCAGTAGTAGTAAAACCTGATACTTGGGAATCAAGATTTACTACGTTAATACATTTTTTATGATCCGTTAAAGTCAACAGTTATACATGTCAAGACAACCTCAGAAACTCGCCTGACGCAACACAAGGGCAGATTATATTTCTTTTTTAGTAGAAAAATTATAATTATCAGAGCTAGAAAAAAAAACGGAGATTGACCACTGTGTCCTTAACCCGTATCATATTTTATTCCCCTTCTTTGTTACTTTGCTCCCTGAATCCAGTTGCGGACCTACATTTTTAGGGCCGTGAAGCTTGAACTATTATGGGGGCCCCTTCTCATCAGTAGACCCAAAAATTTTAAGCAATATGGTCTACAGTGGCTTCTGGGGCCCCTCCGGGATTAGGGGGCCTAAAGCTTCATTAGTTTCATAATAGATCCTTCCCTGTCTGAATCTGTATGTAACTGAGGCATGTGGCAATAGAACACTTATGGGAGGACACGTTTCAACAACGGATTTTATCAACCCAATACAGAGACCAGGAAATATAGAATATATACATACAGTGCTTTAAGTCGGGTACCAAATGGACTGTGGGCGGATTATTATATTACTGATTGAATACAATTGCGAGAAGCTGATGAATAAGACGTGTACATGTTCAACACTTGAGTATCCTAAGTGCCGAAACGTTTCGCCTTCACAATAGGCTTCCTCAGTCGAATATATGTGAAGATATCAATGCTAATGATTTAGCTTGAGGGACTGACCACCACCTACCAAGGCTGACTACTGATCACCTCGAAGTACTTCTACTGCCATCAGCGTTGTATTCTCCTGTATTCGACTGAAGAAGCCGGTTGTGCAGGCGAAACGTTTGGGCAATAAAGATACAGTACTCAGATGTCGTACATGTGTCTTATTGATCAACTTGTGACTGGAGTTTAGGTGATGGCAGTCTTCCACTAGAATGTTTTCGTTCAGTATTTTCCAGATAACGAAGTTGGCTGTGTTTCGAGCGATGGTATTAGCGTTGAGAGAACAGATTCCAAACACCGTTTATTGTGAAGACGTTTCGTTCACCAGGGACCTCATCAACTGATATGAATTGGTAAAGACCCTGGTGTCTTATTTACACACATGAGTTAACGATTCAGGTCTGATTCCTCGACATTTTTATCTTCTGGGGAACTTCCTGAGATGTTTGTGGGTGTTGTGATGCAGCCATTGATTGTATCGTCCGTATGGCAAGCATATCTATGTTCACGGCTGCGTTATTGTAGGCTCGTACATATTTCCTCCTATGAATAGTCTATGTCATGCCGCACGTGGATTAGCGTAGGTGTCAGTGCTGGTTCACCGTGTTGCGTGTTATTCTTTATTGGTAAATTCTTGATGCTGTAATAGTAATGAATGTACCCATAGAACAATGAATAAAAATTAATAACCCATGGAACATACAGAAGCTGATTTAGGTATATGATGGTAATTTAGATATGTTCTATTAGTATTATTAATTTCATGGAGAAGCAGTAAACCCGTAAGTTCATACAGCGTCTGGGAGTGAGATGTTATCAGTTTTATCCAAAAAAGGGGATAACTCCATTTTTTTTAATAAAATTTGCATTCGACTTTTATAATCCAGTATTTCTGTCACACACACACACACACATGCGTATGTAAGTGCTCGCGTGTTCAATTATAATTTGTTCAGCATTATTGTATAATTATCAGAACTTATATCCTTGCAGAAATGTATTTTTCACTGTATCTTTGTATATTATATGGACCTAAGTTAAAAAAATAGTGTTATTATGTTTGTATTAACTTATTTTTTTTCCGCAGAATTCGTTAAAGATGGGACGGCGGCGGAGTGGGCGGCCGCTACTGCTGTATCCTAGTGTTCTGCTGCTCTGCTGCCTCCTACGGGTGTCTCAAGGTGCACCTGCAGACCTCAGCAGAGAAGACACAACCAGCAGAGAAAGGATTGTTAGCCCAAACTACTCAGTCAGCTACAGCACTGGTGGTGGCAGAGGCTTCCAGGGACAACAGTTTTTCGTGAAGCCTGAGAGCGCAGAAGAGCCTGACAACAACAGTAAGGAAGGGTACAGACTAAGCTACCCGACCGGTGCACAGTTTTCAATTTCTGCTCCTGTTCATAATGCTAATGTAGGTGTGAGTTTGCCATCTCTCAGTGCGGTTCGTGGGAGCGGGGGCAGTGCAACACACACCCATGCAGCCACTCATAGCAACAATCACCACACACTGGGAGACAAGAAGGTGGAGTTCTCTATTGGTAGCTCAGTCTTGCCGAGAGCAGGAAGTTTCCCCGGTTCCCAAACAGGATTTTCCTCTCAGTTTCTCGTGTTTAAGGATGATGATGATGATGATGATAATATTAATGATTCCTTTGAATACGACGATAACGTACCTTACATGAGCCTAGGTAGGAGATATTACCCAGAAGGAAGTGCCCCAACTCATCCTCAGAAGCTCTTCATCCCACCTACGGCTCCGCTTACTACCAGGACTTATGTACATCCAAAGCAGATGCTCTCAACATTTAACAATCCGTATATATATACCGTAGATTATTCAAATGAGGATCTTGATGGAGACGACGATGACGACCTAAGGCTCTTAGTTGGCTCAAATTTCGTAAGCCTGAGGCGTGAGGGCAGCGATGAAGAACGTATAGTACTACACGACAATATTCTCTCTAATCGCTATAACTTCATCGATGGTCAAGGTACCGTCCGATGGGGCTACACCCTCGATGATCAATATCAACAACAAGCTGTGAAAAAAGATGGAACTATGGAAGGAAAATTTGGATGGACTGCTCCAAATGGTCGCGAAATCAATGTTGAATATATTGCTGATGAAGGTGGCTATAGAGTAATAAACTCTAAGAATATTTTTCCGGAAGATGACGGCGAAGTAAAGAAGCTGAAGGAACAACATTTCAAGGTTCATCAAGTGATCACAAGTGGCGGGACAGTTTCTTCGGGACACGATGATACTCGATATACAGTAGGGGCACCTGCTGGCCCTGGAAGTGGATTCGTAGGTGTGCCTCTTCCTGGTATTGAAGATCCTGGATTAGAAAATCCACTGGTGTACAAATGGGCCCAGTAGGAGTCCCACTTCCTGGATTTGGAGCTGACAGCTCAGCAGGACCTGGATCTCCTGGTTACGATGGTTCTAGTGGCAGTGTTGGAATTCCTCTTCCTGGGTTCGATCAAACTGACCAGGCTGGTGGAGGAGCTACGGGAATACCGAGTGTCTTCATTACTACCGATGATGATGATGACGACAGATTCCTGACACCTGCTGGAGGAGGCATTCCTCTTCCAGGATTCGATCAAGTTGGCCAAGGAGCCGGAGATACATCCTTCCAAGGTCCACCTTCAAGTGTCTCAATATCAGGGCCTCCGACTACGACAACGGTCAGTAGTTCAGTTAGCGTGGGCGTCCCTCTGCCAAGTCTAGAAAGTGGTGGTGCTCAGCCTGTTGGACCATCTACACCGGCTTTTTTTGATGATGGTGAGCGAGTCGTAATTTTGGATGGAGGAGGAACTGGTGTTGGCCTCCCAAGTCCAGCAGGACCTAGTGATGCTGGAACTTTTGGTGCAACACCCCAAGACCCAACATTTGCGGATCCCTGCCAACTCGCTGGAAAGACACACCCATCTCTTCTTCCAGCGGAGTGTCAACAAACATTAACTCCTGAGCTTACTACTGGAGTGGGAAGCCCTGGCTTCGCTGATTTTGGAGTTCCTCTTCCTGGGTTTGGAACTGAGGCTGAAACTGGAGTTGGTTCTGGAGTAGAAAGTCCAGGATTAGGTATTGGAACAGCAAGCCCTGAATTTGGAGTACCTTTGCCTGGAACCACTGGGGCTGATTTTGGAGCAGGAGTTCCAGGATTTGGCACTGTGGATTCAGGATTTGGCACCTTGGATTCAGGAGTCAGTACTGGAGCAGGAAGTCCTGGAACCTCGGTGGCTGATTTTGGAGCAGCAAGTCCAGGATTTGATGTCGGAGCTGGAAGTCCAGGGTTAAGTACTGGAACAGCAAGCCCTGATTTTGGAGTACCTTTGCCTGGATTTGGAGCAGGAACTGGAACCACGGGGACTGATTTTGGAGCAGGAACTCCAGGCTTTGATACTGGAACAGGAAGTCCAGGATTTGATATCGGAGCTGGAAGTCCAGGGTTAGGTACTGGAACAGCAAGCCCTGAATTTGGAGTACCTTTGCCTGGATTTGGAGCAGGAACTGGAACCACGGGGACTGATTTTGGAGCAGGAACTCCAGGCTTTGATACTGGAACAGGAAGTCCAGGATTTGATATCGGAGCTGGAAGTCCAGGGTTAGGTACTGGAACAGCAAGTCCTGAATTTGGAGTACATTTGCCTGGATTTGGAGCAGGAACTGGAACCACGGGGATTGTTTCTGGAGCAGGGGTTCCAGGATTTGATACTGGAGCAGGAAGTCCAGGATTTGAAACTGGAGCAGCGGCTACAGGAGTTGATGTCGGAGCTGGAAGTCCAGGGTTAGGTACTGGAACAGCAAGCCCTGAATTTGGAGTACCTTTGCCTGGATTTGGTGCAGGAACTGGAACCATGGGGACTGATTCTGGAGCAGGAGTTCCAGGATTTCATACTGGAGCAGGAAGTCCAGGATTTGGCACTGTGGATTCAGGATTTGGCACCTTGGATTCAGGAGTCAGTACTGGAGCAGGAAGTCCTGGATTTGACAGTATAGGAGTGCCTCTACCTGGCTTTGGTGGAGCTGGAACTGATTCTGGAGCAGGAAGTTTTGGATTTGATGCTGGAACAGGAAGCCCAGGTGCTGTGGATTCAGGATTTGGTATTGGTGCAACAGATTCAGGAGTGAGTACCGGAGCAGGAAGTCCAGGATTTGATGCTGGAACAGGGAGCTCAGGTGCAGCAGGAATTGGACTTGATACTGGAGCAGGAAGTCCAGGAGTCAGTACTGGAGCAGGAAGTCCAGGAGTCAGTACTGGAGCAGGAAGTCCAGGATTTGGTGAAGTAGGAGTGCCTCTGCCTGGCTTTGGTGGAGCTGGAACTTCTGCGACTGATTCTGGAACAGGAAGTTTAGGATTTGATGCTGGAACGGGAAGTTTAGGATTTGATGCTGGAACAGGAAGTCCAGGATTTGGTACTGTGGATTCTGGATTTGGTACTGGTGCAGTAGATTCAGGTGTTAGTATTGGAGCTGGAAGTCCAGGATTCGGTACTGGAACAGCAAGCCCTGAATTTGGAGTGCCTTTGCCTGGATTTGGAGTAGGAGCAGGAACTACTGGAGCTGATTCTGGAGCAGGAAGTCCAGGCTTTGATGCAGGAGCAGGCAGTCCAGGATTTGGGACTGTTGATTCAGGATTCGGCACTGATGCAGTAGGCATAGGACTCGACACTGGAGCAGGAAGTCCTGGAGTTAGTACTGGAGCAGGAAGTCCAGGATTTGGTGAAGTAGGAGTGTCTCTGCCTGGCTTTGGAGCTGGAACTTCAGGAGTTGATACTGGAGTAGGAAGTCCAGGCTTTGATACAGGAGCAGGCAGTCCAGGATTTGGCACTGTTGATCCACAATTCGGCACTGGTGCAGTAGGCATAGGACTCGACACTGGAGCAGGAAGTCCTGGAGTTAGTACTGGAGCAGGAAGTCCAGGATTTGGTGAAGTAGGAGTGTCTCTGCCTGGCTTTGGAGCTGGAATTTCAGGAGTTGATACTGGAGTAGGAAGTCCAGGCTTTGATACAGGAGCAGGCAGTCCAGGATTTGGCACTGTTGATCCACAATTCGGCACTGGTGCAGTAGGCATAGGACTCGACACTGGAGCAGGAAGTCCTGGAGTTAGTACTGGAACAGGAATTCCTGCATTTGGTGAAGTAGGAGTGTCTCTGCCTGGCTTTGGAGCTGGAACTTCAGGAGTTGATACTGGAGTAGGAAGTCCAGGCTTTGATACAGGAGCAGGCAGTCCAGGATTTGGAACTGTTGATCCACAATTCGGCACTGGTGCAGTAGGCATAGGACTTGACACTGGAGCAGGCAGTCCTGGAATCAGTGCTGGAGCAGGAAGTCCTGGAGTTAGTACTGGAGCAGAAAGTCCAGGATTTGGTGATGTTGGAGTGCCTCTACCTGGCTTTGGTGGAGCCGGAACCACAGGAACGGACTCCGCAGTAGGAAGTCCAGGATTTAGTATGGGAGACTTAGGATTCGGAGCAAGTACAGGAAGTCCAGATTTCAGTACTGTGCAGTAGGTACTGGACTTGATACTGGAACAGGAAGTTCAGGGTTTGGTACTGGGGATTCAGGATTTGGTATTGGTGCAGTAGATTCAGGTGTTACTACTGGAGCTGGAAGTCCAGGATTCGGTACTGGAAGTGTAAGCCCTGAATTTGGAGTGCCTTTGCCTGGATTTGGAGTAGGAGCAGGAACTACAGGCGCTGATTCTGGAGCAGGAAGTTCAGGCTTTGAGGCAGGAGCAGGCAGTCCAGGATTTGGCACTGTTGATTCAGGATTCGGCACTGGTGCAATTGGCACAGGACTCGACACTGGAACAGGAAGTCCTGGAGTTAGTACTGGAGCAGGAAGTCCAGTATTTGGTGAAGTAGGAGCGTCTCTACCTAGCTTTGGTGGAGCTGGAACTTCAGGGACTGATACTGGAGCAGGAAGTCCAGGATTTGGCACTGTTGATTCAGGATTTGGCACTGTTGATTCACAATTCGGCACTGGTGCAGTAGGCATAGGACTTGACACTGGAGCAGGAAGTCCTGGAATCAGTGCTGGAGCAGGAAGTCCTGGAATCAGTGCTGGAGCAGGAAGTCCAGGATTTGGCACTGTTGATTCAGGATTTGGCACTGTTGATTCACAATTCGGCACTGGTGCAGTAGGCATAGGACTTGACACTGGAGCAGGAAGTCCTGGAATCAGTGCTGGAGCAGGAAGTCCTGGAATCAGTGCTGGAGCAGGAAGTCCAGGATTTGGTGAAGTTGGAGTGCCTCTACCTGGCTTTGGTGGAGCCGGAATCTCAGGAACGGACTCCGCAGCAGAAAGTCCAGGATTTAGTACTGGAGATTTAGGATTCGGAGCTAGTACAGGAAGTCCTGATTTCAGTACTGCACTAGGTACTGGACTGGATACTGGAAGTCCAGGATTTGGTACTGTTGATTCAGGATTCGGCACCGGTGCAATTGACATAGGACTCGACACTGGAACAGGTAGTCCTGGAATCAGTGCTGGAGCAGAAAGTTCAGGAGTTGGTACTGGGGATTCAGGATTTAGTACTAATGCAGTAGGTATTGGACTCGGTACTGGATCAGGTAGTCCAGAATTTGATATTGGAGTAGGAAGTCCAGGAGCCGGTACTGGAGTAGGAAGTCCAGGATTTGCTGAAGTAGGAGTTTCATTGCCTGGTTTTGGTGGAGCTGGAATTTCAGGGACTGCAGGATCTGGTACTGGAGATTTAGGATTCAGCACTGGTGCAGCTGGCATAGGACTCGATACTGGAGCAGAAAGTTCTGGGCCAGGATCTGAATTTGGAGCCTCAGTAACCGATTCAGGTATAGGAAGTTCAGGATTCGGTAGTGGAACAGGAACCTCGGGATTTGGTGAGGTAGGAGTAGCTCTGCCTGGATTTGGTGGAACAGGCACTTCTGGGACTGATTCTGGAGCAGGAAGTCCAGGCTTTGGTACTGGGGATTTAGGATTCGGTTCTGGCGCAGTAGGTATAGGACTCGATAGTGGAGCAGGAAGTCCTGGATTCAACAGTGGAACAGGTTCTGGGATTGCTAGTGAATTTGGAGCATCCACTCCAGGATTTGGAACTTCAGCGACTGCTTCACCTTCTGGAAGTTCAGGATTTGATGCAGGAAAGGAAGTCCAGGATTCAGGAATGGATTCGTTAGTGGAACAGGAAGCTCAAGATTAGGTACTGAAAAAGGAAGCTCAGGATTTGGTGAAGTTGGAGTTGCGTTGCCTGGATTTGGAGGACCTGGAATTTCGGCAACTGCTTCGGGTGCAGGAAGTCCTGGATTCGGTACCGGAGGAGGAGGTTCAGAATTCAGCACTGGAGATTTGGGTACTGGAGCAGTAAGTCCTGGATTGGGCGGTGAAATCGGAGTGTCTTTGTCTGGATCCAGTGCGGATGCAGGAAGCTCAGGGTTTAACTTTGGAGGTATAGAAGGGTCTGTGTCTGGTGTAGGTGGCGCTGGAGGTGCAATGTCCACTCCAAGCTTCGGAAGTGGTGGAGGGTTAGATTTTGGCTCCCCAGCAAGTGGATCAGCAGTTAGTCAAGGAATTGATGATAGTAAGTCAAGTGGTTCTGGATTCTCTGGCGGATCAACTGGAGTACCATTACCTGGTTTCGGTGGTGGTTCTGGATTTGGTATGGATAGTTCAGTATCTGCCGATGTAGGTTTTACAACAGGCACATTAGCCGCGTCTGACGTGCCTTTACAGGGGCCACCATTTCCGAATGATTTCTCCATAGACTCTAGCTTTGGGTCAGGTGCGCCTCCTGGTTTCTCACCAAGTAATGAAGTAGGAACCTCATTTTCTTCCACTGCGGGAGGACTAAAGAGTGAAGCAGCTGCAGACACTATGAGCTCCGCCTCTTCCAGTTCGGTGTCAATTACCGGTCAACGAAAAGGGTCAAAGAATTACATCAACCCAGACAGTGTTGTCTTTCCGTTTTTTGAGTTAGGCCCACCTGAGCTTTCTTTAGTGCAAGTTACAGGTGGGCCTAAAACCCCATTTGATGTCCCTGAAAAGATTATAAAAGCCGCGCCAAAAAAAGATATTTCTATTGCTTCCAAAAATGATATTAGAGCAGAAGTTTCAATACCAGTTGAGCCAGAGCTCAAAACAGAGGAACCACAAGACTTGGAACAGATCTACCATGATATATACGGCATTAAATTTCTTAAAAAAGACACTACCATTCGAGATAAATTTTCCACCCCAAAAAATTTACAACTTCCCAAGCTCTGACTTAACTAATCCCGCTCTTCTGACGAATTTTGTTGCGTGCGTGTCCGCAAACACCCAATTGTAAACATGTTATAGTAGAATAGAGCACAAAGTGCTGACGACAATGCGAAACACTGTTGAGAGTAGATTATATTTCACGTAACATTTTGCCTTACATGGCTCAGTGTTGGATTTGACACTGGATCTGAAAGGCTAGGTTCAGTAGTGAATTTGACACTGGATCAAGAAGGCCAGGGTTCGGTGGTGGATTTAATATTAGATATGGATATCTTGGGATTGGATAAAGCTCAGTAAGGCGAAATGTTAATTGAAAGAGCGTACTCTCTGCAATGTTATTTTTAAGAATTCATGAGTGAAGAAACTCATGAAGACTATTCCAAACCCCAAACAATCATTAAACTCACTAAACCCTATAAAACCGTGTAATTTGTGCACTAATATCTACTGTACATAACTTATAAACGTATTTATAAAACGGCTCGGCATCCTAATATGACAATGATCATAAATTTTATTGAAATACCTTCAAGTGTGACCCATTATTTTTTAAGACTTTCTGTGAATATAATAATTACTTTTGAGTGGAATCTGTGATGTAATTAAGATAGAGACTGAATAGTGTGTACTTCACTGCTGTTAACTCTTGTAATCTGTGTGTATATATTGCGTTTTATAATCTATTCTAGTATACATACGAATTATAATCAAATTAAAATTGATTAAGTCGAAATGTATTACAAATTTCATTCCTTCCCTGTCTATAATTATTTTTTGTATGTCTCAGTTTCACACTGACGTTCATGCTTTCTCTAATACTGTGTCAGCACAAACTGTGATCTATCTTTAACTCCTATAATGCTACTACAGCACAAACTGTGAGATATTTCTAGCTCACATTTGACTCATTACAAATTATCTGTCTTCATTTTAGTTATCCGGTAATAATAAAAATATGTATAAGATATAAAAATATTTTTTTCTTATCCACTGCGCCTACGACCATGAAGGGATAGCCCATGAGGGTAATAAGTATTACAGGAAAAGTAGAAATTGATATTCAATTGTTTAACAAATAGAACACAAAGTGGTAGAAAGCAAAACAACGTTTCAATAAAAAAAATCGCTACCCCTAACCTAACCTAACCTAAGGTAAGGTCATAGCACCTTTACTCTTTCTGATAGTAAAATAGTAAGACCCACAATGGTGAGATGGGAGAGTAGGGGTAATGGAAGAGAAGTGGGGGGGAAGGGGAGAGGAAGGGTCAGAGGTGGAATAAAACTGAGCTAAACCCAGCCACGATATCTGATCGTCGTAGAAAACTAAAATCAAAACACTAGCACCAGCTTCGCATTATTATTGGCGGACGATACTAAGATTAGCATAAAGGTCGCCTCGGAAGAAAATACGGAAAAAATGCAAGCGAATATCAACAATGTCTTCCAGTAGGCAGTAGAAAATAATATACTAATGCTATTGACAAATTCCAACTGCTCAGGCAAAGAATTAAAAAAATCAAAATGAAAACTAAATAAAAAAAAATTAGGATTATCTCGCTTTATAATAATAAGATATATCCTTCATGACTTTTTTGGGTTATCCTAGGTTCTCTACACATATTCTGCTATGTATGATACTCTATATAACTATTTGTGTATACATGAATAAACTTACGTACTTACTGTTGCATCTACTGAATATCATTATTACTTAAGTTTACCTTATTTGTTTTCTTTTAACGAAGTTTTGGGAAACGTTTTCTTTCTCCTTTTATGATTAACTATTATATATTTTCCAATTTTTATTTTTGAGATGATTTGGGAAATCACGGTATATGTTGTTCTTAATATAACATTAATTCGTTACTCAGCTAGTTTATTAGGTTCATTAAAATATTTGTTGATAACTTCGCCAGAAAAGCTCTGCATAACAAAGGGCTTTCTGTATAGTAGCATGTCACTGATGCCAGCTATGGTCTGTATACCTTGTACATGTACTTGTAGAAATAAAGATATTATTATTATCTTATTTTATATTATCTTTACCAGCAACCAACCTATCGACTATTCATAGTCATTCAGGATTCATTTTACCTGATCACCGCCTATCAAAAATAATGTAATACCTAAAAATAGGGATTGAAGTAAACTCTCGGCTTATGTTCGTCAAGACACCTCTCGGTTTAAGTTTTTATTTAGGTTTGCGTATATTACATACAAATACGGTTCTGAAGGTACACAGATGTAATTGGACGCATAAAAACCTAGGACAACTCGCGTAAAGTCAAACATGTGACTTATTTTCACTGGGGTCCCTATCGATTTATATAATTAAGCGTATATACATGCTATTAATTGTAAAAAAAATGCAAGTAACAGATCAATAATTATGAGCAATTATAAATTAAGATTTTGTGTATGGTTGAGTTTCAGTTGAATTATTCTATCTGCCACTTAACGTATTTCGTTTTTGTAATTCGTCTTGTCCTACGTGTTCTCTTGAACCCAGGTCCAAGATGAATCGCGTCATGTTATTGCGGATAATTTGTAGCCTGTCTAAGCAGAGAACCATGAAGAACAAAAATAATCTACATGACACTGTATAAGAGTCTGTCTATAAACGAATTTTAATCTGGCATTCGCTTTTTCCATTCTATATTGTTTACTATCAATTCACTTGACATACAAAGATCAAAGGTAAGTATATAAGGCTTGTCAGAAAACAGGAAAAGTGTTTCCTGACACAGGTCTTAGTTATATGATGACCCGCAGCTGGAGCTTTTGGTCATCTGACCGAGAGCTTCCACTGGCTTACCCCTCCAACCCTTTAACAATTAATGTTATAATTATAACCATTTTAGAGTATTACAAAGATCAAAGAATTTTCATAGAAATATCACAGAAATTACTGTTAACTGAGTGTACAAATGGAAAACAAGAATAAAAAGGGAGATATATAAATATCGCTTGAAAATATCTAGCAACGCCAGGAATAACATCAGTTGATAAAGTTGGACATTTCTCAATTCAAAAATTATATAGGAATGTACAGGTTTGGCACCATAGTTGTGCTGTAAGTGAACAGATTCCCAGTTATTTTTTAATAAGACTGTGGGTCATCATATGACTAAGGTTGGTGTAGATTCGCCGGAACTCTCCCGGCCCGGGTCTTTTCCAGATGGTGACCCGTCCAAAATATGACTAAGACCCGCGCCAGGAACGCTTGTCCTGTTTCCTGACAAACCTAATGCCTACCTACTTAATATATACGTATATATTATATTTGACATACGTAAGAAACTGATGCTTTTGCATTGTAAATTATATTTATCATTATTGTTACTTTTGATAAAAGTAGAAGATTAATAACTATATAGATTATATATTCATGGAACTAATATGTTCATTTCCTATTACTGTATTGTTGTTAATGTTAACTCAAGTAGAAGGAACATAACTACGCAACTAATATATTCATTTATATGATTTTCATATATAGTATATATATTCATTTTATATTGCTTATATTAATGTAAACGATAAATTTATGAAATAAATATTCGTGTAACACAAAGACCTCGCCGCAAATAAGTTTAAATTGAAGTTTATTGGCTCATCATTTTATCTTGGGATATCCTAGGTTAATTTACACATGAATTACTTAGTAATTTAAGAGTTACTGTGTAACGAGCTACAATTGTAAAAAATTAACCTTGTATATTGAACCTGAATAAAAACTTACTAATGAACGCACTTCGGTAAAATTATCTCATGAAATGAATCTGAAATTAGCTTCGGTGATGACATGATATGAAATATGACTTGAGAAGGAGAGCAGCGATGGCTGGTCCATGGTTAGTTGGTCCTCCCTGGCTGGCTGGTGTCCCAATCAGTTAAATCAGGCATAAGCACGTTGCTCACTCACCATCCCTCCCTCCTATCCCATCACACATTTTTGTTTAATGTTGCTTTCATTTTTCTCTTTATACGCTCTAATTTTTATTATTTAATACTCGCTTTACTATTTTTTATTCAACATGGTCGCTTATGCAGTTTTTTTTTTGTATATCATTAAGAAGTTCCTTGTTCCGTTTCTCATAGCCCAATTCTTATTTATTCTTTATTCAGGCTTATTATTTTATTTATAAATACTATAGTCTTGTATTTTTTGTTTTTTTTTGTTTTCGTTGGTCTGCCTGTTCTTAAGAAGATCCGTACATTTACTAGGCATAGTATATTCATTTTAATCATATTTTCTCCTATTTTCATAGTATATACAAGTTATCTTTCTTACATAGGTGTTGCTGGTGTTATCACCCTGGCTTCTTATTCAATTCCTTTTACAAGAGTTTACCTTCCACTACACTTCCTTGATCGAATATCATGATGGATTTGCTTTAAGAAATTTTTATATCTTTAATAGTTCACCCGATGTTTTTCTGCCACTGACGAAATTTTACATAGTAAGCCTAGGTAAAATGCAGCAGTATAAACAGTCTATGTTTACACAGGAAAATAAAAGCTGAGCTGGATAATAAAAAAATAAGCCTACATCAACGATCACAGTACAAGCCCAAAACAAGCCTCTCTCACTTCAAGGGAGTAAATGCCTTGATGCTAGCGAACGGATTTTGATTCAGGAATTGAAGCTACCCTCCCTTAAAAAAACCATACCTACGGGTGGGGTTCGAACCCGCGGTCAGTCTCTCAAAACTCCAGACCGTCGCGTAAGCCACTGGGCCAGCTAGCTTCAATAAGATTCATCCAACTAGGTATATTTCTACACCGCGGGTTCGACCCCCACCCGTGGTATGGTTTGTTTGCAATCGTGTCATTACGATTTCGTGAGTCATGTTGACGGCTTTGAAGGGGACTTGAGCTAGAGTTCGTCACGGCCATGCTAGCGGGAGATTCGTCTGTAAAAACTTGCATTTGTGGACACAGTGGTGCCTATGCTAACCTTCCTATGGTGTAGAAATATACCTAGTTGGATGAATCTTATTGAAGCTAGCTGGCCCAGGGCTAGTCTGGAGTTTTGAGACTCTCTGACCGCGGGTTCGAACCCCACCCGTGGTATGGTTTGTTTGCAATCGTGTCATTACCCTCCCTTCTCAGCCTCAAATTAAGCCTAATTGCCCACCATATTCCAGTCACTGTACGACTCTTACCGGTTTAGGCTTCCCTATGATTAATAAGGCCTCTGTACACAATGCCAAATTGCTAGTTACTTTATCATTGCCTCTCACTCAGTGATTGCTTTCTGTTCGCTGGAGCGCTGCATGAACTATGAATTTATTGTATTTGATGTGAACATAATTTGTCCGCCCAACACGCTCACATATAACAGCCTATCTTAGTTTCTAAAGGAGATTTGCCTCTAGCGTGACCGGGAATCAAATCTCGGGATTAAAGGAAGCAGTTTGGGCATTGCTAGGCTGGTTGTTAGAATAGCGCCACCATCTCATGATTAAGGGATTGAGGATGGAGCCTACACTACGCCTTATACTGACCCAAATGAGTTTAGCTCTTTGAATAAATTTAATAAATAGATAAGTTTTTATTGGAAAGTGTAGTCTGCTCTATGTAGGCGTTTCTTATATTCTAAGTGACTTCTTCCCTCTATTTTCATCACCAGATGGTTGTTTATTAGTCGGGAAACAAGTAGTGTCTCATGATACAGGTCTTATTCACGTCTTGAGATCAAAGGTTAAACATCCGCTACAATACTCAAGTTGGGTCCCACATCTCATCTGAGAAACAATGCATCACTACATCTTTGGGAATCCTAATATATTATGTTGATGTTCTTATGGATATCCCAAAGACAAACGCATTACCCGCCCATCAGGGCGGCGGGTAGTCATTACCATACAGCCTAAATGACGTTATTCAAGTCTCATGAGAAACTACGCTGTGTTTACGCCATTATTTATGTATCTTCTGATTCATATTATAGTTTGTTGTATATAATATTAGTTACTTTTTGAATCTTACGCCATATAATTTTAATTTTATTTTCATTATTATAAAAGGCATTTCTATGAACATTTAGTAATTCCATTATGAACGAAGTAGTTTACCAGTGACAGGAAACTCCTATATTGTCAGCCTGCTTCTCATAGTTGGAGTACCAGCAGTCAGAACTCCCACCCTCGGTTTACTTTCCGTTGGCGTACCCCCAGCTGGTGCACCCCCAGCTGGTGCACCCCCAGCTGGTGCACCCCCAACAGAAGCACCCCCAACAGAAGCACCCCATAACAGAAGCACCTATAATACATCTTGTAGTGAGGGGGGGGGGTACTGATTTCCAGTTGTCTATGCAAAACATAACCACAGCGCCCACTGCCATTCAAGGCAAGTAACCACTTACCTCCTGTGAGAAATTACTTGCATGAAATGCACAGATATTAACCCGAATTATTTCATGCATGTAATTTGAGTTAGTGTAACTAAAAACAATTATTACTTACGAAGGTTAGTTACACCTCTGAGGTAATTGCCCACCTCAACCACACTCACACCAAACATGACCTAATATTAAATTATAAACGTCAATACCACTAACTCTGGTAAATTATAATACAGTAGACTGTATAGATTATTTGTGACTTGAGTAAGGTGTTGAATAGTGATGTATCGGATATCCGCATCCGCGGAACATCCGCACAATTTCTTACATCCGCATCCGCATTTAACTGTATACAGATATCCGCATCCGCAAAATATGTAAGACACCCTCATACACATCCGCATCCGCTGATACCTAAATTTTCACATCCGATACATCTCTAGTGTTGAGTCCACTGTACATTTCATCTTTATACATATGGTGTAAAATTATCATAGAAGTATTTAAGAAAAATTTGATATATCCACTTACCATAAATATTGCTGGTGGAACACACCCTAACAGCTGGAAATTACGAGGGCCCACGTAAAAGCTGCCATGAATTACGGGTAGCGTTACTTAGGGTGTTGCACGGAAGCCACCGACGTCCTCTATTTTCCATTCCTACTACTCTATTATAGTGGTTTCGTAAATGTTTTGTCCCTATTCTTCAGCGGGGGACATTAATAAAGATTCCAATTATAAACCCAGGCCGAAACACACAATTATGGCCTCGATGACGCCCGATTCACTAAGACAATTGTCGCAACTACCATACACACAATAATTAATTATGGCGTCTCGTCTGTGTATCACTACGCGGCCGCTCCACTCTCTTCACTCGATATTTATACAACCTCAAATGAGAGCCTCAATTTTACACACACATTATTCAAATTTACATTATAAATTTAAGAAAATTAAAAAAAAAATCCACACCTTACAATTAGCTAGATTTTGCTTACTGGCTATAACCCTTTACGGGTTATGCAGTTTGGGGAAATAAGAGGTTATCAAGTTTTAATTTAAGGGTAGTGTGGCTTCAGGTGATTAAATCAAGAATTCTTAGCCGGCATCAATACATTAGCTTCGCTAGAAACATACAGCATAATTTTAGTGTATAATTGTTTGTTAATATATGTTTTATTGTAATCAAATTTTGATAATTTTAAGACAAAGGTAATAGAAACTCCACCCTCCCTCCCTCTCTCTCTCTCCCCCTCAAATTGTCAATGCATAGGAATATCCTTTTGTTCTGTAAATTTCTTGCCCTTGGCCACTTGTTACATGAGAGAGCGTGCGAGCGAGCAAGAGATTGAAAGAAAGAGATTGAGTAAGAGAGGAAGAGAGAGACTCAGACTCCTTCCCTATCTGACTTACGGGAGATTTACTGCCTTAAGAAGCAGCCAGGATCCCTGGTAATACATCCGCAGAGAGGGAATAGAAACTGAAAAACTTCTGAGAGTTTGTGTTTGTTGGGAAATATAGGAACATTTTTAAGAGGCTGTGTGTGGGGATTTCACGACTGGGTAGGGTTAGTGGTCTCTGTTTTGGTTATGAAATCCTCCGGGGCCTGCCGCTTCACCCCAGACTAAATGAAAGGAATAAGAACCTAGCTCTACTCTGCACAGGAGGCACTGTAATAGTGATAGACTGTGGCTTCACCTAGGCTCTCTCTGGTGCGGGAGTTAACCTGCCTTGACGCAGACCTCACTGAACAAGTGCGCACTCTATACAACTGGTATACTTATATGCAAGGTGTTGGCTGTGGGTGCACCTGAGGATACCTGTTTGGAGAGTCACGGGCCACAGAGTCTCCTTTGTGAGCTTAACGAGGTGATACGGGTAATCCAGAACAATGTCAAGAGTGATAAGGTCCCGTGTCGCCCGCTACTCAAGCCTGACTGACTTTCGCACCAGTGGGCACCCGCTTGGTGGTCCAAAAGGGAAACGGGCAGGGGCCCAGGTAATGCCCAGGGCGTATATTGTGTAGGACACTTGTGGAACTAAGTGTTAATTAAGTGCAAGTGTTACTAGCTAAATCTACAAATAGTCTATGTACAGAATTAATACCTCACTAGGTCTCCCCCCCCCTTAACCTCCCCATCTGGGTGATGGCTTCTGGAAAATTCAAGCGATATTTTCCATAGAAGGGGCAGAGTGCCTTGATGCAGGTGAAAGGCTTTTGATCTAAGAAATTGGAGCTACCCTTTCCTTAGATCAAATTTGATTGCCTACCAATCGGGCGCTGCTGTATGACCCGTATTGCAACGCACAGGCAAGACATAGTGGAAACTAACGTCATATTGGGATTCAGATGTAACCTACTAACACATAGTAAAAACATATGAATGAATGAACATGCTCATGCTAGGCAGGACCAACCCACACCCACTCGTATACCCGTCTAACTTGTCTTAAAAGCTACCCAAAGTTCTTGCTTCGAGTGACGCTACCTGGGAGTTTGCTCCACTCATTTAGAAGTCAACCTCCAATTCAGTACTTCCCTGTATCCTTTCTAAATTTAAATTTGTCCAAATTGCATCCATTGCTGCGAGTCTTGTCTTGGTTAGATACTTTCAGTACCTTTACTTTATAACCCCTGTAGTTTTCCTGTTTTCCATTTTCATACATAATTCTTGTCTGAGTGCAGATTCGGCTTCAGTCTATCCTAGTTGTAAGATTTCCGATAAATGGAATCATCATCCTATTAAAACAAAGATATACAGCACTGAAGTATATGCTATCAGAACTTCTATTATTTATATTTCTTAATAGGAAGCCTAGAATTCTATTAGCTTTTTGCGATCACTTACGCACAATCTTTAAATATCTGCTAACCAGACCTTCTAAGTCTTTTCTTCGTTTTCAGTTTGACTAAGATCCATCTAAGCATCTTTGATAACATAAACCTATTTAGTTCATCCTGCAACTTTTTAGTATCTTCATCGGAAATTATGTGACGCCTGTCTTAGTGTCGTCAGCAACTCATGTGGCTATTTGTTTCTTGTAGCATACCACAGGAAATCGAGGTTTCAGTCTAGTTCTCTGAGGACCATATCGTAAGTGAAATATTTTCATCTTGCATAATTTATTCTCGTCCTGACCTGTATAATTATTGACATCTGAAATTTCATTTGTGTTCTCTTGTTTGAAATCAAGAGTAAATGTTAAAAATGTTACACTAACATTAAACTCACTTAAGTTGCAAGTGGGCCTAACTTTTTCCATAATCTTGTTCCTATATACTTGAAAGAAACCCTTCGAGTTGCTCTGTCATTCCCTCACAACTTTAATTGAATATACTCTTGGCTTTCCTTATTCCTGCCCGAGTACTGTAACCCCAGTTTACAATAGTCTTGTTTACATACACTATCCCACATCAGGTAATGAATTCACCCACTCATTCCTCCCCATCCACCAAGCCATGCACTTCCACTGATAAATGAAAAATATAAACTATGATATTATATGCAGATCATTCCCCACTCCAAAAATAATGTTAGTGAAGGAGAAGCAAATTTAATAACCAGTAAAGGATAAATGTTATCACAAATACGGCAGGAACAAACGTTATCAACATTGAGAGAGAAAAAAGTTATTCACTAATAAGAGGGGAAAAGGATCATGACAAACGGGGCAAAGTGAAGGAGAAACTGTTATAATTATGAAGTAGAAACAAATGTAATCACAATAAAGAAAGGGATATATGTAATGTATCGAGTAGAACTATACTTTACTTTCCAAGTGACACTACAATGAAGCAGAGACAGGTTAGGTTAGGTAAGGTTTGTCAGGAAACAGGACAAGTGTTTCCTGACATGGGTCTTAGTTATATGATGACCCGAAGATGGAGCTTTTGGTCATATGACAGAGGCCTTCAGCTGGCTTACGGGTCCACCCCTTTAAAAATTAAGGTTATAATTATAACCTAGTATTGATGCAGATACAGACACAGCAGGTTATAACCTCCCTACCTTGTCATGGGACGAGGCAACACAAGGAAGGCCAGAATTTAATAACAATCAACTCGTCACTGTCTCCAATAACATTTTCAAAATGAGTTTCAAATCTAATATTGCTTCTTGGGTCCTAAGCTACCCTCTCTCCAAAAGGTGTCAGTATTGCATGGGACGAAGATTCTTTTCCTTATATTTCTGCCACATTATTTCTATCACTTTATTTCCTTGTGACTTTTCTGGTGAAAAATCATAATTGCATTATATTAGGCTATGCAGGTGAGATGCAGAGTATTATCACAGCTTATAGGACACTTGGTAAAATATTAGACGTGGTTCAGAAGGTCCTAGAAAAGTATCCCTATATTTCAAACGCCAAGCCATCCCTCTCTCACTGCGCCTAAACGGATAGCAGAGTGCGGCAGAAATCTATAATGCAAATAAATATTGGCGGCAAAAATTTAAGTCGATCAGAAATGGTCTAATCAATACACAAAATAGAATTCAACAGAATCAAGCTTACAGCCAAGTTAAACCTGTAGCCCAACTTGCATAAACGGGTTATCAGTAAGATCTGTAGGCCCTCCCCTCCCTGCAATGCTTCAATCTCGCAATACACCCACAGTGACCTCACTGACACAGCCACTCCCCTGACTAACCTTGTTTAAATTTGCTTGTTGTGCATCCCTGTATATTGGCTGAAGGCGCACTTTTCACAGGCGAATCTTCTCTGTAATTGTCTTCTTCACTACTTGTCAGGTTTGCACCATTTGTCTCCACCTCTATTAATTAATCATATTAGTAAATTGGCAAATTTGCATTTACACAGCTTAAATTTGTAGGATTCCATCCTATACATAAGATTAATTATTGTCAGCTCTTCGCAATTTCTCTTAAGTTGCACGAGCCATTTACAATTTGAATCCGCTCACGAGTCACAGGTTCAGAAAATGTGGCATATTACCAAGAACAGAATCCCATGTACAATGGTCCTTAATCGTATAACTAAAACTGGTACAACAGTAACACTACCTGAACCATTACAAATTCACGACTGGTAAAATTTTTACGTCGGATATAGTATAAGAAAACAAGAACAGGCTTACACTAGAGTAATTTTATTAAAATAACACCATTTGTGTGTATCGTCACTGATGAGTTGAAACTTCTCTCATCTATACATGAATCTAGCACAACCAACACAGCCTACAAACATTCCCCCTATGTTATGTGGGCTGTGTTTTAGTATATCTGGGAAGTCAGTGTAGGGGTAATGGTAAGTCACTCGACTGATAGGAGGTTGTGTATGGGATTTATTACAGTACGGAGATCAGTCTTATTTCTAGGTTTAAAAAGGATTTTTTTTTTAGTTATTTTTATATAGTGTTTTCACTTGATGTTATGAAACCGAAAGTCAATCATATTGGAGATATTTTGTTGAGATAATTGTGAAACTTTCGCATTAAAGGCTTGACATTTTTCATGCTACTCGCTAAAATTTATATGAATTACTCTTAGTTTTTTAATTCTTTGAACCTTAGGACCCAGAGCCATAGTCTGAGGCTCCCTGCTTCCTGGTCTGAGTTCATAAGTTCGAACCTTTCACAAGCTATGAAAACTGAGAAAGTTTTATTTAGTTGATCCTGGGACGTAATTTTCTGAAAAAACAAAAAGCTAATTTTGGTAATACTGATTTCAATCCTGTGCTGAATAAATGTTGACACGTTTGGTAGCTTATGTCTTCTGTTGGTTATGGTACACGAGTAATTTTCTGTCCTCCTTAAGCAGTGGTATTTACTTTAGCTTTCTGCTTATGAATTCAACTCAAAGAAGGATATGAATCCAGAATTAATTATTTATAACAAGTACTAGTCAGTGAATCTTTGTCAGATGTATGTTACATGCGTTTATGTATATTTTTCAGTAATGAGAAAAAATGTATAAGTAGACTGTTTACTAAACACATTTATACGTTGACTATGTGAAAAAGACACGTAAATTAATATTTGTTTTGACTAGGCCTTTGTCGTTCATCCTTGTTTTTTTAACTCAGCCACTTAAACACTTTCTGTAGCCTTTTAAGTTCCCTGATAAATACGAAAAAAAATAATTAGTTCACGATTTCTTCCTTATATCATTGTTGGTAAGTTAATTTATCGGAGCTCTCAATCATTTCATATGGATATTTTCATCCATCAATCTTAATTTTTTTTGTATCAGCTTTTCTGCATGTCAAGCTTCTTTCAATTTTTTTTTCGGAAGCTATAATAATTCACTGCAGCAACTCCAATATGGTCGCTTATACGAGTTACTGAGTAAATCATGATGTGTAAACACTACATAGATCTGTCGAATCCTACTTCAGTCTGTCATAGAAAAGTATGCAAGTTTTTGCATCATGTAGCAAACAGCTTTGAGTACATGTTAAATGTTTTATACACTATCAATTTCTGGTAATTATTTTTTTTTAGTTTAGATTAACTAAGCATCATATACAAATGTTACAAACTTATTAGAATTCCCAATATACAAATGATACGGCTAATATTTTTTCTGTAATAATAGATGTTTCAATTTCTAAGTTCTTCTGTATACACAAGTCTTGATTGTCACAGCTGATCAAACTCTTCATATTCAGTGGTTTGTAGTTATTTGCATTGTCAGTATAATGATATCAGTTAAGCTTCCATGGAAGATAATGCTAAGGCCTCTAACAACACTATTTTTTATCAAAGTAAAAAGTTGCCAATAATTTAGGCCAAAAACACTTGATATTGTAATATTACAATATTACTAGTATTATTAATATTATAATTATTATTATTATATTAAAAATCTACAACGTTCAGTCAGGTACATTGAAAAAGTTACTCTTAAGTCTAAGGTGTAATTTCAGCTCTCCCTCTTAAGAATCTTGTACAAATTTTACGATACAGTCCCCCCTCTCAATTCTGTAACCGTTTCACACGCTAAACAAACTCAAATGCTCTTAAAAAAGGACTTAGAATAACCTTAACTTGCTAGGATGATCGAGGAGTCTTAAATCTTATAATATTGTGGGTTCCTATCTAGAAAAACATCAAAGTTATTGGGCACCTCCTTGTATAGCAACGTTTTGCTGTTTACGAAATCTTGATGCCCTGTAGTGTAAGTTTGGCTGTATTAATAAACTGGAAGAAAGTGAATAAACCTCCGGAGTTATGCGTAGGTAGAGAGCAACGTACATTAGAGATTTACGAAATAGACCCTGATAACCTCTCAGCTAAGTAAAAAATAGATATACATTCTTTTATCTGTTTATATCCAGTAGAAATCTGTCTGCATTGACATCTTTCTGTACATGTCTGACACGTAGGCACACGTGCGTACACACACACACAGACACACCTGTATAAGACATGTTGCATCCTCTTACACTATAATATTAACTTCGAATGCGCCCAAAGTCTTCATATGAAAATACTTCACTATAACGTAGTTCATAGTTATTAAAATCTTACCATAAAATACTATATAAAATGTTTCCAGTTTGAAATTGCTTTATAAAAACACCCGCAAACACTGATGGGTATTACTGTGGTGAATGTGAGTGAATATGTTTGTATCTTCAACTATATCTGGGCTTTGCAGTAGCCTCTTTCAGTGTCTGCTGTATCACCTCGGACGATGAAACAGACAAATTTCCTTTCATTAGTGAAAGACGAGCACTTCCTGAACACATTGTCATTTCACATATTGATAATACGCAAATAACACGAACACATCCTATTTTTGGTAAATTTATGTTCTTTTTGCCTCTTGTGTTGCATAAGTGAACCAGTAGACTGTCGACTATTTGTTACGTTTGCTTGAAATGAGAGTTTTAATGTAAACATTCAGTACAGGTGATACTATACGTGAACATTCAGTACAGGTGATACTATACGTGAACATTCAGTACAGGTGATACTATACGTGAACATTCAGTACAGGTGATACTATACGTGAACATTCAGTACAGGTGATACTATACGTGAACATTCAGTACAGGTGATACTATACGTGAACATTCAGTACAGGTGATACTATACGTGAACATTCAGTACAGGTGATACTATACGTGAACATTCAGTACAGGTGATACTATACGTGAACATTCGCTACAGGTGACACTATACATGAATATTCACTACAGATGATACATACTATATATGAACATTCATTACAGATGATATTTGCTACATATGAACATTCACTACCCACTATGTATGAGACCTACAACATATGAACATTCCCGAAAGGTGATACTACACACGAACATTCGCCACAGATGATGCATAATAGCCTACATATGAACATTCGCTACATGGTGAACTATTACTGCAGAAAAGATATGTCCGCTGGACCTGGCAGCGTTTGATATGGTAGAATTATCACTCGTTGTTTTGTTTGTATTTCTCTTAGCGGCCTTGCCGTGTGCTTGTCTTGGGTTGAGGCTGGCACTGCTTGGCAGAGGCTTTCTATTGATGGCACCGTTAGAGCCGAATCTCCTTACGTCTGAGGTGCCCCCCTCCTGCTCCCCAACTCCTGCAGGTGGAGCAGATAGCTGGCAGTTCTGCAGTTTAGACCTCTGTCCGTAAGGGCACAATACATCCAGGTCATTCACTCTGTATTCCACTACAGGAGACAGTTTTTCATCCTGAATGACGCCTGAACACTCAATCTGAAGACGGATGTCAGTTGAAGAGCAAGCGTTCTTCTTGGTTCTACGTACTTCGGGACTTGAATGCGAGCAGGTGTTCAGCGAATACTTACGAATCTCGGGACTAGAGTCGTAGGAATGGTGGGCGTCTTGGTCGAGGAAGGAGACACGGCGGCCGTGTTGCACGTGAGTGCTAATGGAAAATGGGAGGTCAGTCTCCGTGACGCCATGAAGTAGCGGGGTAGAGAAGTTGAGGGTATAACGAAGGTCAACTATTCCATCATCCTCTGTCTCCTTCCGCGGCTTAATGGGACTTCTCTTCACTAATCTGGAACGTTGGAGAGGATGAGGCGAGGCAGGAAAAGCTCCGAGTCTGGGAGAGCCTTCTTCGTCATCATCCTCTTCTGCTTGTCTCCTTGCTTCTTCTTGGTCTTCGTGAAACTTCCGAGCGTCGAAGAATATTTGCGAGCGTCCGCACGATGCAGTCTCTCCTTCGTCTTCGGCGCCGTCAGCAGGAAGGCGGGTGTCTGAAGGCCGTCGAGCAGGGCAGCCCAGAGTGAGGGAGGGCAGGGACCTGTGGAGGGAGCGGAACATTCTCTCCCTCTTCACCCTCCTGGCGGTGGTATCGTCACTTTGCAGGTACTGAGTGTGTGCTGTCCCTCCTAGTACCTCACCAAACACACTGCCTCTGTCCCCACCCTCGCCTTCAGGAAGGCCCTCGTCTGCCATGCCATCAATGCCGCCCACGCCATCACCCACGTTTCTTTCACCTCCAGCTCTGTCGCTCTCCGAGGCAGTTGAAGAAATGGACCCCTGAAAAAAATAAAAGTTAGGATGTCTAATATCAAGTGCACATATACTCCCTTATACAGGCGCTGTGTAACTCCTGTGGGTTACGCTTTCCCAGAAATATCACTTGTGCAAAATAACCACTGAAAAAATAGTGATTTTCCAAACGTTTTCGTGATATCTCACATTATCGACGAATTTGATGTGGGAAATCACGAAAGCGGTTGGAAATTCACTATTTTCTCACATTGGTTATTTTGCATATTGTGATATCACCTGTTTACTGTGATCTTATTGCATATATCATTTGCATATTATTAGATTATCGTTGTGATTATCAGGTAAGGACCAACAGTCACCGGTTCTGAAATCAGTAAATACAGACGCAGTGAAAGAGACGCCTATATAATTTCGATGGAGAAGAAAGTTATGAACAATTCCCCATCCATATAATAAGGATTGAGGGAAACACCAGACAGGCTAAAGTTCTGGACTTTGCACGCTAAAAATAATGCTGGGATGTTGTGTCTCGATGAACATTCTGAAATGTGATGTTTGCACTTCTGGAAGCAAAGCCAGAGCATGAGTAATGGTGCATGTATTTCCTTCTTTGGATCATGTTATTTTGGTTATAAATGGCAGGTGTGTGTGTGTGTGTGTGTGTGAGAGAGGTAGGTAGGTAGGTCTTTACACTGTACCTTTTTTTTGTTAAAGTCTAAGGACCTGGTGGAGGAGGTGGGACTGTCTGGAGCCTCCAGCCAGCGGTGAAGCTTGTGCAGCTCCTGGTCCAGCTTGAGAGCTTCTCGCCGGTACACCTTATTCTGCACCTCTGCTCGGTAATACTTCTCCCGCTTGTCCTCCGTCAACAACCTGAAGGTGGGTAGACAAGAGATGTGATGGAGTAAGAGGCACCTGCGGGTAAATGTTTAAAAATAAGAGGTTTATGGAATGTGGGGTAACTATCATATTGAAAATGGTATAAAATACAGACAAATTGATGAGTAAGACACATGTGCAACAGTTAGGTATCTGGTATTTGGCTCTGGTGGTCTGGTGGCTAAAGCTCTCGCTTCACACGGCGAGGGTCTGGGTTCGATTCCCAGCCAGGGCAGAAACATTGGGCGTGTTTCTTTACACCTGTTGTCTATGTTCCCCATCAGTAAAATGGGTACCTTGGTGTTAGTCGACTGGTGTGAGTCGTATCCTAGGACACTGACCTAATCTGCCCGAAATGCTCAGCATAACAAGGGGCTTTCTATATAGTAGTATGTCACTGATGTCAGCTAGGCCTGTATACCATGTACATGTACTTGTAGTAAATAAAGATATTATTATTATTATTTATTTCGGAAACGTTTCGCTTACACAGTAGGCCTCTTCAGTCAAATACACCTGCTGTCTCTGTATTTGGCTAAAAAAAAGCCTACCATATAGGGGAAACGTTTCAACAGTAAAGATACTCAACTGCTGCGCGTGTCTCTTATTCAACTTTATTGTAGGAGTTCTGTTAAATTATACAACCCACCACCAAACAAGTGACAAAGACAAGATTGTGAGGATAAGTAAAAGTCAGCAATATATATATCCTGGAGGCTGCGGGACCAAAGTAAAGCCTTTGACTACGGGGGATTTCAAAGATACTGCTGTCTGGGGGTTAGAGAATTGTCAGAGCAGTTTTAGGTAAGGTTGCAATTCATTCAGGAATAGTCCAGTTTTCTGTAGCTTTCAAAAATGTTTAAAACGGATTTAAAGTGAGGTTTAGGAATATCTACAATACTACTTTTAAGTGAGTTTAAGAAATGCTTAAGACAGTTTTATACAGGGTTCACAAATTGTTAAAACATTATTGTAGGGTTCAAAAATAGTCAGTTAGGTGGGGAAACAAGAATGGATAAGATAGGTTTCTCTTTTCTTTTAGTTCAGGAATAAGCATAAGAGGTTTCTCTGGATTTTGGAACTAAAATGAAAAAAGTGTAATTCAATACAATTCCGAAAAATGAAAAAATATCCTTTTTTTTTTTTTTAATTTTGATCATGTTTAGCCAAACGGAGCTCATGAGTACTTAAGAACTTAGATTTTCTTCATATTTTCCTCTGAGAAGCGAGTGTATGGTCGCGCCACTCATCCTGGGAGTGAAAATACCTCCACCAGAGTATATATCAACCCACATGATGGGCGAAACGTTATCCAAATTAATGTTTTCTCAGCCCAGGCCGAGAGAGCATAAAATCTATAGAAACCGGTTACAGGCATATCACAGTTAAAGTCTAAATTGCTGACACGCCATTGGTGATATCGAAAAGTTGTAAAACTGTGTTTTACGGATATTCTGGCGCTGAAGTGGGTAAGAATATCATTGTTGGAAGAACATTTTGAGTTGGAGTTGACTGTCAGGACCTCGTGACCAGTCCACCTCAACTTTCTCAAACTTGTTGGGTGGATGAAAGGAGGTACAAGTGGGTGGGGTGTGACGACGGTTTACATGTGGTGAGGAGGAAGAGGTGGAAGGGAGATGTGGGGCGGTTTGGAGAGGTTGAGAGAGGCAGTGAGAGGTTTAGAGAAAAAGGTGGGAGGGGATTGGAGGATGGATGTTGGGGGAGAGGACGCCGTGGCAGTATAAAGTGTGTTTGTATTTCTTCAAGGAGCCTTGGGGAAGGAAGCAAAACAAAGGAAGGAGTTTAGGGTTATTGTAAAGGCACAAGTTTTGCTGTTTACCCTCCGAGGGAATGAGAGGCTGGGAATACAGGAGGGAACGGGAGGTGGAAAAGAGAAGAGGGAGAATGAATGATGGAGGAAACGAGAGGCAGAAGTGAGGAAAATTATACACACACATATATATATATATATATATATATATATATATATATATATATATATATATATATATATATATATATATACACATACATATTGTTCGGATCTAGAGTGAATCTGAGATACCAGTGATTTTACAAAAGTTGTGAAGTACACTGCTTGATAGCGTCGATGAAGAAAATAATTGGTAGGACCTGCCTAGCGTACTAGCCTGGTCTAAGAGGCCTACTGTATTGCTCCTGTGGTCTTGAGGTTGAACCTGCACTGAATACAGCAGACCGCAGGTGATAAGAAGACACGCTGTACAACAAGCTTTCCCTAGGACAACGTTACTCTCTGTATACATCATCTTGATTTGATAAAACTGTACAGAGCTAAAAGTTGTCCCAAAGAACGCTTTTTCTCACCGTTATAAATGGTACACAATACTGACAGGTTAGTAAGCAGCATGTGTATCGCTTAAGTATTATTATAGTAACGTTTCATCTGCGCAGCATGCTTCTTGGGTTGAATGCAAGCGATTATACTCAAACAATTACCTCTCCATTTTAACCATCTCCAGTGTTATAATCGTCTGTATTTAAAAGCCTACTGCGCAGGCAAAAAATTTCGACTAAAATACACAAGTGTTGCACATACAACCCTGGAATTTGTCTTCTCTTGTCAGCAGTGTTATTCAGTTGTATGGAGCCTCCAGGTGAGTTTGGTGAGTGAGCGGCAGCAATATCCTGCTTCGTGTGCAAGTTTCCTTACACTCATACTGTAGTCGTCTTCCTGTCTCCACGTTTACTGGTAAACACACAACAACTGAAGACAACCGACTTTAGAACACCAAATCTTCATTGACTTGTTCCTCAAGGGCCTTCGGTTTACATCTGTAGGACCTGAGTTCGATCTCAGGTAGACACAGTAGGCATGTTCCCTTACTCCTCTTGCTAACACCTGGGTCTTGGGTGGGTGGTATCTCGGTGAAGAGGATCAAAAGACCTCAATGGAAATAAGCCACATAGTCTTTCTTGGATTATCTTAAGGTTACCAACCCCCCTGGTTAAAAATTTATACGACGCGCTAAAAAATATGTGAATCTTTCAGTGACAGAAGATGGAGGCTCGACTCTCCGTTTCCTAATAGCGAGGCAGACCCTCTAATCCCACACCCAGGGTTGTATCTTTCATTCTTCCTCTCACTTCAATTGAGGGTGTTGATGTTGAATGGCTCTTGATTCAAGGAACTGGAGCTACCAATCCATCCTCCTCCCATTGCCACCGGTGGCACATGGAGAAGGGGGGGGGGTGTAATGGAGTGTTGAGAGGGAGTGGAGTGAAGGATATGGAACGGAGGGAAGGTGGAGACGAGAGGTGGTCTCGTGTCCTGAGGGGATAGACGAGACCTCAACTAACTTGTGGTGACAGGACAATGGTGAGATGATGGGAAGGAGGGAGGGCAAGAGGAGGCAGGCTACAGGAAGAATAAGGTTAGGAGAAGGCTGGAAGAGCGAGAGAATGTGAGGAGAGTTAGGGAAGAGGAGGAGGAGGAGGGGGGAGTTGCGTGCAAGGAGACACAGGACAGGAACTTGGCAAGATGAGTTAGCAGGTAGTTAGTGATTAATAATTATCTTGAAGCAGACGTCACCATGGCCAGCTATCACCCTCACTTATACCACTAACAGCAACACTACTACCACCACCAGCAACACTACTACCACCAGCAACACTACTACCACCACCAGCAACACTACTACCACCACCAGCAACACTACTACCACCACCAGCAACACTACTACCACCAGCAACACTACTACCACCACCAGCAACACTACTACCACCAGCAACACTACTACCACCACCAGCAACACTACCACCACCAGCAACACTACCACCACCAGCAACACTACCACCAACACTACTACCACCACCAGCAACACTACTGCCACCACCAGCAACACTACTACCACCACCAGCAACACTACTGCCACCACCAGCAACACTACCACCAGCAACACTACCACCCCAACACTACCACCACCACCAGCAACACTACCACCCCAACACTACCACCAGCAACACTACCACCACAACCAGCAACACTACCACCACCACCACCAGCAACACTACCACCACCAGAAACACTACTACCACCACCACCACCAGCAACACTACACTACACCACCACCAGCAACACTACTCACCACCACCAGCACACTACTCACCACCACCACCAGCAACACTACTCTACCACCACACCACCAACACACTACTAACCACCACCAGCAACACTACTACCACCACCAACAGCAACTACTACCACCAGTACCACCAGCAGACACTACTGCACCACCACCACCAACAACACTACTACTACCACCACCACCACAACACTACTACTACCACCACCAACAACACTACTACTACCACCACCACCAACAACACTACTACCACCACCACCACCAACACTACTACTACCACCACCACCAACAACACTACTACCACCACCACCAACACTACTACTACCACCACCACCAACAACACTACTACTACCACCACCACCACCAACACTACTACTACCACCACCACCAACACTACTACTACCACCACCAGCAACACTACTACCACCACCACCACCAGCAACACTACCACCACCACCAGCAACACTACTACCACCACCACCACCAGCAACACTACTACTACCACCACCACCAGCAACACTACTACTACCACCACCACCAGCAACACTACTACTACCACCACCACCAGCAACACTACTACCACCACCACCACGCAACACTACTACACCACCACCACCAGCAACACTACTACACACCACCACCAGCAACACTCCCTACCACCACCACCAGCAGACACTACTACACCACCACACCAGCAACACTACTACTACCACCACCACCAGCAACACTACTACCACCACCACCAGCAACACTACTACTACCACCACCACCAGCAACACTACTACCACCACCACCACCAGCAACACTACTACTACCACCACCACCAGCAACACTACTACCACCACCACCAGCAACACTACTACCACCACCAACACTACCATAATCAACATTCAGAGGAAAATAATGCTTATTGATATTATGGATTTCAGCAATACCAAGAAAGCAAATTAAAACTATCAGAAAAAATAAAGGAAGACGTTTTTGAAGAAACACATTTAGAAACACTGGGTAATGAAAGACAAACAGGGGGGGAAATACAAAAGAAAAACTTTCCTGAATATATATTATAACGTGATCAGAGAGAATGTTAAAAGAACTTCTTGATCGTGGTAAGCAGAAACAAATGACAAAAACAGTAATGCAGTAGCGTACGTAATAAGGCTAACAGACTGCTTGCATTTATATTAATATGTAAGAGGAACAACAAGAGTTCAAAAGGAATTCTACAGTAAGACAGAATTGCAACAATTAGGTATCTGCGAAGCAGTCTTAATCGAATATAAAGGTGATTACAATACGCTTGTCGGTGTTGTATTCCATTTCAATGTATTTACACATCATTTGTAAAGTCTCTCTATATTATGAGGCGCAGTTGTAGTTTTTGCACTACAGAATGGATATAAATGTATTGGAGAACTGTTTGGAGTGAGACTCACCTGCGGGTGTTAGACTGGATCTTGAGTCCCATACTCTCCACGATGGGGTCACCCTCAGCACGTCTCATTATGGTGAGGATCTGCAACAAGGGTAACTTTATCATTGATATACACCTCTTGCACCCTACACACCTTCATGTTCATGAGGGGCTCTTGATCTCGGGAATTGGAGATACCATCCCATTCCTCAGGCATTGTATGCACTGGGGTTAGTTGTCATTAAGGGATTGACAGGGCTCAGAGTGCTATGAAATCCCTTATGTGAAACCTTTCTCGAAAATAACTGTCCTGATATCGGTAATTTCCTCTAGCTGAACACCGGTGGTGACCTTCAAACCAAGAGCATAAATCTTCAAATGACCCCAATGGAAATAAGTCACTCTGACGTTTTTGGGTTATCCTGGGTTCTCTATACATATACTGTTATGTATGATCAGTGTAACTGTATTTGTGTATACATGGATAAACTTACTTACTAATCTTAGATTTTGATAATACCTGTTCTGAAGTTATTGAAGACCGATTGTTGATGTGTCCTACCCATGATGCTCCACTTACTAGAAGACCGATTGTTGATGTGTCCTACCCATGATGCTCCACTTACTTGAAGACCGATTGTTGATGTGTCCTACCCATGATGCTCCACTTACTAGAAGACCGATTGTTGATGTGTCCTACCCATGATGCTCCACTTACTTGAAGACCGATTGTTGATGTGTCCTACCCATGATGCTCCACTTACTAGAAGACCGATTGTTGATGTGTCCTACCCATGATGCTCCACTTACTAGAAGACCGATTGTTGATGTGTCCTACCCATGATGCTCCACTTACTAGAAGACCGATTGTTGATCTGTCCTACCCATGATGCTCCACTTACTAGAAGACCGATTGTTGATGTGTCCTACCCATGATGCTCCACTTACTTGAAGACCGATTGTTGATGTGTCCTACCCATGATGCTCCACTTACTAGATCTGTGAATTTTGTTCAGTTTACGGTGAAGTATAAGAACTTACTGAAGGTTGAACTTAGTGATTGTGCTAAGACTTTATGCAGTTGTACCCACACCCGCCCCTCCACCCACACGCTTTTTCAAGATGCTACCTGTTAAATAACAGAATAAAGAAGAAAAGGCACAATACCGTGACTACTGAAACGTCGACGTAAGTTCCTTTCTCCTGTGTGCGGGTTGTGTAAATAACAGAATACATTACATGGCTTTATGAATTAATTACGTGCATGCATTACATCCTCTCAGGCAGTGTTCCTTATCTCTCTCTCTCTGGTGAAACTGACTCACCTTAGGGATGAAGAGTAAACAAAGTGTTGTGGTGGTTGACGTGAAGATGAGGGTAGTGATGATAACATAAGCAAGGGTGGTCCTCTCTCCGATGATGTTAGCGGCCACGATGACGATGATAGACGTGATGACTACGTTGTACACACTCATCCCGATGTACTGGGAGTCGTTCAGTGCCGGGATTTTTACGTGCCTGAAAGACACACACACACACACACACACACTGGTTAGTAATGTCTCACTTCAACTGTAAGGTGACTTGGTAACCATGTCCTAATTTCAGTAACGTGTCCTCACCTTACTTACCCCAGAAACCATTCATATCTACAGTAACTTCCTCGGTAACTATGTCCTTATTGTAATAGCGTGTCCCAGTTACCACATCCTCACCCCTCTCTACAACACCTCTCTACACAATGGCACATACGGGTCTGTATCTAAGTATTTACTTAAAGATAAATTTGCTACAAGTAAACAAACTTTTGCTCTCTGGTCTAAGCTCGCGTCTTGAGGCTCCAGCCAGAAGCTCATCTCAAGTAAAGAATTCCTCTGCCGTACAAAAATTTTCACAACGTAAGTTCTGTACGTAAAGGAACAATGGCTGGAAGCTTGGAAAAACCAGGACTGGACTAGAATATTAACATGCGAGGTGTATTTCTGTGTTAGTTACCCCCCCCCTCCCTGTCAAAGAGAATTTTCGATAGATATGTGCGTGTATGTGTGTGTGTGTACTCACCTATATGTGGTTGCAGGGGTCCAGGGTGTGTATTTGTGTGTTTAAATTCACATAATACTCATTATGTGTCTTTGTCTTATTCTTGGCTGGCCGCTTGCCGGGTAACTTCCTTTTGGCCTTGTTGGACCTATAATATTTAATCTCTAAACTATGTATGGAGATTCCACCACTTCTTGGTCCAGGTCATTCCGCTTCTTGACCACCCTGAAGCTGAAGATATACATCCTGACATCCCTGTGGCTCATTTGCGTCTTGAAATTCCAACTGTGCCCTCTCAAGCGGTTTATCATTGTGAATCCTATTAAGTTCTCTGAGTAGTATTTAGTATGCAATTAAAATGTCTTCCTTGGCTGTCCTGCCCTTTATTATCGTCAGGTTCATTTTTCTCAAAGCTTAGTTTCCTTGCAAATCTCCGCACTTTCTCCAGTTTCTTGACACGCTTTATCAGTTGTGGCTTCCATGTTGGTGCTGTAGACTTGAAGATGTACCTGACATACGTCATATAGTGTCCCGAACGATTATTCGTTGAGAATCCTGAAAGTTAATCTAAGATTTGCCAAACACACATTCTTTACAATTTGACTAAACAAAAAAATATAAACCAGTATCTCGAAGGAACATCAAAATTATCAAAAGCCTAGAATAACAGAAAAAAAATTCTGGAGGGTTTCCTGAGCTTGACTTTCTGCATTTTGGTAAATGTTATGAAGCCTCGGGCGAGTCTTCCTCAGTGGCTGAGTCTTCCTCAGTGGCTGAGTCTTCCTCAGTTCGTGCCAGTACAAGACCACTTGTGTGCCGAGTGCTACTCTCACACTCTTATATTTAACCTGAAGTTTGTGGAGATGGGGCCATGGATGGCAGTGGTAGCGGTTGTGAGGTATGAGGGAGGTGAGACAGGCACACAACACTTCACTCTCAGAACTTTGCTAAGTGGGTGACATCTTGTCTAATTATCGTGAAAGGTGCCCTGGTGTGTGTGTGTCTGGGTGACACCTCACCTCTCACGTTTAGGTGAGCTGTGGCACCTTACCTCTCTCGTCTAGGTAAGGTCTAGCGCCTCGAATCCCACATTAAAATGAGGTGTTACACCTCATATCTAGCTAAGCTGCTGCACCAACAGTAGAAGTAGCAACAGTAGCAACAGCAGCAATAATAATGGTAGCAGGCATTAAAGAGCAACGCTAACAAAAAATATTCCTTTCTAACTAACTGCACACACAACTCCTACGTTCATCCCAATGAACGGTGATAGGAATAATTAGAACGCCTCATTGCCTATTCATTAGGTTTCCAGGTGGCGCCCCGCCCCAGGTACATCAGTGATAAGACCGCTTCAGATACATCAATAATACCGCACCAGGTACATCAATAAGACTACCCCAGGTGCATAGGTGATAAGACCGTTCCAGGTTCATCAATAAGACTGCCCCAAGTGCATCAATAAGACTGCCCCAGGTACATCAATAAGACTGCCCCAGGTGCATCAATAAGACTGCCCCAGGTGCATCAATAAGACTGCCCCAGGTGCATCAATAAGACTGCCCCATGTGCATCAATAAGACTGCCCCATGTACATCAATAAGACTGCCCCATATACATCAATGATAAGACCGCTCCAGGTCCATCAATGATAAGTGCCTCAGGTCCATCAATATGACTGTCCAAGGTACATGAGTGGTCTATACACCCATAGGATGGTCAACAGACCCATAGGATGGTAAACAAAAAATATCAAAGCCAAACTCGGTATATGTAATAAAAAAAATCGAGTTAACCGAAGAGAAAGCGTTAATTGGAAAAAATGCAACACGTCCTTTGTCACGAAAAAGAAAACGCAATATGAGGTGAACTTTCACGCTGCAGGAGGAGAAGGTGAAGGTGCAGGAGGAGAGGAAGGTGAAGGTGCAGGAGGAGAGGAAGGTGAAGGTGCAGGAGGAGAGGAAGGTGAAGGTGCAGGAGGAGAGGAAGGTGAAGGTGCAGGAGGAGAGGGAGGTGAAGGTGCAGGAGGAGAGGGAGGTGAAGGTGCAGGAGGAGAGGAAGGTGAAGGTGCAGGAGGAGAGGAAGGTGAAGGTGCAGAAGAGGAAGGTGAAGGTGCAGGAGGAGAGAAAGGTGAAGGTGCAGAAAGTGGGCATAACTTATTTATTTTATATGACATAAATTGCCCTTTAAGGGAAACTGAACAAAATATTAATTTCTTTTTGTATGAAATTAAAAAAAAAATCGAAAATATTTTCACATTTTGAGTTTTTTTCAAACGAGTCTAACATACTCTTAACTTTTCTACTTGAGTTATTCAGCACCACGAGTGGTGAAGACTCGATACTCCGTCCGCTCACCACAAGACACGTTACCTACCTATCTGAAGCTTTGCTAACCAGGCCCTTCATGAGGTGTCTAGATGCTGCTGAATGGTTTTTATGGGGGGAAATGAGCTGCTATCCTTCCCCTTTCTAGGCTGAAACCTAATTACTTCCCATTCACATGGTGTTATATGAACTTTTTAAAAGATGCTAAATTAAGATTTTTTCGAAAATTAAAAAAATATCCACCCCCTTGAAACAAATCTGTTAATTGTAGAAATGTCGTCTTGGCGAGCAAGTGGTTCAAGTGGCAGACTTGTGGACCAAAATGCAGAAGCTGTCAAGAAAGCTGGTGGTGTTGGCTGGCAAATTGAAGTGCAGACGAGGCGACTCGCACCACTTAAGGGGCATGTCAGTTCCCATGTTTTCTAATATGTTAGTTTTTCCTATAATCTACGTTGTCCATAATTACTATCCCATTTGCTTTGTCTGCTGTCGTAAGGTGAAGTTTAGGATGTTTCCTTAATTCATGCTATAACTTAACAAATCTTTGAGGACAATTGTGTTGCAGAGGTCTGAGCTCTGCAACAAATTGTCCTCAAAGAAAAAAATCTGAAGCCAATCAGCAGCGTGATCCTTGTGTTCAAGAAACCACAACAGTGGTGAAAAATTTGAAGCCAATCAGATGAGTTATTACATGGATTCCAACCAATCAATTTTTTTTTTACTATTTTACTACATCAACAAACTTGATTGCACGCAAACGCAGTTTAATAGGTACTATCATGGTTACTATCCTGTTCCTCAGATGCATCATGTATTAAATATTGAAGCCATTCAGAAGTGAACTGAAATTTATTTAGCGCTAGATTAAACGGGAACAAAAATATCACACTGTTTTACACACAAAAATAATCGCCAAATCTGCAGCAGCTACACATGAATTTCACTCTTCGCCATCGTCATATTTTTGGGAGATTTTGTGAGCGTTAGAAGCTCCGCCACTGAGGATTTAGAGCCATTCCAAGACGCTGGGAATGGTATCAACAACTTTGATCATGGGGGACTTGAACGTGCAAACTGTTCCCAGAACTTCGTCTTCATTACCGTACTTGAGTACGGTAACGTGTTCTCGTGAAGTGTACACAAGTACGGTAACGTGTTCTCGTGAAGTGTTCACAAGTACGGTAACGTGTTCTCGTGAAGTGTTCTCGAGCCATGAGCAAAATAAAATTGAAAAGTAGGAAGGAAAAAAAATCAAGACAATCTCTTAAAGGTCCTCCTCAGAAGATAGCTAATTAATATTAATAAACAAATCACAACGCATCAGCAATAGAATTGTCTCCCCCAGGCTGCAGGAGAAAGAGAGAGAGCGAGGGAGAGAAAGAGAGGGAGAGAGAAAGGGGAAGAGGGAATACCATCAATCTTTTTTCGTAACTCAACTAAAATCTCATCTCTGTGCTTCCCTTTCCGCAATCTTTACACAATCTTTACAAAAAAATGATGGTAAAGGTTGGACAAACAACACAACAGGTGGAGCTCTTCACACGGGCATTGACCACAGTATTGACCACTGCCCATCTCTCTCTCTCTCTCTCTCTCTCTCTCTCTCTCTCTCTCACGTACGTCAGGAGGGGGTAAGGGATGATACAAATATTAGAAGGGAACTCTGACATATGGAAATCATTATGTTTGAGCAACGACTGAAAGCTGAGATATCGGGTAGGGTAAATAGAACTAGGAGAGAGAAGACTATGAGACGAGGAAATGGGAGAAGAATTGGAAGCAAGTTTTGTGAATCTGAAGGACTCACAGAGGAACTTGAAGGATAGGAATAATGGACTGGCAGCTGTAGGAGAAATATACGAGAGTTGTGGATTCAGCTTGAAAAACTGACGTTGCTATGGAACAATAGAATGACATAGATAATCCAGAAAGTGGTGCTTTAAGCCACAGGGACAAAGGAATCCCAGATCTACGGGAAATACAAACCGGAACAGAACAATTGTTGTAATGGGGCAGAGGAACCAAGACACTGAATACAATGGGAGAAAAATAGACAGTCTATCCAAGCTGGATATGAACGTAAGAGTGCAGGAAACAAACTTAAGGAGGCTTGGTAAGTATAGGGAGTCTCAGGAAAGCTGCTACTAGAAAAATATAGACCTTAATATTAAGAAATAACAAAAAATGATATTGTTTTTTGGCAAATGTTCCCCAAGGGAGGAAACCTTCTCGCGTTTAGCGCTTCAGCTGATAATATATTCTAGGAAGACAGTCAAAAATTTAAGAAAGCTGAAGCGATTGCCAAAGAACAAGAAAATGTTCACTTTCCTCCCGAAAAATCCAATACCACAGATCCTTACAAACATATCACAACTCACAGCCTCATCCTAACAACCACACTATGCAAACAGACAGAATATGCATTAACCAACCCCTCCTCCAAACATATTTCCTTGTCACTAACCACTACTCTCCCGTCAACAATCTCCAAAATTGGTTCTATATGTTATCTGTGACAGCCACCTCCTCCTACTTATACCAGTGATGATCAACTACAAACTAGCCCACCTTAATCCACCCCACCACTCTCCACCCTCAGTAATAATAACTCAGTGCCGCTGGAAGGAAACCTTTGAAGCTGCCGTAACTGATGAGCCTTTAATGGAATACTTGACGATATGCTCAGTGCCCTACTGAAGTCTCCCAGATGAGGCTGACATATTTCAGCACTGTATGCAACCTACTCTGTGTGATGGATTATAACAGGGAAACAGCTTTTCTTCATATAGAATAAAATAGAAACACACTGCTGAAGTATCCTATTTTGCTAAAACAAGGACCCGCCAAAAAAACAATGACCAACTACAAATCGCCTAACATCATTTATCCAGAGTAAATGTCTTCACTACCATTAAGTCGTACGCTTCTCTACAATTATCCTACAGGAGAACACCAACTTCAAAACACCCAGTATCCTCCCCAAAGCACTTTCATACCCTTTTCCCTCACATCGCTAGAACCCTGTGCGTACATGCCCCAGCATACCATAAACCTCACCACACCTAGCAGCCATTGTGAGGGTCAATTCACTGAGAGTTTGCTATAATCCTCTTAAAGTATTCTTGACGGGTGGTGAACATGTTACGTACAACCTCAATGAGCCTCATATAGTAGATAGGCTTTAAACCCGACCAACACAAGGTAGATAGCGCCATTCACAAAGGTTGTGTACACAAAGACGAAATCAAAAAGAAACCCCAGAAAGTGTATGAAGCAGTAAACTGATAATCCCAGACCACTGCTATTAAGGAAATACACTTAAGCAATATGATTATGTATGTAGTTTTGTGTAGGGACTCTAGTGCAGAACATGTGGAGAGAGAGGGAGGTGGATGAGCAGAGGAAGTGGGGAAGGAGCAGGATTGAGGGTTGACAAAACCATACATTCACCATCATATAAAAAATCAAAATTGGATGGGCCACTTATCTTTTAATCCCCTTCCTCCTTTAACGTCCTCTCCTCCCCAAACCTACTCAATCCCTTTATATCCTTCCCCATCCTTCTTCCATTCCCTTCTTATCAGGGATATGGTCAAATATTTCGATTCCGATTGAGATTTAATAAAATGTAAATTCCAGACTGTGATGACTAATCAGATTCATAACTGAATCATAACTAAAACAGAAGAGCCACACCTAACTATACCAGAAACACTGCAGCGAGACTAGTAGGCAAAATGCACCTAATGTGAGATTTCTTGAGTGGCTCTTGATCTAGGGAAGTGAATCTGTTCTTCCCTTTCTTAGATAGAACCTGATTGTTTCCCATTTCCCGAGGCGCTGTGAGCCCCTACATGTTTAACACTTTTCCCTAACTACAATATAGAACAATACGTTGGTAGACTTTGTCATGTGAAATAATCTAGATGAACTAAGATCCACTTGGGGTCCCTCAAACACTTGAGAAAAACTGTTAGATTCAATTATTAACTAACTGAAGCTGTATGACCCTGGTGGGTTTAGCGCTTAGTTCTAACTGTGTAATTATTATTAACTAACTGAAGAGAGTAAGAGAGACAGAGCTAAAAGAATGTTTAAGTACTCGAGCAGATCTTTACTAAATATTAATGATGGGTGAAATGTAAATAGAGTGGAAGGTGAGCAAAGTAATACAGATAATGAGAGACAAGAAGTCTGAACTAGTGTCCCTAATGTGATTTTTGTCCTGACCAGGAAAGATGGGGAAGAAGAGGCATTGGTGGCAGCAATAGTTGTGGTGGAGACAGTAGTGGTGGATACCACCGGTGCAATAACCAGCACCACTACCGCTGGTGATGACAAGGACACTAGCGCTCACAATCAGAGACAAGCACTTATACAGCCCCACAACCACAGTGTTGAGCACGCACACACATGTACAAGCACATCACCAACCTAGACACACACGCACGTTTTCAAGCAGGCACGCACACACACGCGCACACGCGCGAACACACACACACAAATGGATGATGCGATTTACGATAGATGGATGAAATCCTAATATATGAGGTTATAATAAACAGGTTTCAAATATATTATAGCTAACTCCAGTGACGAAATACAACTACCCAGCGACCAACCAGCTTAGGCGACCAAGCACAGCCAACTATCCCGGCGACCAACCACCTCCAGCGACTAAACACTACCAACTCCCTCAGCAGCCAACCACGCCCAGGTTCCTTTAGTTCAGACACGTACAAATAGATGGAGTTGATTGGCCGTACGAGGTCCTTTTGGTGACGAGTGATTGGTCCGACGCTTCCCACGCCGCCGGAAAGGTCATTATGTTTCGCTTTGTGTCCACAGCTGGACACAATGGGAAGAATATAAAGGCTACTGGACCAGTTCACTGTTCCACAGTCAGTGCTAATTGCATTTTCTTCTCTAAGAATCTGTCAATGTTCTCCTCTAAGTATTGCGATACTTTTAATATCTCATTTCAATCTCCATTACAATATTTATCTCTTATTTTCATCTCTAACTCCATCTACATTTCCATCTATGTTGCATGTCCGTGTACTTTAGAGAATGAGAATAGCTCATTAACCTCCTAGCACTGGACACTCTCTGTGACACAATTCACCTCCACGATCCTGCCAGACATCTCATCCAGCTGTTACCAGTTGTAGCCAGCAGGTGTATACGACCCCAGCTGGTGTAGTGACCGTTGTGGTGCTGTGGCTGTGATATTTAGTCCCTTGGCCTTGATCTAGGCTAAGTGATTGGCCACTTTCTATGAAGGCTAAGTGATTGACCACTTTCTATGAAGGCTAAGTGATTGGCCACTTTCTATGAAGGCTAAGGGACTAAATACCAAAAAATTTCCTCTCCACTTCTTCCACTGTCTCCAATAAAACAGTCACTTCTTTATTAGATTAAATAATAAAAAGCCTGTCACGCAGGCGAAACGTCTCGCCAGTAAAGATACGCAGATGTTGCACATCTCTCTCATTCATCTTGTTTGCATGGTATACCATTTATTAAAGATAACTGTCAAGTCAATAAAGAGCTTTGTAAAGTCAAAGTAGAGGTCAAACTAACGGCTTAATAAAGCTCTACAGAGAGCGAAACTGTGCCACACTGAATCTTATACAGCATAAGTGTCTGTAATAGTGAAGACAGTGCCGTCCTCGTATGCCACTATTATATAAGTAATATTCCTATATTGCATTTTATCAGAGGGAAAAAAAATATAATTCACAAACCATATTAATTACTTCATGTTTAATTACGACATCAATAATTGTATGTAAATGAACCTGTTTAATAGAATCAAACTGCGTATAATTATGGAAACGTAATTATACAAAGATGATTAGAGAGAGAGAGAGAGAGAGTTACCTGGTCTCCCAAGCCATGTAGACACCGACAGCCACCAGTAGACCCTTGTAGACATAGAGAGCACCAAGCCAGCCGCTTGTGTGTTCACTTCTGCACACCTCCACCTGTGGTTAGACATGTGTGGTGGTAGTTAAGGTGGTGGTGAGGGTAGTGGAGGGATGGTGATTGTGGTTGAGATGGTGGTAGTGGTGGTGGTGACCAAACTTATGATATGCTTCAATTTAAACAGTCAACTGTAATCTTCGTTTCAAGGTCATGTTACCAGAAAAATAGTCTGATTATTAAAATAACCAAAACAAAAGGTATTAAAAATAGCTGAGGAATAGAAATCAAGAATGTAATATAGCACTGATGTTATATTCAAAGAACAGCAACAGTACACGGGAGTTCAGAAATATTATGAATCATATATACTCTCGTTACTTACCTATATTATTAAACCATATAATCATTTACTTACCTTTTATTGTGTAGCCATATATACCCATATTTATTTACTGTATGTACCTATATTATGTAGTTGTATATGCACCTTACACGTAACACCCAAACCAATCTCATGAAGTTTCTAAGTGCCATGAAGGACCCTCCCTATGTCGGAGGCGGTGTTTACAATCAACTCGCTCCTACTAACACCATCTCTCAGGAGAGCCAGTTTTATGGCCTCGCAAATACTTGTCCAACAAATTTTACTGAAGTAGAATACAGCCATTACTGAGCTCAGCTCTCCAGCCCATGCACCACCTGACCTGAAACATACACACACAATATATACCATATTGATGTACCTCAGGTAGGTCACCAGTACGTGGTCAACACATGGTTTACTGGGTGGTGCTGGCGGCGCTTATCAGAGGGAGTTAGGACTTGTGAATCTTGTGATATACTCAGACACACATAAAAATGATGAGTTGCACTCTCTCTCCTTCACTCTACTCCAGACACTCGAGTGGACACGCGTGACACTCAACGGCTGTAAACTTTGCATAGTGCCACACTCAAACACACACACACACACATGTGCATATAATACATGTTAATTTTATACAGTAACGGGGCACCACGATCATCCAACACATTTCTCAATATATTCCTCCCCAGACAGGCAGCAGATCAAAGATTAATGGCAGGTAATTGAAAGAGAGAGTGCCAAGACAGAAATAAGCATGACAGGTAGCACGTAGGATCGAGCCTCCGTGCCACCCCCCTCTTGCGCTGACCAACACGGGTTTAGCGCTTCATGCAAACATCATGTAATCACTAAAGCCAGGTCACGTGTGTGAGGGGGGAAAGAGTCGACATTAATGTCACTGGTCGACACCTGTGGAAAGGTCAGAACCTGAATACTTCACCGTTGTGAGTATTAGAGTCTACCAGCCAGTTTGAATACTATCTTGTAAACGAGTAGACTTCCTGTGTAACTTAATAATGGTCAAAGTAGGACCATAAGTGCGGGTTATTTGTGTAACGAGTAAAGTTCCCGTTTGTCTCAACTAACAAACGAATTCCTGTTTCGTCAACCTGCAAACAAGTGGTGTTCCTGGTGTTTCAACTTACAAACAAATGATTTGTATAGAGCCCAGACGAACCCATGCTTGAGAACCACTAAACAACGTACTCACTTTCCTACGCCCTCCTCAAAGGATCGAAGAAATGACGTAACTATCTTACCTGAGGTGAATGACTGCTTAATGTGACGTGACTTGAGCGACTGACCTGGGGTTGGTAGACAACGCCACGGTCTTCCGTGGACATCTCCAGGGTGAGGTTATGCAGGTGTCTGGTAAGAGGATCAACGCTGACCCACGCACTGACAATTACCACGTCCACCGCCAGCAATACCATGATTACCGTGATCAGCTGCTTGTCCTTCAACAGCTGCAACGAATTGAAATGTGAAAGAAGCCTCTGCTTTAACCTGGGGAATGAGACATTATCAGGTTTGACCCAAGGAAAGCAGAAGGGTAGCTACAAATGTTTGGAGCAAAGATCCCTTCACTTGCATAAAGGAACCCCCTTTGAAAGATTATTATTATTACATTCAAGGGCAGCGCTAAACCCACAGGGTTCATACATCTTTTGGGTGAAGATTTTAGCAATCAGGCGAAGATAACATGACGGATAAGCTAGGATAGGAAGGTGTGGTGTCACTATCCTGAGGTAACAAGGCCATTGTAGTCCTCACTAACGAGCCAGGGGTGACCACCAGGCTCGTCAGAGACACTTGTTGGTATTAGTATCCCAAGTGGATGAGTTTATTTAATAAAATACATTTATAAAGTGAGATGAACCTCAAGTAGATGTTCAAAGATCCACCGAGACGAGAATGAGAACTCAAGATAAGACTCATTGGTTTGATAATATTTTAGCCCTTCCAATGCTTCTCTTGTCTTTAGTTGTAGTCGCCTGTACGTATATTCAACTGAAGAAGCCTACGGTGTAGGCGAAAAGTTTTGGAAATAAAGCAACTGGTAAAGAAAGATGAATAAAAGCTGAAGAGAGAAGCAGTGGGCCAAGGGCGGAGAGGAACACTAGTCTTGGTGTCGTTAAATTCCTTTCAGGTAATCTTGAAAACCATTAATCGAAGGTAATTTGACGCCACGTCGTATTCTAAACACGAACAATTTATTCTGCCTCCAGCGAGAGAACTTTTATATTTGTTTAGCAGGATGGTGAACAGAGAGAACATCACTAACATTGGGCAGGCTCCGAACAACTTTAAAAGCAAGAACGATAGAGGTCACGAGGTTAAGATGGATTGGATCTGGCAAGTTGAGAGGCGGGGTCAGGAGTTAAGACCAGACCTCTGCAACAATCAACTAGTGAGCACAACAAACATCAGCTGGAGAACAAACAATCAGCTGGTGAACACAGCATGTGTCAGCTGAACAAAAGCCCCAACTAACGAACAATAACAACCAGCTAGTGAACAACAACAAGACGACCAACCTTATTCCTGACGACCCCAGCACTGTTGGACCTGGTGAAGATCTGGTGAACACGGTAAGTCTTGGTGAACATGGAACCAAAGGCCAAGGAGAACCCAGCTGACAGTAGGTACGCTCGCGCCTGCAACACAACATCTCTCTCACCTGCTGAACTTTCATAGAATAACATAAAAACATTCCAAAATAAATGAATAATAACATAGTAATAATCAATTTAAAGGCAAAAGTTTATATATATATAATATATATATATATATATATATATACACGAGGAAAAGCATGTGTGAATAATTTGTTGATATGGTTGGCATATTTGCATAATGTGTATACGATAGAAGGGAAGGTACCAAAGGATTGGCAAAAATATTTAGGCTTTGGGTATATAATTTTTTTCAGAATGGTTTAGAGGGGCATATATATATTTGGGGAACACAAGCAAATTAAACCTACCATAATCCAGTAACGTCAATGTTAGGGCAGAGTAGAGACTAGAAATTCATTAGAGAAGGAGACACGAGTGTTGCTAGGGCTGAGAAATACACGAAGGCTCACCAAGACAGAGGAGACGGGAGAATCGGACATTAAAAAAAAGGAGAGAGACTTACGGTACAGACGACAGGGAAACAGTGCGGCGCTGGGAGGGTAGCGTGGTCCAGGCCCAGTAAAATGACAGCAGTGTACACCAAGACACACCCAACCACTGTTGTGTTGTTGAGGCGAGGACTGGACAATTTGATGTATCTGCCGAGTACACACACACGTACATGGTTAGTGTATTGATATGACACGAACATGCATACACAACCATACCCACTCGCGCGCGCGCGCGCGCACACACACACACACCGGTGGCCCAGTGGTAAAGCTCTTGCTTCACGCACGGAGGGGCCGGGTTCAATTCCCGGTGGGGCAGAAACATTTCGAAGTGTTTCCTTACACACACATACACACACATACATACAACAGGCCTAGTGTCTAATTGACATGTGCCTAGGACAAAATGGTAACTAACACACACATTATGAAGTGGACTATGAGAAGAAATTTAAAGAAATATATCTTATAGTCTTGGAAGAGAGAAGGGTAAGAAAACACATGATAACTATTTACAAAATAATCAGATATTTAGTTTTTTTTTACACCGACAGTGTGTCTCAATTGTATATACACAGTTTACTTTAATCGCTATTTTAGAAATTAAAGTATTCTCGACTGGTGGTGAACAGGTTCCACGTATCCTTAATGACCCTCCTGTAATCTCTATGCTTTAAATCCAAAGATTTGTTAAGTTATAGCATGAATTAAGGAAAGATCCTGGACTTCACCTTACGAAAGCAGACAAAGCAACTGCGATAGTAATTATGGACAAGGTAGATTATAGGGAAAAAATAACATTATTAGAAAACAGGGGAACTGACGTTCCCCTTATAGCTGCGTGTCACCTGATCACCACCTGTCAACAATACTTTAATCCCATATAGAGACGTATTCGTGTATGAGATAAAGAACAAAAAGGCACAATACTGTGACTGGAACAATACACAAATAACCCCAGCAAATAAGATAAACTTATGACGACATTTCGGTTGGATCTGGACTAGTGACTAGTTAATGGACCGAAACGTCGTCATGACTAGTTAATGGACCGAAACGTCGTCGTAAGTTTCTCCTGTGTACGAGTTATTCGTGTACACTGAGATATATAACACTCCATGTGTACATATATTGTTGTTCTCAGTGTACACGCACATCCAGAGACATACACTCATCAGAATATATACAAAAGTGTTTAGTTTTATTGTCCAGGTACTTACATGAGGTTAGGTTATGTAAGATTTGTCAGGAAATAGGACAAGTGTTTCCTGAAGAGGGTCTTAGTCATAAGATGACCCGCCACTGGAGCTACTGATGATCTGACCGAGGCCTTGTATCTTTACTTCTACAAGTACATGTACAAGGTATACAGACCATAGCTGACATCAATGATTTACTATAGAAAGCCTCTTGTTATGCAGAGCATTTCCCTCAAATTAGGTCAATTTTGTCCCAAGATGCGACCCACATTAGTCGACTAACACCAGGTACCCATTTTACTGATGGGTGAATAGGGACATCAGGTGTAAGGAAACAGGAAACACGCCCAATGTTTCCACCCTTGCCGGGAGTCGAACCACGGACCCTCAGCGTGTGAAGCGAGAGCTTTGCCTACCAGGCCACGGGCTTCCCGCTGGGTTACCCCCTCCACCCTTTTAAAAATTAAGTATATCATTACATACATACTTGAGTCTACGGTAGGTGAGGTTGAAGATGAGAAATGCCAGCGCCAGAAGAATGCCCAGGCTAGCGAGGGAAGACATGATAACGAAGGCAGCCGGAGCGATGGTGTCCACCCGTAGTTTGAAAACCCGAGATGCCGGCACCTCTCCACCGGGCCACACCAGTACCCGGCACCCGGGACAACCTAGGTCCAGTGCCCTCTCCTCCGGGTGGTACAGTGCCACTTTTACCGGGTCACCTTCTGTACGTCAGAAAAATAAATAAGCGGTCAATACTACGTTTAGCTTCTCCGTTTTAATCTCGCTGACAGTTTATTATGCAAATTCTCTAGCATTAAGTGGCTTGTACAATGAAATAATTTTATTCTAGGCCTACAGGAAATCTGCTTATTTTTAGTAACCCGAAACAGGAACCCAACTTAACCCAAGATAACGTAACCCAATTTAAATTAGGAATTAAATTATAAGTCTGGTTACTTTTTTGGCTACCGAAAAACTGTATCCCCATTTATCCGAAAAATAACTGTCTTTAATGCACAATCAAATTAACATTGAATAAATTATATAATAAAAAACTAAACAACTAAACTTAATATGACACAAACGATAATTAGACCTCGACAACGAGATAAAAACTGCCATGGTCTTCAGAACACAGAATAATGTAAAACTTCAAGAAAATTGGGAATATGATAGATAAAGCAATCAAACCACTGAACATATGATAGATAAAGCAATCAAACCACTGAACATATGATAGATAAAGCAATCAAACCACTGAACATATGATAGATAAAGCAATCAAACCACTGAACATATGATAGATAAAGCAATCAAACCACTGAACATAGGATAGATAAAGCAATCAAACCACTGAACATAGGATAGATAAAGCAATCAAACCACTGAACATATGATAGATAAAGCAATCAAACCACTGAACATATGATAGATAAAGCAATCAAACCACTGAACATATGATAGATAAAGCAATCAAACCACTGAACATATGATAGATAAAGCAATCAAACCACTGAACATATGATAGATAAAGCAATCAAACCACTGAACATATGATAGATAAAGCAATCAAACCACTGAACATATGATAGATAAAGCAATCAAACCACTGAACAGAGAAGAAAAATGTAAATGACTTAGGAGTAACCAAGTCAGGTCAAACGATCAAGGAACACAAAGTTACTATCATAACTACAGATAATAAGCTAAATATCTTTTGCAACAAGAGATTGCAAGTCAATGATCACACACTGAACTCCATAGAGAAGAGTGCTGATGTTAGTTAGTAGATGAGGTTTAAAGCCTATCGACTACACGCGGGTCACCTGCTCACCACCAATCAAGAATATTTTATTCCCTAAAGTAGGATTAAATTCTACACACATATATACACTAAGAGACTTACACCTCCTGGTGGTGTATGTATCGTGTACTAGGTTAGGTAAAATTCGTCAGGAAAGAGGACAATTGTTTCCTGACGCGGGTCTTAATCATATGATGACTTGCCACTGGGGCTTTTGGTCATCTGACCGAGGCCTTCCGCTGGCTTACCCCTCCACTGAGCCTCACTTGAAGGAAAAACTGCAGACCTGGAGGACGAACGGAAGACTTTCATTGATTTGTATAAGTTTAAACACCTGAATTACTTTCTATGATTTTTCAAGTTATAATTCCTGTAATGCGGATATTGACGGTAAATAATACTAAGTATTATTTAGTCTGACCTAACACAGGTTTGAGGTTAATTACCGTATTTTCCAGCATATAAGGCGCACCAGCAGTTGTTTACTAACGTAACGTTAGTAAACAACTGCTAGTGTAACACAAAGCCTACCCTTGAAACTGACCTTGACCATATAAGGCGCAGGATGATTTTCCAAGACTTTGTGGAAAAAGCGCGTCTTATATGCCGGAAAATACAGTATATTAACTTTAACACACCATGTAAATTCACAGGAAAATGTCTGTCAATCCAATAAAAGAAAATCACATTAATTTACTATTCAGAAAATTCGTCTTATTGGACCGCTGTGGCACGTGTGTGTATTCACCTATATGTGGTTGCAGGGGTCGATTCACGGCTCCTGGCCCAGCCTCTTCGCTGGTCGCTACCAGGTGTACTCTCTACTGGCTTCAAGAGCCTTATAGAGCCACTTCTTAAAGTTATGTATGAATCCCGCCTCTACCACTTCACTTTCCAGATTTTTCCACTTCCTGACAGCTCTAAGGCTGAAGAAATCCTTCCTAACATCCCTATGACTCGTCTGAGTTTTCAACTTCCAGCTGTGTCTTCTTGTTCCTATTTCCCATCTCTTAAACGTACATGTGTGTGTGTGTATGTGTAAGAGAGAGAGAGTACAATGGTGGTTGGAGACAATAGCAAGCTCACCACCACGGCGACTTGCTCAATCCTTGGACACTGCTCCCAGTCCTAGCCGCTCACCCGCCACCTCGATGACGATGACGACGAAGAACTCAGCGAAGACAACACCTGATGAATCCCGTAGATGATCAAGACCAGTCACCACCGCTATACTCTCTCTCACTTCCTTCCATCTTATCCCCTATCCTTCTTCTTCCCCTCCGCTTATTAAAAAAAAAAAAAAAAAAACCCAATAGGAGCCTATGTATGATGTAGTTGGAACTACAGCCTGATGACTTTCCTACCAACCATGTGAAGATACGCCTGCCGGGACTACAAGAGTCCGAAGCCCAAAGGACGACTGCTGATGAAGATGCGATGCCAGAAGACAATCCCCACAGCAAGAGAGAAGAAGAAGTCGCCCCCCACCCGGGGGGCCCCAAGAAAGAAGAAAGAAGAAGACGTCGCTCCCCACCCGGGGGGGCCCCAAGAAAGAAGAATGAAGAAAGAAGAAGATGATCGACACCCTCTACCCAGGGGGCCAAGGCCGGGTCAACATTTGGAGAAGACCCGGGCCGGACATACCGGCGTACCTACAACAACAACAACAACTTGGTTCACTTGTCTTTAACATTGCTCACAAGATTTTTCTCTGCACATCTCATGCATCTCAACCCAAAATATAAAACTATTTCATTATTATTTTATAATGTTGATATCTGAATTTTTTTTACCACTTACTACTAGTTCAATGTCAAGTAATAACCAACACGGAGGCAGACACACAACAGATAAAGATGATCTGTATATTTCGACCCTAAACTGTGTTTCTCTCTTCGTGTTAGTTATTACTGAACACATTATATTATTTTTTAACACACCGGCCGCAGCCCACCGAGGCAAGGTTACCCAAAAGGAAAAACGAAAGTTTTTCTTTTTAAATTTAGTAATTTATACAGGAGAAGGGGTTACTAGCCCCTTGCTCCCGGCATTTTAGTCGCCTCTTACGACACGCATGGTTTAAGCAGGAGATTCTTTTTCCATTTCCCCATATTATATATATATATATATATATGAGATGGGTCATAGGGATGTATGTATATATATATATATATATATATATATATATATATATATATATATACACACATATACAGTATAAAGGTTTAATTTATTGTTTGTTTGTAGGTTAGCCGCCATCAACAAACACAGTTTGAGCTTGCTCACTAGTTGTATCCACAGGGTCACAGGGTGGGCTAATGCGCAGATTGGGAAATAATGCGCAAATGAAAAAAAAAAGAGAAAACAACTGGCAATATCATCACCTCTTTTTGAAAGGCTAAAAAAAAAACAATTCCACAACATTTTCAATCACGCTGAACCTTCAGTGTTTGTTGTGGAGCTAACTAGATGAGAAGAGGGGCAGGGGTGATGGGAACTGGAGCGGGAGGAGGGGGGATATGGGAATAGGAAGCAGGGGAAGTGGGTGATGGGAATGGGGAAGGGAAAAAGGGAATATATATCATTATACTGCACTTACCTTGGATCTGGTAGAAAGCGGTGACCCCTACACGGTCTGGACAGTCGAAGGAGATTGGACCCTGAGAGAGAGACAACGTGTTAGATGGGTCCAAGACGCTGTGGAGGGAGCAGGAAGCAGCCAGTGGGATGAAGCCAGTAGGAATCTTTAGGATCTGAAACTGTGGAGGGAGGGTGTAGGAGTCCACTGGATTAAAAACTGTAGAGGGAGAGAAAAGTCCCAAAGACCAGACAACATCAGCGTTATTAAAGGACTAAAAGTAACTGTACAAAGAAGTTGAATGTCATGAAGAGTGAGAGATGAGAATAAAATCAAGTTATGAGTTCAAGGATGAGGTGAACCTATGTGCGGTGAAGACTCGATCATCCGTCTACTAATCGCGAAAAGGCATGCTGGTTAAGTGTACTCACCTAGTCTTTTCAACTCTTTAATGAGGGTGGTACAATGGTGAGATGTGAAGCACATCTCTTGCTCGCAAGAGACGTATTGCAGTCCAGTCCACTCTGCCTGACACAGCTCAGAGTTAAGGCAACAACACAACCTTTAATCCGATTTAAAGACCGTGGGAAATGTGGTCCACCAACACATGCAGGAACATACAGCATGCTATGTTTCCATGACATATTCCAACACTCAGTATGGGTTCCATAAGTGAGGTAACGAAATCCGTCAGCCTGAGCAGCAGGACGACGAGGATATCAAGCACTCTGGGTTCGACTGCTCTAGCTTAAAAAAGAGCTCGTATTAGCAGAGCTGGAGTTCCTTTAGTTTGGAAATTTATAGAAAACCCTCGTCAGATGAGTAGATTATCGGCAAAGTATACTCATGGGGCTGCCTAGCCCCTGAGGCGGGTCCTGATCAACGACACCAGCAAGACATTTTTCCATTTTTCCTGACGATGGAATCACCGCTAGCACCAATCTCCTTTTGTTCAGTCAGGCTCTATGTGACTCAAAGAGTTATGTATAACCCTATTTAGAGCATAGTTTATTTAAAAATAAACTATGCCCTATAAGGGCATAGTTTATATTTACAGGGACATATAAGGGCACATATACCACATAGGGTCATATAAAAGCATATATGACACCACAGGGTCATATAGGCTATGACCCTATGGGTTCTATATGACCCCATAGGGCCATATAGACCCCATAGGAATCATACATGTCCCTATGGGAGCCATATAGAGCTTCCTTCCTCACTCAAAATCTGTAAGATAGATTTCGGTTCGATGCGAAAATTAGAAATTATTTTTTAAATAACTTCAAATATCGGCAGTAAATTCAAAACTAATTCAAAAACATTTTTTTTTTATTTATATTTCGTGATTATCGCAAATTATGCTAATAATGGCAGTCGCTTTTTCCACAATCCGAAACTTCCAAAGACCTTGAAAAAAAATTCCCTTATTTATTGGACAGTTTTTTAAAATTCTTTCAAAGTCATTGCTAGTCGTTTCCTCTGGTACTTTTCATGTTAATTTTACTTTATTATTCAACTTATATAATTATAATATAAAATTCTTGCATATTTCAGTTTACAGGAAAAGATAGAACCATACTAAGTTTATAATGCAATTTAATCAAAGTATATTAGATTATAGCCCAGAATCAGCAGGCAAGGTTAATTAAGTCATGTTAATAAAAAAATGATTCTGACACAACATTACTCAATATTTATGCAATGTGTGTTTGTTCCCTGCTAGCCTGATTAATATTATTCCCCGCACTTCAGAGGCTTGGTTCAACCTACTTTAATCAGGACATTCCAACGTTATTAATTGCCCAACACTCCTGACCGTAATTCACTACCGAACTGCAGTTTCCATGGAGATTCTACATAAAATTAGGTTTAATTAGCTTCGGTTTGAGCACAATCGAGTGAGGTATAACACTGTAAGCTTCAGCAATACTGGCATAGGGACCCAAAATTAACATGATATCGCCATTACACGCGGATTGAGACTATTGGTACATTAATGTTTTACGTACACCAGTTAAATTCAATGTAGGGCCCATTAGCAATACTGCTAACGAATGAAAGCCTCTGCATTACCTAGTCTATTTTGAAACTAAATAGTTAACTATGACCATTTAAACGTGCACTAGAAGTTAAGATTTTGTCATGCAGTCTCAAACACTCCAGCAACTCGAGGTCAACACTCCAGCAGCTCGAGGTCAACACTCCAGCAGCTCGAGGTCAACACTCCAGCAGCTCGAGGTCAACACTCCAGCAGCTCGAGGTCAACACTCCAGCAACTCGAGGTCAACACTCCAGCAACTCGAGGTCAACACTCCAGCAACTCGAGGTCAACACTCCAGCAACTCGAGGTCAACACTCCAGCAACTCGAGGTCAACACTCCAGCAACTCGAGGTCAACACTCCAGCAACTCGAGGTCAACACTCCAGCAACTCGAGGTCAACACTCCAGCAACTCGAGGTCAACACTCCAGCAACTCGAGGTCAACACTCCAGCAATTCGAGGTCAACACTCCAGCAACTCGAGGTCAACACTCCAGCAATTCGAGGTGAACACTCCAGCAACTCGAGGTCAACACTCCAGCAATTCGAGGTCAACACTCCAGCAACGCGAGGTCAACACTCCAGAAGTTCGAGGTCAACACAACAGAAGTTACAAGTCGAACTACAAAAGCTGAAGGTCAGTAATAAATTAGCTAGAGGTCTTCGTGTACTTGAAGACGTGTCTTGTGTACTCTCTGTGGACTGAACCATCTTTGCTGTGCTTCCGTTATTAGCTACCTGAGATTGGATGATGGTTTCCCTCGACTACGAGCAGCTATATCTCCAAATGAAGGCGGAATTAACGGAAGCTAGAAGAGAGATTCAACGTTTGAAGGGTATATGCAAGGATTATCCCCGGAACAATGTCGCCGATGATCAGACCAACGAATGGATGCTAGTCGAATCTGAAGGGACGAAGCTGAAGTTGAAGAAGGTCCAGGAGACTGCTGTGAAAACCAGCAACTCTTTCTCCTTGTTATCAGACGAATGTGAAGACATCCTAGCGAAGACCATCTCTACAAAGACCGTCGAGAACGTCATGCACACCGCCAGTCGAGGTAAGAACATTGTTTTAGTTGGGGATAGTCAGATTAAGTTTATGGATAGGGAATTTTGTCTTAAGGATAGGAATAAGAGGCAGAGGGTGTGTTATCCTGGGGCTGGGATGAAGGATATTGTTAGCCGTCTGGACGACATCATGAGAGGTAATGGGAGCAATCCTATTATCTGTCTCAGTGCTGGAGGCAACGATGTTGGCAGACGTAGGAGTGAGGAGCTGATTAGCAGCTATAGGTCAGCAATAGACAGAATTAGGAAGAAGGGTGGGAACCCTGTCATATGTGGTATTTTGCCAAGGAGAGGAGTTGGAAATGAATGGTTGTCCAGGGCAATTGGTGTCAATTGCTGGCTGGACAAATACTGTAAGGAAAATGCAGTAACATTCATTGACAACTGGGACCTCTTCTATGGCAGAAATGACATGTATGCCAGGGATGGGGTTCACTTATCTAGGTCTGGGGTGGGGGCACTGGCAACTGCAGTGGAGGGAGCTGTTAGGGCTTTAAACTAGAAAAAGTTAGTGGTATGGGTTATGGGGGGAAAACAGTGAAGTCCCAGTGTAGTAATGTTATAAATTCTAGGGGAACTAGTAATAGGCAGAATAAGGTGGATATTGGAAAGCCAGTGGCACTAGGTGACAAGGACAGTAATAGGTATAAGGGAAAAACAGAAATGAGCAGGAAGGGTAAAGAGAAAGGAGGGTCTTTAAGTGTATATTACACCAATAGTCGTAGTGCTAGGAATAAGATGGACAAGTTGAGAGTAGTTGCAAGTACAGGTAATATTGATGTTTTTGCAATAACTGAAACATGGTTTAATATGAAAAATCGGGACTTGCCTGCCGAATGTCACATTCAGGGTTTTAAATTGTTCCAAGTAGACAGAAGTATCGGGAAGGGGGGTGGGGTGGCACTCTATGTCCGTGATCATTTAAATTGTTGTATAAAAATGGGTATAAAGTCTGAATTAACACATACAGAGTCTGTCTGGATAGAATTTTCAGAGGGGCATGAAAAATTGATTTTAGGTGTGATATACCGTCCCCAAACTTAGATAGGGACCAAGGGAGACTACTATGGGAGGAAATTGTTAAGGCCACAATGCACGATAACGTAGTTATTCTGGGTGACTTCAACTTTAGTCGAATTGATTGGAATTTTTTGACTGGGAATTTAGAATCTAACGATTTCTTAGAAGTAGTTCAAGATTGTTTTTTGAAGCAGTTTGTGACAGAACCTACAAGGGGAAATAATCTGCTTGACTTAGTTCTGGCAAACAAGGAAACCCTTGTTAATAATTTAGAAATTACAGAGGAACTCGGCGCAAGCGACCACAAATCAATTACCTTTGGCATTGAATGGAAGTTTCATAGTAGGAATAACTCAGTAACGGTCCCAGATTTTCGCTTAGCAGATTACAATGGACTTAGAGAACACTTATCATCTGTGGACTGGGGTAATGAAGAGAGCTATCAATATGACAGTTTTCTGAACACTATACATGCTGCCCAAAGAACATTTATCCCATATAAAGAAATTAGATCGAATAGAAATGACCCAAAATGGATGAATAATAGGCTCAAATATCTTTTAGGGCAGAAGAAAGGAATTTATAGGCGTATCAAAGGAGGTGAGGGTCATCTTACGAATCAGTATATTGACATTGGGAGGGACGTTGGAAAGGGGATGGGAAGGGCTGAGCGGGACTACGAAATTGAAGTTGCTGGGGATTCGAAAACTAACCCAAAAAGTTTTTTCCAGGTGTACAGAACAAAAGTTGGAGATAAGATAGGTCCCCTTAAAAATAATTATGGGTATCTTACTGACAAAGAGAATGAAATGTGCTCTATTTTTAATAATTATTTTCTCTCGGTTTTCACTCAGGAAGACACTAATAATATCCCAAGAATTAGGTATTTTAGTGGGCCTGAAGAAGATAAATTATGTAGTATCACAGTCACTAGCGAAATGGTTATCAAACAGATAGACCGTTTGAAGCAAAATAAATCGCCAGGCCCTGATGAGCTTTTTTCAAGGGTTCTTAAGGAATGCAAAATTGAACTCTGTGAACCCTTAACTAACATTTTTAACCTATCTCTTCAAACAGGTGTAGTGTCTGATACGTGGAAGATGGCTAATGTAATTCCTATTTTTAAAGCAGGGGATAAGTCGTTACCATCAAATTACCGCCCAATAAGTCTAACTTCAATTGTAGGCAAATTATTAGAGTCGATTATAGCTGATAACATAAGAAGTCATCTCGATAGGCATAATTTGATTAATGATACTCAACATGGATTCACCAGGGGCCGTTCCTGCCTAACTAATTTATTAACTTTTTCAGTAAGGCTTTTGAGGCAGTTGATCATGATAAAGAATTCGATATTGTTTATTTGGATTTTAGTAAGGCTTTTGATAGAGTACCACATCAGAAACTGTTAAAGAAAGTGGCTGCTCACGGCATTGGAGGAAAAGTGTTTTCATGGATCGAGTCATGGCTCACCAATAGGAAGCAGAGGGTGTGCATTAATGGGGTTAAATCTGAGTGGGGATCTGTAACAAGTGGCGTTCCACAGGGATCGGTTTTGGGCCCGTTGTTGTTTATAATATATATAAATGACCTTGACGAGGGAATTACTAGTGATATGAGCAAATTCGCTGATGACACGAAGATAGGTAGGATAATCGATTCAGACGTAGATGTCACGGAACTTCAGGAGGATTTAGACAAACTCAATTCCTGGTCAGAAAAATGGCAGATGCAGTTCAATGTAGATAAATGCAAAGTTCTAAAGCTCGGGAATGTTCATAACCCTAGCACCTACCAGCTTAATAATGTTGAACTCAGCCGTACAGAATGCGAAAAGGATCTGGGGGTTATGGTAAGCAGCAACCTCAAACCAAGTCAGCAATGCCTAAGCGTAAGAAATAAAGCAGCGGTTATATTACAGCTTTATACATCATTAGTAAGGCCTCACCTAGATTATGCAGCTCAGTTCTGGTCTCCATTTTACAGAATGGATATAAATTCGTTAGAAAACATTCAGCAACGAATGACAAAGTTAATTCATAAGAACATAAGAACATAAGAAAGGAGGAACACTGCAGCAGGCCTGTTGGCCCATACTAGGCAGGTCCTTCACAATCCGTCCCACTAACAGAATATTTGCTCAACCCAATTTTCAATGCTACCCAAGAAATAAGCTTTGACAATTCTACCCACTCATGCGCGAGTCCCACTCAAATCCAACCCCTCTCACTCATGAATTTATCCAACCTAAATTTGAAACTACCCAAGGTCCTAGCTTCAATAACCCTACTAGGCAGACTGTTCCACTCATCAACTACCCTATTTCCAAACCAATACTTCCCTATATCCTTTCTAAATCTAAACTTATCTAACTTGAATCCATTATTGCGGGTTCTCTCTTGGAGAGATATCCTCAAGACCTTATTTATATTCCCTTTGTTAATACCCATTTTCCGCTTGTATACCTCGATCATGTCTCCCCTCATTCTACGTCTTACAAGTGAATGTAATTTTAGGGTCTTCAATCTTTCTTCGTAAGGAAGATTTCTAATGCTATGTATTAATTTAGTCATTCTACGCTGAATGTTTTCTAACGAATTTATGTCCATTCTGTAATATGGAGACCAGAACTGAGCTGCGTAATCTAGGTGAGGCCTTACTAATGATGTATATAGCTGTAATATAACCTCTGGACTTCTGTTGCTAACACTTCTTGATATAAATCCCAGTAATATATTTGCCTTATTACGTACGCTTAGGCATTGCTGTCTTGGTTTAAGGTTGCTGCTTACCATCACCCCCAAGTCCTTCTCGCAATCTGTATGGCTAAGTTCTACGTTATTTAACTTATAAGTGCTTGGGTTATGGACACTCCCGAGCTTCAGAACCTTGAATTTATCTACATTGAACTGTATCTGCCACTTTTCTGACCACGAATTAAGTTTGTCTAAATCTTCCTGAAGTTCTATGACATCTATGTTTGAATCAATTATCCTACCTATCTTCGTGTCGTCGGCGAATTTGCTCATATCACTAGTAATTCCCTCATCAAGGTCATTGATATATATTATAAATAACAATGGGCCTAAGACTGATCCCTGTGGAACACCACTTGTTACAAGTCCCCATTCGGATTTAACCCCATTTATGCACACTCTCTGCTTCCTATTGGTGAGCCATGACTCGATCCATGACAGCACTTTTCCCCCAATGCCATGAGCTGCCACTTTCTTTAACAGTCTCTGGTGCGGTACTCTATCAAAAGCCTTACTAAAGTCTAAATAAACAATATCGAATTCTTTATCGTGATCAACAGCCTCAAAAGCTTTACTGAAGAAGGTTAATAAATTAGATAGGCAGGAACGGCCCCTCGTGAATCCATGCTGGGTATCATTAATCAAATTATGGTTATCTAGATGGCTTCTAATAATATCAGCTATAATTGACTCTAGTAATTTGCCTACAATTGAGGTCAGGCTTATTGGGCGGTAGTTTGACGGTAGTGACTTGTCCCCTGCTTTAAAAATAGGAATTACATTAGCCATCTTCCACATATCAGACACTACACTGACTGTACATACGATAATATTAAAAAACACAAGCATCGGTGGGCTGTGTTACTTTCTGAAGAACTGTACACAACGGCACATCATGCGTGAAGAGAACACTTTTTTGTTAATGTTGCAGAACAAGCTTTAGGTAGGATATAACGTATTTTTATCTTCTGAATGACTTGTTATATCTTCTGCACGACTTGATAACGTTATACACAGAGTGAAACTTTGTCTCGACGAATGGTTGCTCAGAAATGTGTAATTTCTTCACTACTGTCTGCACAGCGTTATTAGATTCAGCACATTATTTGTTAACCAAAAAAAAAGAAAACAAGAACTACTGCTGGCGCTCTCTAGTCTTCCAAATTAACTCTTCAAGAGTTAACTGCTGGCAACAATTACAAGGGCTTTCTTCTACGACATTTTAAGACATTAACAAGATCCAGACGCGACACAGTTTGCTCCGACACCAAGGTTTTGAACAACTGCCAGAATATATATACTCTTATTTAAGACCTAATGGACCATTAGGATGTAAAAATATTGGTAGAATTACCGACAATATGTTAAGTAAAAGGACACAAATGCAACTAATGTGACATTTTATTGTGGCAACGTTTCGCTCTCCAGGAGCTTTCTCAAGCCGTTACAAGCGATAATGGACATAGTGGGTTTATATATACTCTCAAAGTGAGGTGAAATACTAGTGGTGGTAGTAGTAGTGATATTAGTAGTAGTAGTAGTAATACAATAAGGTAGAACAATCAATATGCACATGAGTAAAAGGTGATAAAACAAATACTAGGGTAGTATAACAATAGGTTAGACAAATATTTCTGCTGGAGGTTGAAATATCGAAGGCCTGTAGGAGTGTTCCACATCTACGATGTGCTTGTGTTGAATTAGCAGGAGAGACTATGTGATGGTAGGGTTTACTGTTTTCAGGAGGATTCTTGCTAAGACTTCAGAGATGGTGAAGCTGCCTTTGTTTTGTTTAATTGTGTTAGAAACAGAGATAAGTGCTGATTCAAGGCATTTGCGTCTACGAAAATTAGTTTCTTTGATTACTAGTCGGGCGTCTTTGAATTTCATGAGATGATTGTTGGAATTTCGGTGTTGAACGCAGGCGTTGTTCAGGTTATCGTTTCTGCATGCATTAATGTGTTCATTGATGCGTGTTTCGAGGTTCCTTGCTGTTTCTCCTACATAAATTCTGTCGCAGCCTCCACAGGGTATAGTGTAGACACCTGCGTTGACTGGTTCATGGTGCTTGGATTTAGTCTTGGTTAGATCCTTAATAGAAGTACTGGAAGCGATGGCGACTCTAGTGTTAGCTTGTGCAAATACTTTAGAAATGTTGGATGCAACCTGGCTGTTGGGAAGAATTATAACTTTGTTTGGAGTGGTGTTGATGCGTGGAGAATTAATGATCTGAAGAGCTCTTTTCTTGCAATCTTTGATGAAAAAGGAAGGAAAATGTAACTCAGTGAAGGTTTGGTGAATGTATGTACATTCCTCGTCAAGAAACTCAGGACTACAAATTCGGTAAGCTCTTAGGAAGAATCCGATGATGATGCCTCTTTTGGTCTTAGTATCTTGACTGGAATAGAAGTGTGTGAGATCATTTTTATTTGTAGGTTTCCGGTAAACTTGAAATCTTAGGTTGTTATCTACTTTGTGGATGAGGACGTCTAAAAAGGGTAGTTTGTCATAGGACTCTTCTTCTAGTGTAAATTGGATCGCCGGTTCAACTGCGTTGAGCCTTGCCTGAAGAAGTACACACAGTACTTCTATTAAGGATCTAACCAATACTAAATCCAAGCACCATGAACCAGTCAACGCAGGGGTCTACACTATACCCTGTGGAGGCTGCGACAAATTTATGTAGAGAAACAGCAAGGAACCGAAACACGCATCAATGAACACATTAATGCATGCAGAAACGATAACCTGAACAACGCCTGCGTACAACACCGAAATTCCAACAATCATCTCATGAAATTCAAAGACGCCCGACTAGTAATCAAAGAAACTAATTTCCGTAGACGCAAATGCCTTGAATCAGCACTTATCTCTGTTTCTAACACAATTAAACAAAACAAAGGCAGCTTCACCATCTCTGAAGTCTTAGCAAGAATCCTCCTGAAAACAGTAAACCCTACCATCACATAGTCTCTCCTGCTAATTCAACACAAGCAATCGTAGTGTGAACACTACACCTCGATATTTCAACTCCAGCAAGTATTTGTTTTATACCTTTTATACTACCTAGTATTTGTTATTTTTACTCATGTGCATTTTGATTGTCTATTATTTATTACTACTAACTACTAATATCACTACTACTACCACCACTAGTATTTCACCTCACTTTGAGAGTATATATAAACCCACTATGTCCATTATCGCTTGTAACGGCTTGAGAAAGCTCCTGGAGAGCGAAACGTTGCCACAATAAAATGTCACATTAGTTGCATTTGTGTCCTTTTACTTAACCATTAGGATGGTGCAGCCATTGTCTGCACTAAATATGTTTGCTATTTCACACACACGCACGCACATACACACACACAGGACAGGAGAGATAGGGAGGACATGATAACGACATATAAAATACTGAGAGGAATTGACAAGGTGGACAAAGACAGAATGTTCCAGAGATGGGACACAGCAACAAGGGGACACAGTTGGAAGTTGAAAACTCAGATGAATCACAGAGATGTTAGGAAGTATTTCTTCAGTCACAGAGTGGTCGGGAAGTGGAATAGTTTGGGAAGTGATAGGTAGGATAATCGATTCAGACGTAGATGTCAGTGAACTACAGGAGGATTTAGACAAACTCAATTCCTGGTCAGAAAAATGGCAGATGCAGTTCAATGTAGATAAATGCAAAGTTCTAAAGCTCGGGAGTGTCCATAACCCAAGCACTTATAAGTTAAATAACGTAGAACTTAGCCATACAGATTGCGAGAAGGACTTGGGGGTGATGGTAAGCAGCAACCTTAAACCAAGACAGCAATGCCTAAGCGTACGTAATAAGGCAAATAGATTACTGGGATTTATATCAAGAAGTGTTAGCAACAGAAGTCCAGAGGTTATATTACAGCTTTATACATCATTAGTAAGGCCTCACCTAGATTACGCAGCTCAGTTCTGGTCACCATATTACAGAATGGACATAAATTCGTTAGAAAACATTCAGCGTAGAATGACTAAATTAATACATAGCATTAGAAATCTTCCTTACGAAGAAAGATTGAAGACCCTTAAATTACATTCACTTGTAAGACGTAGAATGAGGGGAGACATGATCGAGGTATACAAGTGGAAAATGGGTATTAACAAAGGGGATATAAATAAGGTCTTGAGGGTATCTCTCCAAGAGAGAACCCGCAATAATGGATTCAAGTTAGATAAGTTTAGATTTAGAAAGGATATAGGAAAGTATTGGTTTGGAAATAGGGTAGTTGATGAGTGGAACAGTCTGCCTAGTAGGGTTATTGAAGCTAGGACCTTGGGTAGTTTTAAATTTAGGTTGGATAAATTCATGAGTGAAAGGGGTTGGATTTGAGTGGGAATTGCACATGAGTAAATAAAATTATCAAAGCTTATTTCTTGGATAGCATTGAAAATTAGGTTGAACAAATATTCTGTTAGTGGGATGGAATGTGAAGGACCTGCCTAGAATGGGCCAACAGGCCTGCTGCAGTGTTCCTCCTTTCTTATGTTCTTATGTTCTTAAGTGATGTAGTGGAGGCAGGATCCATTCATAGCTTTAAGAAGAGATATGATAAAGCTCATGGCGCAGGGAGAGTGACCCAGTAGCAGCCAGTGAAGAGGCGGGGCCAGGAGCTATGAATCGACCCCTGCAACCACAACTAGGTGAGTACACACTGTATCTCCAGTGTAATTTTTTACATTTAATTTTATTCTACAAATTAATTAGTGGTGAATGTGAAGAAAACTCGCTAATAGCTATTGTATATACATTAGCTAACAGCTACTGTATATACAATATACAGTAGCTAACAGCTACTGTATATAGGAGTACATGGGAAAAAGAGATAGCAAAGTGCTTGGAAGTTCACACTATGACTGTCTGCTAAGAACTGCCTACTTTTGTTTGTATCAAAGACTATCAATTATTATCTATGTGTATGAGACGAGGAAAGAAAAGCAGAAGGCTCTCTATCTCTCTCCCTTCATTTCCTCTGGCCACTGTCGGTGTGAAAAACAAGGGGATAAATATACCATATTCCACTAAAAAATATGGAATTTACAGGGGGAACTTTTTTTTTTTTTTTTTTATATTTTATTTAAGAACACATATATACATCACAATCCAATAAATGCCCAAAAATAAATCAGGCTCATATAAACAAAAACAAGCAAACAGAACAGGAAAAAAACACATCTGTCTATATATCCTATAATAAGAACCCGTGCCAAAAGCACAAACAAAAATTGTCCATCCTACTACCCATCCTAGCTAATTTCTTCTATACAATAACATAACACACTGTCAATGAAACTGTACATACATTGTCTCAAAAAACACCACAAAATTGTACCGTTGGTTACATATCTTACTGCTTCATAAGAACATAAGAACATAAGAATGGATGAACACTGCAGAAGGCCTACTGGCCCATACAAGGCAGGTCCTTATCAAAACCACCACTACCTAAGAATTTACTCCTGTACTCACGACACTAATCAAACCCAGCCCCTCCCACTCATATATTTGTCCAATCTCTTTTTAAAGCCACCCAAGGTCCTAGCCTCTATCACCCTACTCGGAAGATTGTTCCACGCATCTACAACTCTGTTCGAAAACCAGTACTTGCCTATGTCCTTTCTAAATCTAAATTTATCCAATTTAAATCCGTTATTTCTCGTTCTTACTTGGTTCGATATCCTCAGTATTTTATTAATATCTCCTTTGTTTATGCCCATCATCCACTTGTACACCTCGATGATATCTCCCCTCATTCTACGTCTCTCCAGAGAGTGGAGATTCAATGCTCTAAGTCTATCTTCATACGGGAGATTTCTTATACTGTAAATCATTTTAGTCATTCTTCTTTGTATGTTCTCCAATGAATCTATATCCATCCTGTAGTAAGGAGACCAAAACTGAGCTGCATAATCCAAATGAGGTCTCACTAGTGATGTATAGAGCTGTAAAATAACTTTTGGACTTCTGTTGCTTATACTTCTTGAAATAAATCCTAGTAATCTGTTAGCCTTATTGCGCACACTTAGGCACTGTTGTCTTGGCTTTAGATTTCTGCTTACCATGACTCCCAAGTCTTTTTCACATTCTGTATGATCAAGCTCAACTTCACCTACCACAAAACGCAGTACATAGGCATGAATAAAATAAAACCTTAAACTTTCTGCCTATAAAACAGGTGTTGCACAATAACACATAAAAAACAACTGACCCCCGAAACAAGGGTCACACCACAACATCATCTTAAATAAGAAATACATTAACATCAAGCCATCACTACCGTAGACAACACTGTCTACAACACAACGTCACATTCCCACACCGGAGAATAAGACCACACAAAACACATTTGTGTTGCATACATATACAAACACTAGAAAAAAAAAAAAATATGCAGAAGCTGCTCATAATGTATAATTCAAACAAAAGATAGGGAACACATACAGAATACAGTACTAAAAACGTTAAATCTAAGAAACACTTAACAAAACATCAACTTAATCCTACATGAATTGCCACAGATACCTGGGCCAACTTCACCCAAGCACACCTGCACACTGTCGGTTGTCTAACACCTAATACCTCCTAACCTCCAAAATGCCACATAAATGCAACCTGCCAGCACATCACCACCGACAAACCCTACTACTTTAACTTTAGATTACACTACTACATCCTAGAGGAAAACCCCATGCGTCCATGACCCCTATGACCCCCCAACCAACATCACTCCAAGTCTGAGTCAACACACACCTGAAAAATTACCTAGAACCCCATAAAACCCCCGAAACGTCCAAAAATCGGACTCCCACGATACCACCCCGACCCAACCCATCCTAGCTTCAACCCTGTATACCCACGCCTAACCAACCACACATCAATCAACCATACTATACCCTAGTCAACCCCTTCCGGATATACCCAACCTCCCCCCTCCCCCCACTCGACCAGTCCCCCTCGATTGGTTCCAACTTCATCCCCAAAACCGTAAAAGGGACACCACCGTCATTGTTCTATAACCCTCAGGGAAAGCCTCAACCCAAGTTCTCCCATACAAACCCTGATTCCTACATTTCGTCCTGTAAAAATGCGCCGCCAAGGCACGAACCCGCCTCCCACCCACTACCTCGCGCCACACATATGAAATCAACCACCAGGTACATTAAACTTCTACGTACATTTTCCTCAAACCCACCGAAAGCCCACACCCACCTACACTCCTCAGGACCCGTCCAAACCATTCCCGTACCCCGCCTAAATCTTCACAAAAATACACCGCATGGTACGACGTATCCAAAAGCCCACATCTCAAACAAGTACCCTCACTCGCTAAACCCATTAAAAACAATTGCGCTTTAGAAGCCAAGATTCCATGTAGGAATCGAAAAACCGTCTCCCTAACCCTCGCCCTCAGCCTCAACTTCAGGAAACCTACCCAAGTCGCCCGCCAATTATACTTTGGGTACTCTGCTACCCCTTGCACTATACCCCCGCCTCCCCCAAGCTTGTCCAAAACCCCCACCCGAAAACCCCTTGGCTCTCTGACAACTAGTAAAACCCTCAACATTGCCTCACATAAACTCAGGTCACGTCCACTCCACCACCTCCGTACCTCACGCATGACCACTCCCACCCGCTTACCCCCACCCCTCCCTCCTCCACATATCTCTGCTTTACATATATCCCTATAAGCCTCCTATGTAAGGGTATCAACCCCAAACCTCCCTTACTAACCGGCGTCATGACAACCTCCTTATTAAGCCAATGTCTACCAAAACCCCATATATACCTCAACACTCTCCGCTGTAATAATTCAACATATCTCCCCACGAGTGGGTATACCCTTGCCACATGCCACAATTTACTATACAGTAAAACATTCACTACCATAACCCTCTGCATTAACGTCACATCTCCCGGTCTCCATCCACTCATTCGCGCTATTGTCGCCGTTATCACCTTAGAAGAATTTTCAACCCTCGCCCTACTCGCATCATTACAATAAATTATCCCACAAATTTTCAAGCACTCAACAACATGCCAACCATACCTATTCCCCAAGTCCCCGCCCACCCACGTCCCCACCTCTAACAATTTAGATTTCACCCTGTTAATCCGCATCCCCGTAGCTGCCCCAAAAACACTTATAATCCTCCCTATAGCATCTAACCCCTCCCACCCACCTACGAGAATTGTTGTGTCATCAACGCAGGGGGAACTGGATGCAAAGATACAAGTTAATATTGTTTCTATCTTACCACTAGTGTTACTTCACTGTCACTCATAGTGGTTCTATTTCTGGTTACCACCAGTTCTGCCGTGACTGTCACCAGTACTGCCGTGACTGTCACCAGTACTGCCGTGACTGTCACCAGTACTGCCGTGACTATCACCAGTACTGCCGTGACTGTCACCAGTACTGCCGTGACTATCACCAGTACTGCCGTGACTGTCACTACTATTATCACTGACTCACCTGCCTCGCTGCCAACTGATCGTTCGAGCTAATGTACAATTAATAGGCTGCAGTTTTCCAGAAAATAAACCTCCGTGTCCATAATAATGGCATCCAACTGTTTACCTAAAATATAATTTAAGCTGATGTTACGATAGTGGTGGACACAAACCTTGTCCCCTTTCTTAACTATGAGGGAAACATTTGCTAGCTTCCAGGGTAAAGGCACTTTACCTTCTTGTAATGATTTGCTAACTATTACCGCCAGTGGGTAAGCGATATGATATCTCCATTCTGTTATAACACTGATAGGTATTTCATCCAGTTCACTTGCTTTGTTCATATGTTTCTTCAAATGTTTTATTATGTCAAGGCTGATAATTTCGCCAACACTGTAATTACCTTTATTATAAGCATACGGGAGCTCAAACCCATTAGCATGAGGGGAAAAAGAAATAATCAGGTTTAATCCAAGTCCTTGAATCAACAACCCTTGACCGAAATTTAATACACATGTGCTACATCTGGGTATGTGTCTAATTTTAATCTTGTCGGTATTGTATACCATTCATGTTCAACCCTTGACTGGCATTAAGAAAATTTAAAGCTTAGCCTAGCGCAAGACTCCTCTATTTCCTCTAGAATAAATCCGCGATGAAGTCTGTGATTCCCAAATCCAGCTTTGTGTTATCTGCTGATGCAAATAGCGGAAAGAGCTTTACTATTGCGAGTTAGGAGGAATATTAGAGGGGCAGTGGGGAGTGTGTTGGTATGTGTAGAGTTTGCAACGATCCCCAGACGGCTGGGCACGGATAGGCTTACCCAGGGGATTGAATAGCATCAAAACATTGAGGACAGGATGAGCAGAGGAAGGATGCTGAGCAATGATTCCTGACGAGGGGAGGCTGCAAATATATATATATATATATATATATATATATATATATATATATATATATATATAAAATGTGTGTGTGAGAGAGAGAAAAGAGAGCAGTCTGCTCTGCTTTCATATCCCTAAATGAAAAGAAGTATCTGGTGTATTGGCATCCGAGTATATATTGTAGAGATAATTAAGCCACTATTCAAAAAGGGGAGAATAATAGAGTTAAGATACTATTACGATATAAATATGCAATGAACGGATGAAAATCTACGTTTACAAAGGGCATTATATACTGCAAGGTGTACATCTCTCAGTGTATATGCACTGAGAGTTAACTTTAATCCCCATTTTAGGTATTAATGTTTTCTTGACTCAGGGTGATCAAGTTACATATAGCCTTAATTACCCTCGTGCAGTCGATAGGATTAAAACGCCACTAACCAACCAACCAACCATGTGTTTACGACAGAAGCTGCGATGTGAAAAGTGCAATTGTTTCACAGAGTTAATGTTTCAGCAGTAATGACGCTTTTATGATCAAAACTGCATTGAGAACTGTGTTGGGAAGGTGAGCCTGGACACCGCCGGAGGGAAGGTGAGCCTGGACACCGCCGGAGGGAAGGTGAGCTGGACACCGCCGGAGGGAAGGTGAGCCTGGACACCGCCGGAGGGAAGGTGAATGCAACAACAGTGAGCGGAACAACTATTACTTTGATTTTTTTCATCTAGTAATATTAAGCGTTAAGATTAAGTCTTGGATGTAATAATTATAAGTAATAACGTTGATTAAAATGTGATATTATAGAATGGCCATGTAACTGGGGGAGTGATACAGATACACTGCAACTGGACACTAAACAAGACTAATGTCGTAAAGACACTCACGGATACACAGTAAATATTACAAGCAAAACAATAATTTTATCTTGAAGATATCCACAGATACTAAATACTAAACAGGTGTAATATCAGTAAAATACAATACTAGACGCTAAACGAGATTAATACCATGAAAATACTCACAGATACACCACGGAATCGAAGACCTTGCATCGTCTCCAAGATTTTGTCAGCCATGTCCTCCCTAGAGTAGTCGAAGGCATCGAGCTGGAAGTTCGAGAGACCTGTGTTGTGTAGAGGTGGACTGTGGTAGTGAAGTTGGGGTTCCCGGGGCGCTGGCTGAACCTCTCTCTGTTCTGAGCTCTCTTGTAGCCTCGTCAGCCGACCCAAGATCCTATAAAGAAAATGCAAACATTCTTTACATATATTTATGTCAATGTTAACTATATTAACTAAAATTAGGCGTATGTTCCACTTTTACATACAACAACGTGTAAAAGTTGAACATACGCCTAATTTTAGTTAATAGTTAGCATTGACATAAATATATGTAAAGAATGTTTCCATATATACGTATATATATCATGTTACATATATTAGGGTAATTTCTTAACCCTTGCAGCACATGTGTAAGGAAAGTGTTCACGGGGAAAGTACCTCACTTCTCGCATCATTATAATGAATTAAAGATTATAAAGTGAGTGTTAAAAGAGTTCCTGTCTCCTGGGAGCCGCCAGCCAGTCGGTAACTCACTGGCTCACACTATTGTAGGCAAATTAAGAGAGAGAGAGGGCAGAGGGAGTGAGAGAGTTAGAAACAGTATAGCGTGTAGTAAAACAAATACCACATCCTGTCTTAATTTCGTTATTATTCGGGTAATACAGAAACATACACGAACATACATTAACCTAAAGAAGCCTAACCTAACCGAGAAACTGAGAATAAAAAATATCCTAAGACTGTATTGAAATTTCAATCGTGCAAGAAATAAATACACGAAAATTCGTTTGAAACTTGCTGCTATAATTATAGGACAGGTGTCTATATCAGGTTGCGATTGAACTTAGGTTAATCTTAGAACGATGGTATCTTGCGCACGCTGTTTAACTTGGAGAATGAGGTGGCCAGACAGGAACAGCAAGTTAAACCATTCATAAGATGGACTGTTACTGTAGTCTGGTAGCCTATTAACATGATATTACATACGTGAATACTGATAAGAGGCAACTTACCAGGACATAGTGGGTTTGGTGGAGTTACCAGGCTGTTGGTGAAGGCCCGTGCTGCACCTCTGTTATGGAAGAAGTGGTAGTTAGTTGTGCTGGTGCCGAGGGTGGCAATGGTGATTGTAGTGAAGATAGATGGAAGTGGTGGCAGCTGGTTGGAACATCAGTGGCTGTGGTGTTAGTGACGCTGAGGTTAATGGGGGTTTAAAGCCTATCGACTACACGAGGGGTCAATAAGGCCGCGTGTAATCTGTTCACCAGTCAGGATACATTAATACCTACAATAGTGATTAAAATAACTTTCAGCATATATAAACTGAGAGATATACATCTCAGTGAATATATCTTGTCATATTCATATTTGCTATAGTACAAGACTGAGGTGATGTGTACACAACACATCTCAGCAAGTATTCAACTCGCTGAATCTTTAATAACTGATGAGGTACAACACTAAGAGGAAACCTGAATAAATCCTATTAGTTTTATTCATATATATCTATAGTTATATCATTACGAGCAACAATCATACAACCTAACACTTATTAGGAAAAAAATGGGTTTGTTAGTATTTATTACTGATATTAATATTACATATAAAGTATATTTAGTGAGCATTAAGATATTATGGGGAAGAGGGAAGGTAGCTCCAATTCCTCGGATCCAGAGCCTTTTATTAGTATCAAGGCATCATCTAGAATAATTAGTAGAAGCAGCATCTCTGATATAAATGTGAGAATGTTTTTAATTGGTTGATGCTTAGGTAAGAAGCCAAGCACATCTGACCCAAGTATGACCTCTCACCTGGTTGTCCTTGTGTTGTTTCCTGGGTGGGGCATTGACCTTGGTGACCCAGGCAGCGTTGACCTCCCTCCTGCTGGCTGAGTGCTGTAGGTGACGTCTGTGTGACCCTGACCTCATCTCCGCTCTCTCTGACCTCTCCATTATCTGCACATCCAGTAAGAGCAACTCACTCCTCATGTACAGTGGTATTTTATCAACAAGAACACTGTACATGAATAAGACACCTGTGCAACTCTTGCATTCATATATTATAAAGAGGTTTCACCAACTAGCGGCAAATTACATTTTATATTCTGGAAATTACAAATTTACAACAGTATTTTACTCCCAGAAATTAAACACATTCAATCTCTGAGAAGGAATTTGCAGTATTTTCCTCTTTAAAATTATTTCTAAACTGAATAATTAAAGGAATAATATGGAGTAGCCCTCCCACTTGCACACGGGATTATGTACCGTGGTGGCACTCTTGCCTAGTTCAGTTGTTACACCATGTTTAGTATCAATGTATACCTCTGAAGAGCCGTATTTTCAGAGTTATTCATCTTAGGTACAGACCTCGCCCAGGAGGGCACTAGTAAGGAAAGGATTGAGGCCACTGAAGCTCCAGACTCATCGCCAGAATAGATCTATAAAATTTCAGATTTTTCAGACATTTTTAAGTATCTCAAAAATATAAATGTAATGCTGTAAGACCTTAAAAATGATGAATAATTATTTATTATTATTTTGAATTCTAGCGTGTAGTGTAAGTACATAAACAACTGTCAGCTCCTGCTCTACAAGTTTCTTCAGTGAAATACAGAAGTTTCTAAGATATTGGAGACAACGGAAGCAGTTGTGAGGTAAATTACTTCAATACTGAGGGACTGATCACTTCATATTTACCTCTCCACTGCTGCTGTTGCCAGAATTTTAGTAGCCTCTGTATTTGAGTGAAGAAGCCTGGACAGAAGACGAAACGTTTCGGAAATAAAGATACCCACTTGCTGCAAATGAGTCTCATTCATCTAATGGTCGGTATTGTATGCCATTAAAATATACCAATAGGCCTTAAATCCGGTCCTGAACCAGCGTCCAATATTGGCCAAGAAGGACGCGCTGGACAAAAGGTATTCACTGCAAGTGAAGATGGTGTAAGTCTTTTCAGGCAGCAGGTGGAGAGCCAGGGGCTTCGTCTTCGGCTACCCACACCGAGGAAAACTCCATTATCTCTCCAACAATTGTTTCTATGTTCACGGTGAGTTTTGTCATCTGCGGCCGAGGCATCCACAATGTTTTTCTTCTCGGCAGTGGATATACGCCGAGATGTGCATCTCTCAGCGTATATACACATTCACCAGAAGCCTGGTATCAATGTACACAGATATGTATTTTTTAATGTGTACCTTACTGTATTTACACTGACGTGTGTCTTTCAGTGTATATACAATAAAAGGTATGCATCTTTAAGTGTGGCATAAACTTTGGTAGATACCGATAATGTGGTTTAAAAAAAAGACACGTGAGCAAATATGTGATTAAGGTCCCAGGATAGAAACATTTTCTAATATGTCCTAGTGTTTACTCACGTCTTCGTGAACCATCTTTCAGAGTATACACAATGGAAGCTGTATCTCTCGGTTTAAATACAATAAGAGTTACTGTACATCTGTGTGTATCTCCTCTTTCTCTTTTTTTTCCTCTCCATACATCAATGTGTGGGACAGGAACTGACAGGCCGTGAAGCCAACAGAGTGGTGTCACTATTGACTGGCACCGATCAACTTTCTGCTGGCCTTCCTGAGTCTTCCCGTCCCTGTACTGAGTCACCACTATGCCATATAAGCAGACTACCTTCGTGAATGTATTTTATTCGTAAAAAGGAGGCCATAAAATTTCACGAATGCAGAAATATCCTCGATTTTAAATTAAGAAAATGCTGGAGTTTTCATCCATGAATCGTGTTTGGGAGACAGCTTTCACCAAGCAAAGGCTTTTGGGGAAATTGTGAAAAAAGGGAAGCCATTATTATAAGATCTAGAAAAGATAATTGTGCAAAATGCACCTCATTACCCTTTATGGAATCGAAAACGTACCCTACACAATCCAGTGTCACAAACAATGGTATTAAGTCAATGTACCAACATATAACAAGACTCTTATAAAACAAACATGGGCGACCTTTCCTGATACACTCGACTTTCCAAACATTAACTACTAAACGCTCAGATTTATCAAGGGAAGAAGCAACTACGTCATCAATTAAGGAAAGACAAAAAATAGCCCATTTTCCAACATAGTGAGCATGGAGATGACAACGCTCAGAGTAGTTTCTAAAAGTTTAGGACTCTACGCTCAGAGTCTGGGAAAGACCAAGAGCTCTCCTAAAGCTCAGAAATGGGGTGTGACTTGAGATGGAGCAGAAATCTTAACCACTTTTGCTCCTGTTCTCGGCCACCACAAGGTGAATAAACTACGCGTGATGAGTGGCTGTTCTCATCCACCAATCACCGCCAAGTGAATAAACTATGTGTGTTCTTACTCACCAATCACCGCTTACCACCACGTGAATAAACTACGCGTGCTGAGTGGCTGTTCTGACCCACCAATCATCGCTCACCCTATCCAACAGCCGCCGCCTGCCTCCTTCACGCTTATCGCATTTTCTCAGGTCTACTTTTCAATAAATTCCAAGGACACTCTGCGTTTCTCTATTGTGGATGGAATGTAAAATGACATTGCTAAATTTTATATTACTTTGCTAAGTACGTCCTCAGGATTGTCTGAGAAAAATTTCTCGTTTTACGAATAAGCCTCCAGGCCAAACACACACACACCAAGAAATGTCTTGTTTTATTATTCAGACTTTAATGATAGTTGTAGTAAAGAAGCGAAAAAAATACGGCAGAACTGCCGCTAAAGTATGAAACATCCTTAGAAAGATCACAACGTAAAGCTGGTAGAAAACATGTTGGTTTACAGTACGAAAATGAAAATGTACATTACGCTTGCATACTGTATAATTAATATAAACTTTAAGTACATGGACACAACGTTTGGACATTTTATTTAGACCAAGTTTTGCTCGCCAGGAACTTAAGCCTGTGTCCATTTACCTAAATTGACTGATGGTATACACATGCTATTCATTCTCAGCAATATACAGTTATGGTATACATTACAGACAAGAATAAGACATCATCTCAGCAACATGAGAACACTACAGTAGGACTACTGGTCTATGCTACGCAGTCTTATTCAGTCGTACAACACAGAGAGCAACGGACAAGTGAAGTAGTAGCAGCAGCAACACACACAGCAAGAGGCATTCTTGAGCTTTCCCAGCGCTCGGGCTTAATGCCCAAAGCTGGGGTGTGGCTCCAAAAGGATCCTTTAGCACTTGCTGCCTTTGCACCTCCTGACATCGTCTGCTGCTATGCAGCTGCCACACCCTTCGAGCCCCGTGTGGGCGGGGTTTGTGGCAGCCCAAGGTGCCTAGCTTCTTCCTACGAGCCCCGTGGGGTCGGGGAATTGGGTTAGGCCTGGGCACAGCTGGTCCCAGAAGACAAAGAGGTACTTTACCTCCTCCCATGGCAGACACTGGTCTGAGACACTCCCACGACAGGGAGCCAAGACCGGGCCACCTCTTGGAAAAGGGCCGGGCGATTATACCGGCGAATCTACCACCTACCCTGATCCACCATGAGGCCTGGTCTCAGACCGAGCCGCGGGGGCGTTGACCCCCGAAACCCTCTCCAGGTAAACTCCAGGTACCTACAACACAGACAAGGCGATGGATAATTACCTCTCCACTTCTTCCAGTGTCTCCAGTATTAAAAAAAAATTTTTTTGTATTCGACAGAAGCTTGCTATAGAGGCAAAACTTGTCGGCTATCAAGATACCCAAATTCTGCACACGTCTTATTCATCAACTGACCCTATTCAACCAAGTCCTTCTTGTTCGTGTACCTGTGTATCACACATTATTATGATTATCAGATTCACGAGGAAGAGCTAAACTTATAAGGGTCATAAAGCACTTAGGAGGTAATCAGACTCGATCCGAGAAATGACAGGGTAGGTTCAATTTCACGGATCAATGTATCTTCACCAGCATCTTGAGCCTACAAGTTTATATATATATATATATAAATATATATATATATATATATATATATATATATATATATATATATATATATATATATATATATATATATATATATATATATATATATATATATATATATATATATATATATATATATATATACGTATATACGTATATATATTCTTTTTCAAGTATTTTCCAGTTCACAATCCTTTTAGTTTCATGTATAACAAAAGTGTCCACCTGTAAACCTGTGTGTAACTGATACAACAAATTCATTTTGTGTGAGTTTTTTGACACGTTATTCACTTTACTGGCGGCGGAAAGAAGAGACAGAAATAAAGAAAAGCATTAGTTCAACAAGAGGGGAGAATAATGAAGCTGGTAATAATGAAAATAAGAAAATAAATGTCAGGTGTTATTTAATTGCAAAGGTACCAGATATGCAATTAATCAACGACGGTTCCTTGATGCTAGTGAAGGGCTCTTCATCCAAGTAATTGGAGGTTTCCTTCAATTCTTTTGCATCAAACCTGATTATCTTATATTTCCCATGCCTCTCTCTCATTAGTTAACCTACCCACGCATCTGCATATATACTCCACTATTTGCAAAATAAATTATAAATAGCCACTATGAGACCTTCAATCAGGTCAAATATAAACTTACTGACTGTGACCTCTCTTAGCAGCTGATGAAGCAGCCATCTTCCACGATCTAAAAACTGCTTCGCTCATAAAATTTTAATAGATTTCTGACATAATGTGAAAGTCGGATGTGTGTGTGTGTGTGTGTGTGTTCTCTCTCTCTCTCTCTCTCTCTCTCTCTCTCTCTCTCTCTCTCTCTCTCTCTCTCTCTAAGAAAGTAAATACACCCCTCAGCAAAATTTAATGAATAATGAATAAAAATCAAGTTGCACGCAAAATGAATGATTTAAATTCCATAGAAGTGTAAAAGGAATTGTAACAGTGATTTAAGTCTTTTCACGACTGATGTTTTACACAAATGAATTTGGAAACGCGAGACTCAACCGAATTTCACAGGAAACATGAAGAAACTTGACACAGAGAGAGAGGGAGGATGAAAGAGAATTGGTAGGGTGGAAGATAAAGTGAGAGAACGACGTGTGTCTGAAGGGAGAAGCGATAATGGAAGGTCACTTCACAGGTCACAGGTAATGCGTCACAGATAACAGGTCACAGGTCATTTCTAATCATATCCATGTAATAACAGTTATTTACAGACACTGAAACACATAATATTAAGAAATTTATTAGATTTTTTATTGATTCAATGATCCACTGCATAATCCACTGCATGATCCACTGAATGATCCACTGCATGATCCACTGAATGGGGAATGGGTGCTAATCAAGTTTTAGCCCATTAACAGCAAGGGTATCTCGAATTCTTCAGAACTTACAAATGAAAAATTAAATAAACAAATAAATTTCAGAGATAACACAAGGCATTGCCTTTTGCTCGAGAAATTCAAATCAGAGCTGAGGCTTCAGAGTTTCTGTATCGGTATTACTCGACGGAGGATCGAGCCTCCACCACTTATGGCGCTGGATGACCCACATGGCTTTAGCGCTTCATGTAAAATCCACTCTTTGTCTAGCCTCAACACAGAGAAGAAAAACAAGATGATAGCACCAGGACAGACCGAAACATCACCTAGAGTTTTCTCACGTACAGTGAGAAGTCAGTCGAGAGTGAGAGAGACGTCACACACTACTGTTAGCCAAACAGGAATAGTGGTCCCTGTTTTCCTGAGTTAACTGTTGTAATAACGGAGCTGCGGTTGCCTATATTGCTTACCCACCCCTGAATCACTGCCTCCCCACCCCTAAATCATTGCCTGCCCACCCCTGAATCATTGTTTACCCACTCCTGAATCACTGCCTGCCCACCCCTGAGTCATTGCCTGCCCACCCCTGAATCATTGCTTGTCCATCCCTGAATCAATTCACCAGCTTTCAGTGAATGCTAGGATAAGCATACCTAAAAAAGGCAGATAGGTAAGCCACAAACACACACACCTGGGATACTACCTGGGATGCTACTGAGAAAAACCTGGTACACTACCGGAGAAGTGCCAGGGATACAACAAAGGAAGTACTAGGGACACTACAAGAAAATACTAAGGACGCTATAAAGGAAGTACCAAGTATAATACCAGGGAAGTAACTGAGATAATACCAGGGAATTATTCCAAAATATCACCAGGAAAGTATTCCAAAAGTAGTACGATATACTCTCAGTTTAGTAATCCAATGTACTGCCAGGGCAGTACCTCAATATACTGCCAGGGCAGTACCTCAATATACTGCCAGGGCAGTACTCAATACTGCCAGGCACTCTCGCCAGGGCAGTACCTCAATATACTGCCAGGGCAGTACCTCAATATACTGCCAGGGCAGTACCTCAATATACTGCCAGGGCAGTACCTCAATATACTGCCAGGGCAGTACCTCAATATACTGCCAGGGCAGTACCTCAATATACTGCCAGGGCAGTACCTCAATATACTGCCAGGGCACATACCTGGCAGTACTCATATACTGCCAGGGCAGTACCTCAATATACTGCCAGGGCAGTACCTCAATATACTGCCAGGGCAGTACCTCAATATACTGCCAGGGCAGTACCTCAATATACTGCCAGGGCAGTACCTCAATATACTGCCAGGGCAGTACCTCAATATACTGCCAGGGCAGTACTCAATATACTGCCAGGGCAGTACCTCAATATACTGCCAGGGCAGTACCTCAAATACTGCCAGGGCAGTACCTCAATATACTGCCAGGGCAGTACCTCAATATACTGCCAGGGCAGTACCTCAAATACTGCCAGGGCAGTACCTCAATATACTGCCAGGGCAGTACTCAAATACGCCAGGGCAGTACTCAAAAACTGCCAGGGCAGTACCTCAATATACTGCCAGGGCAGTACCTCAATATACTGCCAGGGCAGTACCTCAATATACTGCCAGGGCAGTACTCAATATACTGCCAGGGCAGTACCTCAATATACTGCCAGGGCAGTACCTCAATATACTGCCAGGGCAGTACTCAATATACTGCCAGGGCAGTACCTCAATATACTGCCAGGGCAGTACCTCAATATACTGCCAGGGCAGTACCTCAATATACTGCCAGGGCAGTACCTCAATATACTGCCAGGGCAGTACTCAATATACTGCCAGGGCAGTACCTCATATACTGCCAGGGCAGTTCTATTGCCGGGGTCCTCAATATACTGCCAGGGCAGTCCCTCAATAACTGCCAGGGCAGTACTCAATAGTACTCAACCGCAGGGCAGTACCCATATCTCTCAGGGCAGTACCTCAATATACTGCCAGGGCAGTACTCAATATACTGCCAGGGCAGTACTCAATATACTGCCAGGGCAGTACTCAATATACTGCCAGGGCAGTACTCAATATACTGCCAGGCAGTACTCAATATACTGCCAGGGCAGTACCTCAATATACTGCCAGGGCAGTACCTCAATATACTGCCAGGGCAGTACTCAATATACTGCCAGGGCAGTATCAACCACTAAATATACTGCCAGGGCAGTACTCAATATCTGCCAGGGCAGTACTCAATATACTGCCAGGGCAGTACCTCTAATACTTCGCCAGGGCAGTACCTCAATATACTGCCAGGGCAGTACCTCAATATACTGCCAGGGCAGTACCTCAATATACTGCCAGGGCAGTACTCAATATACTGCCAGGGCAGTACCTCAATATACTGCCAGGGCAGTACCTCAATATACTGCCAGGGCCATCGAGGCAGTACTCAATATACTGCCAGGGCAGTACTCAAATACTGCCAGGGCAGTACCTCAATATACTGCCAGGGCAGTACTCAATATACTGCCAGGGCAGTACCTCAATATACTGCCAGGGCAGTACCTCAATATACTGCCAGGGCAGTACTTCAAATATACTGCCAGGGCAGTACCTCAATATACTGCCAGGGCAGTACCTCCCCGGCAGTACCTAATATCGCCACGAACTCAACTATGCAGGCATACCTCAAATACCCCAGGGATACTCCATACTGAGAAGTACCTCCAAATGCCAGGGATACACAATATACTCGCCAAGGAGTACCAAATAATCCAGGAGTACTAAATACCAGGATATCCAAAATATCCCAGGAAATATTCCAGGCGTACCTCAATTACTGCCAGGGCAGTACTCAATATCCAGGCAGTACCTCAATATCTGCAGGCAGTACCAATACTGCCAGGGCAGTACTCAATCGCCAGCGCACGGGGCAGTACTCAAATACGCCAGGCAGTACCTCAATACCCGGGCAGTACCTCAATATACTGCCAGGGCAGTACCAATACTGCCAGGGCAGTACTCAAATACTGAGGGCAGTACTCAAATACTGCCAGGCAGTACCTATAAAGGAGTACCAATATACTCCAGGCAGTACTCAATATACGCAGGGCATTCAATATCGCCAGGCAGTACCTCAATATACTGCCAGGGCAGTACCTCAATATACTGCCAGGGCAGTCTCAATATACTGCCAGGGCAGTACCTCAATATACTGCCAGGGCAGTACCTCAATATACTGCCAGGGCAGTACTCAATTCTGCCAGGGCAGTACTCAAATACTGCCAGGGCATCCTCAATATACTCCAGGGCAGTACTCAAATACTGCAGGGCAGTACTCAATATACTGCCAGGGCAGTACTCAATATACTGCCAGGGCAGTACCTCAATATCTGCCAGGCAGTACTCAATATACTGCCAGGGCAGTACCTCAATATACTGCCAGGGCAGTACCAATATACTGCCAGGGCAGTACTCAATATACTGCCAGGCAGTACTCAACATCTGCCAGGCAGTACCTCAATATACTGCCAGGGCAGTACTCAATACTGCCAGGGCAGTACCAATACTGCCAGGGCAGTACCTCAATATACTGCCAGGGCAGTACCTCAATATACTGCCAGGGCAGTACCTCAATATCTGCCAGGGCAGTACCAATATCTGCCAGGGCAGTACCTCAAATACGCCAGGGCAGTACTCAATATACTGCCAGGGCAGTACCTCAATATACTGCAGCATACTCCACGACAACTCAATATCTGCCAGGGCAGTACCTCAATATACTGCCAGGGCAGTACCTCAATATACCCAGGGCAGTACTCAATACTGCCAGGGCAGTAGCTCAATATACTGCCAGGGCAGTACCTCAATATACTGCCAGGGCAGTACCTCAATATACTGCCAGGGCAGTACCTCAATATACTGCCAGGGCAGTAGCTCAATATACTGCCAGGGCAGTACCTCAATATACTGCCAGGGCAGTACCTCAATATACTGCCAGGGCAGTAGCTCAATATACTGCCAGGGCAGTACTCAATATACTGCCAGGGCAGTAGCTCAATATACTGCCAGGGCAGTAGCTCAATATACTGCCAGGGCAGTAGCTCAATATACTGCCAGGGCAGTACTCAATATACTGCCAGGGCAGTACCTCAATATACTGCCAGGGCAGTACTCAATATACTGCCAGGGCAGTACTCAATATACTGCCAGGGCAGTAGCTCAATATACTGCCAGGGCAGTACCTCAATATACTGCCAGGGCAGTACCTCAATATACTGCCAGGGCAGTAGCTCAATATACTGCCAGGGCAGTACCTCAATATACTGCCAGGGCAGTACCTCAATATACTGCCAGGGCAGTACCTCAATATACTGCCAGGGCAGTACCAATATACTGCCAGGGCAGTACCTCAATATACTGCCAGGGCAGTACCTCAATATACTGCCAGGGCAGTACCTCAATATACTGCCAGGGCAGTACCTCAATATACTGCCAGGGCAGTACCTCAATATACTGCCAGGGCAGTACCTCAATATACTGCCAGGGCAGTAGCTCAATATACTGCCAGGGCAGTAGCTCAATATACTGCCAGGGCAGTAGCCAGACATACCACTAAAAAGTTAGTCTGCTTCTCTCTCACTTCATCCCGGCGGCTGTTCCATTTCCTACTTAATCTAATATTTACGCAATAATACACGTGAACTCCCAAGCAAATGAAGGAGTTTCTGTTAGATGACTTGCTGTGTGTGTGTGTACTCACCTATTTCTGATTGCAGGGGTCGATTCATAGCTCCTGGCCCCTCCTCTTCCCTGGTCACTACTAGGTCCACTCTCTTTCTCCAAGAGCTTTGTCGAACCTCCTCTTAAAGCTATGTATGGGTCCTGCCTCCACTACATCACTCCTCAGATTGTTCCACTACCTGACTCTGTGTGTGTGTGTGTGTACTCACCTAATTGTACTCACCTAATTGTGGTTGCAGGGGTCGAGACTCAGCTCCTGGCCCCGCCTCTTCGCTGTGATTGTGTGTGTGTGTGTGTGTGTGTGCGCATGCCTATATATAATTAGGCCACAAAGTTACACCTGTTAATCCTATAGCACTAACATCCATTTAACAAATACGTGAGGGTCAGTGTTGATCCCCGGCTAATATTGAACCCTGACACCTGTTTGTCTCAGCCATCTGACAGGAGGTAATTCTCATAGCCTTCATGGCTTCCTATGCATCAATAGCCAAGCTAAATGCACCCAATTAACGCCCAAGACAGTCAATGATTATGACTAATAATGTAGGATTTGCTATTCATAGCAAATACTGTCCGCCAGTAACTCAACTAAACACAGAGACTTCACCCAGTCACCTCTAGATCAACATCATTTATTACCAGTACTCAGATTGGTTGATTTGTAAGACAACACATGATTAATAGGTAAGACCCCGCCACGGATTATGAGACATGATACAACTGATTCGTAAGACCCAACACTAATGTCTTTGAAAGACGCAGTTGACCAGTAGAAACTAAAGAAATTAAAAAAAAAGGAGATGCAGACAGGTCGGGGCTCAGACAGGGAGACAAGAATAAGGAGGCCATTGTCAATGAGGACACCGACAAAAGAAACACAGACAGGGGGCATAGACAATGGGAAACAGACAGAAAAATACAGAGGAACACAGACAGGGAAACAAAGACAGGGGAACACAAACAAGAGAAGAAAGTGACCAGTGTTGACCACGTAAACTCCACTAATGTTAAGTCAGTCTCTTGTACATATTTTCATTACCACTTTACTGTACATACTAAATGAGCTTTATTTTACACCGAGTCAAACACGGCTAGGCTCATACTCACTAATAGGGAAGTTAGGAGTGAGCTTGGGTGATGGGGTAGAGCTTACGGAGAGGTGGAGATTAAGCTGGGTAAAGCTTAACAAGCACAAAAGATGATCTGTTATTGTGACAAGCTTGAAAGAGAAAGAGAAAGGCTTTTGCTCATGGGTGTTAAAATTGTTTTAACACAAGCGTAGCCATTATTAGCCTGGTCTACACATTGTATCAACATCATGCAGGAAATTATTCTAAATTAAATTCCTACTGTACACAAAGCATTGTCAAGGAACAATAGCCACACCGAGGATTTTTTTTTACAATTATAACATTTATTATTCTAGTAATAATCTGTTTATTTCAGGTCTTTGATTGTTAACATTTCTCTGGTGTCGTAATAATTTATGTCCTTAGTAAGTAATATTATTCTGGCTAGGTAATATTTCAGTCCCCAGATGGTTAATACCGGTCGATGTTTTGCAGCCTCTGTCTCTCTACTGTCTCCCCTGTCTCACGTACTTAACATCAGCCTCTGTCTCTCTACTGTCTCCCCTGTCTCACGTACTTAACATCAGCCTCTGTCTCTCTACTGTCTCCCCTGTCTCACGTACTTAACATCAGCCTCTGTCTCCTGTCTTCACTGCCTCACGTACTTAACATCAGCCTCTGTCTCCTGTCTTCACTGCCTCACGTACTTAACATCAGCCTCTGTCTCCTGTCTTCACTGCCTCACGTACTTAACATCAGCCTCTGTCTCCTGTCTTCACTGCCTCACGTACTTAACATCAGCCTCTGTCTCCTGTCTTCACTGCCTCACGTACTTAACATCAGCCTCTGTCTCCTGTCTTCACTGCCTCAAGCGCTTAACATCAGCCTCTGTCTCTTGTCTTCACTGCCTCACGTACTTAACATCAGCCTCTGTCTCTTGTCTTCACTGCCTCACGTACTTAACATCAGCCTCTGTCTCTCTACTGTCTCCCCTGTCTCACGTACTTAACATCAGCCTCTGTCTCCTGTCTTCACTGCTCACGTACTTAACATCAGCCTCTGTCTCCTGTCTTCACTGCCTCACGTACTTAACATCAGCCTCTGTCTCCTGTCTTCACTGCCTCAGCCTTAACATCAGCCTCTGTCTCCTGTCTTCACTGCCTCAAGCACTTAACATCAGCCTCTGTCTCTTGTCTTCACTGCCTCACGTACTTAACATCAGCCTCTGTCTCCTGTCTTCACTGCCTCACGTGCTTAACATCAGCCTCTGTCTCCTGTCTTCACTGCCTCACGTACTTAACATCAGCCTCTGTCTCCTGTCTTCACTGCCTCACGTACTTAACATCAGCCTCTGTCTCCTGTCTTCACTGCCTCACGTACTTAACATCAGCCTCTGTCTCCTGTCTTCACTGCCTCACGTACTTAACATCAGCCTCTGTCTCCTGTCTTCACTGCCTCACGTACTTAACATCAGCCTCTGTCTCCTGTCTTCACTGCCTCACGTACTTAACATCAGCCTCTGTCTCTGTCTTCACTGCCTCACGTACTTAACATCAGCCTCTGTCTCTGTCTTCACTGCCTCACGTGTTAACATCAGCCTCTGTCTCCTGTCTTCACTGCCTCACGTACTTAACATCAGCCTCTGTCTCTTGTCTTCACTGCCTCACGTACTTAACATCAGCCTCTGTCTCCTGTCTTCACTGCCTCACGTACTTAACATCAGCCTCTGTCTCCTGTCTTCACTGCCTCACGTACTTAACATCAGCCTCTGTCTCCTGTCTTCACTGCCTCACGTGGTTAACATCAGCCTCTGTCTCCTGTCTTCACTGCCTCACGTGGTTAACATCAGCCTCTGTCTCCTGTCTTCACTGCCTCACGTACTTAACATCAGCCTCTGTCTCTTGTCTTCACTGCCTCACGTGTTAACATCAGCCTCTGTCTCTGTCTTCACTGCCTCACGTTAACATCAGCCTCTGTCTCCTGTCTTCACTGCCTCACGTATTAACATCAGCCTCTGTCTCTGTCTTCACTGCCTCACGTGGTTAACATCAGCCTCTGTCTCCTGTCTTCACTGCCTCACGTGGTTAACATCAGCCTCTGTCTCCTGTCTTCACTGCCTCACGTACTTAACATCAGCCTCTGTCTCTTGTCTTCACTGCCTCACGTGGTTAACATCAGCCTCTGTCTCCTGTCTTCACTGCCTCACGTGGTTAACATCAGCCTCTGTCTCCTGTCTTCACTGCCTCACGTACTTAACATCAGCCTCTGCTGTCTCTGCCTCGTTAACATCAGCTGTTCTCTACTCTCACGTGGTTAACATCAGCCTCTGTCTCCTGTCTTCACTGCCTCACGTGGTTAACATCAGCCTCTGTCTCCTGTCTTCACTGCCTCACGTGGTTAATCACACCTGCGACTTGATTCCAGTAGCCATCCGTGCGACTTGATTTTAATGAGAGTTTCCTTCTGCAGTTGATGCTCTAATATTCATGAAATGATTAACATTTTTACAACCTTAGAGAGCATGCAGGTCAAGGATAGAGAGTTTTAATAAGGCAGGTGTTTGTTTTGACTTCTTGCAACGAATATCCCTAGTACGTTCACTCTTCTAGATTTATGATAGTTGCCCAGTCTCCAGTGACCTGTGTGTGTGTACTTTCCTAATTGTGGCTGCAGGGTAGAGTCATAGCTCTTGGTCCCGCCTCTTCACTGGTCGTTACTAGGTCCACTCTCTCCCTGCTCCATGAGCTTTATCATACCTCTTCTTAAAGCTATGTATGGATCCTGCCTCCACTACATCACTCTCCAGATTGTTCCACTTCCTGACAACTCTATGACTGAAGAAATAACATCCCTGTGACTCATCTGAGTCTTCAACTTTCAATTGAGTGTGTGTGTGTACTCACCTCGCTGTGGTTGCAGGGTCGACTCAGTTCCTGGCCCCGCCTCTTCACTGGCCGCGCGTGTTTTATGTATTATCTCTCACACTTACTTTACCCGCTTGTCTTACTTTAACTCTCTCGCCTGTACCAGCCTGTCATGGCTATCATTAACTTATACAAGTTATGATAGATCTCATCATGTTTGTTTCAGCTGAAGTGCTCACCAAAATTACCAATTAAGAATTATGCTTCATAAATGTGAAAACCGATGCTTAATAGCAAACTGTTCTCATGTAACGCTAATTAAATATCAGTGATTATTATTACATTACTATTTTATTATTCTAATTATTATTATTATTATTACAGAAAATGTGTATGTACTCACCTATTTGTAGTAGGAGGAATTCGGTCTTATCTTGGGGAATATTAAGAAATCAGCTCCGATCCGAGGAAGGGGAAGGCAGCTCCAATTAGCAGAATCAAGAGCCCTTCATCACCTTTCATGGACTACCAAATTTTTATCAAAGTCATTTCCTAAAGTTTCTTCTTCCGAAAATTTATTTATCTGTTTTCTTAATATTTCTTCTCTGTTTTCTTAATATTTACTCTTAACTTTCTGATTCCACACACATTTCGTTTTCGTTATTTCTGTTTTGACTTTCTCAAAGATAATTTGATAATGTTGTGTGTGTACGTGTACGTATGTATGTGTGTGTGTGTGTGTGTGTGTGTGTGTACGTATGTGTGTGTGGGGGGTAACTTATTACTGTTACATTTCATAATAATAATAATAATATTATTATTAGTTATTTTATGATTTAGATAATGTTAATAGTAATTTACGACAATAAAAAGAATCCCATTGGATCACTTATCATAAACAGGAGGAAGCACTAAACCTGTAGGACTCATACAGCACATGGCGGAATGGAGACAGACGCGTCCACCTCACAAAAAGCTCCAGCTGTGGGTCAATCATGTGACTAAGACCCCGCGTCAGGAAGCACTTATCCTGTTTCCTGACGACTTACCTGACTGAGGGAGAGAGCGATGGCCCAGACAGCGTCGTAGGTCTGCGTCACGTACTCCGTCAGGGGCTGACCAGTCCGTGAGAACTCCTGCAGGAACTGGCTGTTGGTCTGTCGAAGGAAGACAGCGAGGAAGTAATACAGAGAACCTTCGTGGGACAAAGACAGCAGGATAGCAGATTTTAACAGACAATGGATATAAAGTAGATAGACAGACAGATAAAGGGATGCGAGAGAGAGAGACTGGGAGTGAGATAATCTTTGCGAAATGTAATGCAGACTTTAAATCAACAAACGTAATAAAGCCAGAAAAAGAATTTGCAGTGAGAAAAGTGCAGATACAATTCTGCACACTTTTCCAGTTCATGAAACCAGAGACGGGAAGCATGTCAACATAAAACCATGAATGGGAGCATGTCAACATGCAGAATAATAAACAGTAAGCATGTCATGAGTACCAAGCCAGACTCTGAAGCGTTGGTACCAATAATGGAGCCGTGAGCAGTGACTAGTACCACTCCCTGCACCGCCTTCACCAGCTGCGAGGCAGAGCAGTTGATGCCAGCCGTCACCCTCCACCAGCTGTCCTGTGGCGCCCCTGACAACACCCAGGCGTAGTCCTCTCCATACATCCCCAGGTGGAACGCCTGTTAAGGAGAAGGCTCAAGTTGAACAGCTTAATCATTGCTAATTCGATATACACGCAGACAACGATTTCCCTATCGCATATAATACCTGCATTGTGGTAGCTAAACCCAGCTATGAAATAAGATACATGTGCAGTATTAGGATATGTAATTGAGGAAATAGTTCATGAAAATATAAGAGCAGCACTGCAATAGGTATTGGCCCATGCTAGGCAGCTCCTCGACGAATACCTTCTTCAGTCCTGAAGAAAACTTTCTTCAATTAAATATTCTAACACTGCACTTGTCTCTTATTTCACAATTATCGGTAGATTGTATCATTTCTTACCCAAAAACCCAAATGCTTGCAATGTTTCCCTATCATGTTGCATCGTCAACGATAGGATTCATTCATGAGGTAATGAAATCCGTCAGACTGAGCTGGGTGACTTCAGTAAGACGATGAGAATATTGTCAGGCATTCTTCTGTGGGTTAAGTGTTTATGGCTGCTTTGATTCTTACCACCAGGACTGGTGTTGCGTGGTAACGCTATCTCTCAGGTACCCCCTATCCCACTGATCCTGTCTTGAAGTGTTGGTAAGCCACTCTCTCTCCAGTTATCAATAAATTTTATATATATATATATATATATATATATATATATATATATATATATATATATATATATATCTCATAAAAATACCTCAAGAGACCCAGAAGCTCTGGAGCCGTAGCTCAATATCTGCAAGAAGCCCAAACTGAAACTGTTAGCCTTGGGGCCCAACAGTACTGTGGACCCCAGACTTATGGGCCCAACAGCACTGTGGGACCCCAGACTTATGGGCCAAACAGCACTGTTGTACCCCAAACTTATGGACCCAACATCACTGTGGGACCCCAGACTTATGGGCCCAATATCACTGTTGTACCCCAGACTTATGGGCCCAACATCACTGTGGGGCCCAGAACTTATGGCCTCAACAGTAATTTGAAACTTGAGGTTACAAATATAGCAGAGAGAGACAGTTTTCACCATCAAATTCGATACAGAACGAGTAAGGCCAATTACGTTGAAGTTCGTGTCGTTGCCACGGTCGCTTGGGGCGATTTTCACGCAGTAGTTCTCTGTGAGGTCGACTTTCCAGCCTGTGATTGGAAATTCGTATGGGATCGCGCTAACTTTGAGGGGAAACCGCTACCCTGAGGGGACTTTGGGAGGGGGGGGGCAGGAGGAAGCAGAGGGGAGGTGAGGGGAAGAGAGGAGAAAGCATAGGGGAAAGTAATTAGTGGGAAGTGAAGTGAAGAGTGAGTATTCACCTATATGTGGTTGCAAGGGTTGAGTCTCAGCTCCTGGCCCCGGTATGTGTGTGTCTGCATGTTTATCTGGCCTTTACCAAGCAATTGAAGAGTGGTGACCAGACACACTCTACCAGGAGCTCTATAATAAGGCTGAAGCGATGGTTTCACCCATAGATAGGATATATACGCCATATATACGCAGGACAGGCACATAAAGTCAGTACCTGACCAGACGGGCTGTGGTTCTACGTCAGTTTGCGTGTGGCCAGCAATAAGAGCCTGGTTGATCAGACCCTGATCCACCACGAGGCCTGGTCTCAGACCGAGCCGCGGGGGCGTTGACCCCTGAAACCCTCTCCAGGTATACTCCAGGTAGTATATATGGGAAAAGTGGACAAGAATCCTTCCTCCGTAAGCCATTCGTGTCGTAAAAGGAGACTAAAATGCCGGGAGCAAGGGGCAATTAACCACTTCTCATGTATAAATTACTTAATGTAAAAGAAGAGAAACTTTATAGCTTTATTATTTTTTTCGGGTGACGCTGCCTCGGTGGGAGACTGCCAGTGTGTTGAAAAGTATATAAGTAATATGTATCTCAGTGTAGATGTGCTGGGAGTTTACTTGGATCTCAATTTTCGGCATCACTTTTTTTTTATTGGTGGCGAGCAGGTTACATGCAGCCTTAATGACCCTCGTGTAGCCGATAGACCAATTAACCAACCATCACCCAGCACATGCTGCCCCCATGGTCTCTGCAAGTATCTAAATTCACAGTATGTGGTTGGTTGGAAATGTGCTTTAATAAAGGTGGTGTTAGCACGACTGGTGGCCTGTCACTTGTCTTTCCACAGTTCGAATCCCCCAGGAAACCTTAAGATTGTTACAAAAGTTGATAACGTTTTCCCCAGTTAAACGCGCGAGCGCGGACACACACACACATAGGGAACATCATTATAAATAAAAGCGCAAGTGAAACTTCAAACTTCATTCCAGAGTAACTTTTGATTAGATTCTTCCTAAGTTTAAACTACGTGAGAAGTAGGCACCCAGGCTTGTGTGAGGAGTGTCCTCGACACCCGTCCCTGGTGACACCCGTCAGAGAAGCAATATGTAAGCTGTTTGCCTCCCTAACACGCTCCCATGGACACGTATTATATATATATATATATATATATATATATATATATATATATATTTTTTTTTTTTTTTTTTTTTTTCAACAAGTCGGCCGTCTCCCACCGAGGCAGGGTGACCCAAAAAGAAAGAAAATCCCCAAAAAGAAAAAACTTTCATCATCATTCAACACTTTCACCACACTCATACATAATCACTGTCTTTGCAGAGGAGCTCAGATACTACAGCTGAGAAAAGTCCCTCCCAGCTGTCACTATCTCAGACCCCTCCTTAAAGTGCAGGCATTGTACTTCCCATTTCCAGGACTCAAGTCCAACTAAATCAATTAACTGGTTTCCCTGAATCCCTTCACACAATGTTACCCTGCTCACACTCCAACAGATCGTCATGTCCCAAAAACCATTCGTCTCCATTCACTCCTATCTAACACGCTCACACATGCTTGCTGGAAGTCCAAGCCCCTCGCCCACAAAACCTCCTTTACCCCTTCCCTCCAACCTTTTCTAGGACGACCCCTACCCCGCCTTCCTTCCCCTACAGATTTATACGCTCTCCAAGTCGTTCTACTTTGATCCATTCTCTCTAAATGACCAAACCACCTCAACAACCCCTCTTCAGCCCTCTGACAAATACTTTTAGTAACTCCACACCTTCTCCTAATTTCCACATTCCGAATTTTCTGCATAATATTTACACCACACATTGCCCTTAGACAGGACATCTCCACTGCCTCCAGCCTCCTCCTCGCTGCAGCATTTGCAACCCATGCTTCACACCCATATAAGAGTGTTGGTACCACTATACTTTCGTACATTCCCTTCTTTGCCTCCATGGATAACGTTTTTTGTCTCCACAGATACCTCAATGCACCACTCACCTTTTTTCCTTCATCAATTCTATGGTTAACCTCATCCTTCATAAACCCATCTGCTGACACATCAACTCCCAAATATCTGAAAACATTTACTTCTTCCATAATCCCTCTCTCCAATGTGATATCCAATTTTTCTTTATTTAAATCGTTTGATACCCTCATCACCTTACTCTTATCTATGTTCACTTTTAACTTTCTACCTTTACACACTCTCCCAAACTCGTCCACTAACCTTTGCAACTTTTCTTTAGAATCTATATATATATATATATATATATATATAATATTATTGAAATAACAATAATAATAATAATACAATATCGTGAGCGTTACATATACGTGTAACATACATTTGTGTGTGTGGGAAAGCCCACAACCTTGGACCCCAGAGTTTCTTGTTCCAGTCTGTGAGTGCTGTTATCCAGAGAGGTAACGCCGGCTGCACCCTAGACACAAGACCGGCCTCTGAGGAGATGCATGATGGTTTTGAAATGTAAATGTTGACATATATGTAAAGTAATCCTCAGTTCTCTTTGTGGAGCATCTTGATAGTGACTGGAATATCGCTCAACTCCCTTCTCCATCTCTATCTTACTCTCTATAAACCAAATTTCATCTTCCCATCTTTATTCATTGGATTTTATCTACCAACTCCATACACCAGACTAAAGGTTTCTTGTGCCTTTGTGAAGGTGTATGTGAATTCATGTAGATATGTACGGTGTGTACGTGAATGAATGTAAGTACGTACGTGTCTCTATGTAGGTATGTACGTGTCTCTATGTAGGACTATTGTAGGTATGCAAGTGTCTCCATGTCAGTATGTACGTGTATAAGTGCCGTGTATTTACAAAGTTCACGTGAGGGATTATAAGAGATTAAAATTTATTGTTAGAGGAAGCGAGTGGAATGTCAACCTCTTATACACCAGCAGGGAGTCGAACTCCACCTCCCACTGGACGGATGGATGGAGGTTGGGAGGGGCCAGTGCCCTTTCTAAAAGTAAGTGAAAGGTTGTGGTGGTGGAACAACTCAAGTCATGAGGAAGTGGTTCTAGGTTTAAGGTGCTTCAAAGGGAGGAGAGTGAACACAGAGTCATGGTCCACTGCTTTGCTAACAAAATTGGGTCCAATGTTGTCTGAAATGGGAGCTGGCCAGGTCATGAGAACTCTAATTACCTATTTGTAATTGCCTGTTTAAGTTTGCTGGGGGGTCCTACCATGATGACTTCTGGACCAACTGATGTGAAATTACCGTTATATTTGTGAATCCTTGTATGAAGTCCGCTTTGTAGGTATTTGGAAGTGGGAACCAGTGTTTGCACTATGATAGATGGTAGTGACACCAATTCTGCGGGTCAATTGTGATTTACATGCAATTTTGCAAAGACAGAGAGGTAATGAGTAGTGAAAATAATTTTTCCTCTTTTAGTCACCCTGCCTTGGTGGAAGACGGTCAGCCTGACCAAAAAAATTACGCACAGAAATTAGAAACTTCGCTAATGAAAGTCATTACGTCGCCAGTTTATTTCTCGAATCACTTCTCAAATGCCCATTTTACTTTTGAAATTGATCGTAGAGTTGGTAAATATTATTAGAAACTGAATAAGTTATGAGACGATAAGGAAATTAAAGACAAAGTGAGGACATGAAGCCGCGTGTACGGCAGCTTTACAACACTGTCATAGTTAATATATGGGGGGGGGGACAAAGTGAGGACATGACCGCGTGTACGGCAGCTTTACAACACTGTCACAGTTAATATATGGGGACAAAGTGAGGACATGAAGCCGCGTGTACGGCAGCTTTACAACACTGTCACAGTTAATATATGGGGGGACAAAGTGAGGACATGAAGCGCGTGTACGGCAGCTTTACAACACTGTCCCAGTTAATATGGGGACAAAGTGAGGACATGAAGCCGCGTGTACGGCAGCTTTACAACACTGTCCCAGTTAATATATGGGGGGGGGGACAAAGTGAGGACATGAAGCCGCGTGTACGGCAGCTTTACAACACTGTCATAGTTAATATATGGGGGGGGGGACACTGGTTAGTTACAATGAAGTGAATTTTTGGTAGTGTAGGCAACACAGCTGTGAGTAAATCATAGTCAGTTTAATTAGTGAACTTGGAATTACATTTACAATGGCTGAATGTAAATGAAAGTTCAGAGGAGAATAATAAGCCCAAATTCTTAAACCAGGAACTGAAATTTTTTTAAAATAAAGATAACTGTGTAAATTAGAGGAAGATTATCAGCATAACTGAGGGAAGAAAGAATTTTTATTATTTAATTTCCCCAAAATTGATATTCAAGGCAAAGCATATTTAATGAAATAGATTTTACGAACAATATAAGACTACCGAAACAGTGTGAACCTGGAAGAGTACTGAAGTACATATTTGTTATTAATTAATGGAGCTTTTTGACCGCTTGTCACACATTGATAAAACACATTGAGGAAAAAAATATTGAAGACAGGACACCATGAACCTGCTGCTGTAGCTACAAAACATGTAATTACAATGGTAAATAGAAAACAGACCGTCTCATTTAAGTGTTTCCAGACATAAAGAGGAGAGTAGTGTTTGGTATATCAGGTATATCAACACTTGTCAGACTGTGAAATAAAGACACGGCAAGCACCTAGGATATATTTTTTTTAGAAAAGAAACGTTCGCCACTAATGACTTTGACAAAGTCCTTAGTGAGCGAAACACTTCCTCAATAAAATGTCAAAAGAGAGAATTGTGCAGACAGGAAAAGTAGCGCAAATAGTATAGCTGTACAGGCAGGGAGTGTTGCAGGCAGGGAGTGTTGCAGGCAGGGAGTGTTGCAGGTAGTGTGTTGCAGGGAGTGTGTTGCAGGTAGGGAGTGTTGCAGGTAGTGTGTTGCAGGGAGAGTGTTGCAGGTAGGGAGTGTTGCAGGTAGGGAGAGTGTTGCAGGTAGGGAGAGTGTTGCAGGTAGGGAGAGTGTTGCAGGTAGGGATATACTCACCTGACAGAAGACCTTCCTGGCCAAATCGACGGAGAAGCTGGCTATGAAGATCCTGCAGTCACGCTCCTGAAGCAACGAGATAAACACAGTCACAACCAGTCCAACCCAGTACACACCAACAAGTAGGTGACTACACTTCTGTACTCACCCAAAATTGCGTTAAAGATAACAGTATCAATATCTTAGTTGTGGATTATTTTTAGTATTTATAACCTCACAGTTCTTCTCTACTACAAACCCTTATCCCTATTTAAATTAATTCAATTATCCTATCATCTATCTTTCTACAAAATCGCTAGAAGTCCTCTGTCTAATCTTCATAGTCATTTACAGACTAACAATTAAAAACTGCACACCAAAAAATAAAATCCTTGGCAACATAGGTCAAGTTTCATTAGTTGCAAAATTCTGCCTTCGGAGAAGTCTAAGGAGATTCGAGGCAGCCTTCACAGGACCTCAAGCAATTGCAGAAAGTTTGGATGAGGCAGGTCAAGGTTCAAGGTAATCACGTTACACGTCTTAACAGAAAAAAACAAGAATTACCCATCGAGAATACTTAAAATACACACACAGAGTGACTCGCCTTAAGAGTATGGAGATGCTCAGTATAGTCCCCTTGAGAGAGAGTGACGGTTGCTTGCAGGGAAATATTTGCAGCCTCCAGGGCTGGCATCAGCTCATTCAGGGCCTAAGCGAGGAGAGGGAAGAGAGCGTGAGCTCCTGAAGGTGGTAAGGCGCATGATGACAAAGAGAACTTGCACAATAAACCTTTATTGGGACAACGTTTAACTGAGTAGAAATTTATCAGGTCCTGACTTGATAAAGCTCTACACCGAGTGAAATATATGTGGGGTTTACGTTTTAGGCTTGACGCCTATCGACTGCGTGAGGGTAATTAGAAATGCAACGCTCCTGTTGTTTCAACGTTTGTTAAAAAAAGTTAGCGTCTTACGGAAAATGTTTTTTTTACAGCCTAGAGCTTGAACAACTAAAGTGGTCTGTATTTTGAGCACACAGTAATTATATTTAAAGCACATAATTACATTTAGAGCACATAGTAATTATATTTAAAGCACATAATAATTACATTTAGAGTACATAGTAATTACATTTAGAACACATAGTAATTACATTTAGAGCATTTTGATTAATAATTACATTATATATGACCCTACGTCATTAATATATTGATGGTATAATAACATGTAGATGACCCATCAACTAGAAAGCAATGAAGTGTGTGCGGTCAATTTCACTTCTGGGACATTTCAGTAGTGATGACGGTGATTATAATGGTTATAATTATAGTGATGGTGATCATAGCGATGGTGATAATTAGGGAGATATTTATGATAATGGTGATGGTGGTGGTAATAATGGTAGTGATGGTGATAATAGTATTGGTGGTAGTAGTGATGGTGATAATGGTGGTGGTGGTGGTAGTGATGGTGATAATGGTGGTGGTAGTGGTGGTGGTAGTGGTGGTGGTAGTGGTGGTGATAGTGGTGGTGGTAGTGATGGTGATAATGGTGGTGGTAGTGATGGTGTTAGTGATAATGGTAGTGGTGATGGCGGTGGTAGTGATGGTGATAATAATGGTGGTGGTAGTGATGGTGATAGTGGTGGTGGCAGTGATGGTGATAATGGTGTGGTAATGATTCTCTCAAGCCAGCACATTCGTCACTTGATTTAATTTGGAAGTGAGATTCAGCAGAAGTCTTTTATTCAGATGAGATTTAATATTCCATCGGAATCTCACATTTTTTTTAATAAAAAGTTCTAAATTAAACTTCTATCACTTGTTAATGTTGCATCTGACAGTGAAGAATGTTGCATCTGACAGTGAAGAATGTTGCATCTGACAGTGAAGAATGTTGCATCTGAAGTGAAACTGTTGCATCTGACTTGTAAGAATGTTGCATCTGACAGTGAAGAATGTTGCATCTGACAGTGAAGAATGTTGCATCTGACAGTGAAGAATGTTGCATCTGACAGTGAAGAATGTTGCATCTGACAGTGAAGAATGTTGCATCTGACAGTGAAGAATGTTGCATCTGACAGTGAAGAATGTTGCATCTGACAGTGAAGAATGTTGCATCTGACAGTGAAGAATGTTGCATCTGACAGTGAAGAATGTTGCATCTGACAGTGAAGAATGTGCATCGACAGTCAAACCCAAGTTGAAGCAGTAAGAAGGCTGTTGATACTGAGGCACAGAATATGTGCTCTGGACACGTAGTAATACTTGCTTTACTGGGCACAACCGTCATAATACTGTGGCTTTACTGGGCACACCGTCTATAATACTGTGGCTGTCTGCAACGTCTATGAACTGTGGATGTACTGCACACCGTAGTAATACTGTGGCTGTACTGGGCACACCCGTCTATGTAATACTGTGGCTTTACTGGGCACACCCGTCTATGTAATACTGTGGCTGTACTGGGCACACCCGTCTATGTAATACTGTGGCTGTACTGGGCACACCCGTCTATGTAATACTGTGGCTGTACTGGGCACACCCGTCTATGTAATACTGTGGCTGTACTGGGCACACCCGTCTATGTAATACTGTGGCTGTACTGGGAACACCCGTCTATGTAATAATTTTTTGGAAGTTATTTTTATAAAAATATTTATTAAATTTGGTTTATAAATTTATTAATAAAAATTAAAAGTGACTTGTATTGCTGAGAAGCTTGCATATTATTTTTCTATGTGTATTTTTTTAATAAATAATTTAAGTTTAGTTTGAAATTGGCCTTATTTTTTTTTTAGCTTATATCAATGGTTTCAAATATCCTTTTAACAATCTTCTTTGCCAATCCTTTGTTGTCTTGCGTCTTATTAGTCTTATTCGAAATACTCTATATAGGGTGTAATGTGAAGTATATCCATGCTCAATACTCTTGGAGTTTTACCGTTTTAGGTGTCTTAGTCTAGTTCTGATAGACTGCTTCTTCCCCATCAACTGATGTATGAATAGGAGGTGACTTACTCATGAACAAATGACTTACTCATCAGCGCCTGACGCCACTTGATTCATATGTTTGGCTACTATATATTCTGCGTTGGATTGATAAATTATTTTTACCCAAGTGAGTGAAACAAATATCCTAAATTATGCATAAGTATCTATATTTCAGAGAGAGAGAGAGATCAAACTAAAATGCGGTCACGAATTTAACCAAGAACCTTGCAAGTCTCACAATATATCAAACAAACTGGATTTCATTTTGCCTCTAGAAATGTTACCAAACACAGCTTCACGCTCGGCTTCCGTTACCTTCATCTTCACAAATCCTGGAGAGGAGTTTCAAAGTCTTGCCTTTGTATCAATGAGTTGGAAGCTGTAATTATTACTTGAAAGGACGGAAACATGTCTATACGTCGAGACTTTAATTTTAATATGATTTGTATCTAATGAGTCTCGCTTAAATTGCAGGGTTGGTGTGATGGAGAGTTGGGGCAAGGGATGGAGGATGATGGAGTGGTGGAGAATGATGAGGGTGATAATAAAAAGTCGTAGATCACTCAATAAACAAAATAATCACTGTTAAAAAAAAGTGAATTTCCAAGTGCATTCGTGATTTCTCACGTTATTAAGTGCTTGAAAATTCACTATTTTTCATAATAGTTATTTTGCATATTGTGATATCACCTGTTTACTGCGATCTTATTGCATAACAATATGTGTAACATAGTCGGTTTTAACAGGTACATCTGACGGAAGGAAATATGAGAGAGATTTGTAAATGTTCAAGAATGCAAATAAGAGAGAGAGAGAGAGAGAGAGAGAGAGAGAGAGAGAGAGAGAGAGAGAGAGAGAGAGAGAGAGAGAGAGAGAGACAGATATCGACCCACTCGTCAATACCAGAGAAATGCCATGTTGGTGGCCTTATTCTTGTGTAGTTCAATGTTCTCAACTCTCCTGCGCCTCCTCCACCATCTCACAAGATGACTATTAGATGTTTATCATAACAATTTAACATAAATTTTACAATCGGATGTGCCTTTCTCAAAGCCATGTCATAATTAACTATTACCAAGTACAAATTGAAAGTCTGTTATTGGTCGCACCTGATGAAAATTAAAAAAAAAATATATATATAAAGGAAATTGCAGACGCGCTGGAACTGTACACAGGACGAACATATGAATATGTAGGAACACTCCAGGGCTGTTGTAAGTATCTGAGTATAGCAGTTGCACAGAGATGACGTCCATGTGTTTATTTATTATATAAATTAAATAACAAAAAACCACAGTACCGTAACTGAAATAATACACAAATAACCTGCACATGCGAGCGAGAATAACTAAATGGTTATAACTGACCATAATTTTTAAAGGGGTGGACCAGTAAGCCAGCGGAAGGCCTCGGTCAGATGACCAAAAGCTTCAACGGCGGGTCATCATCTGACTAAGATCCGCGTCAGGAAACACTTAACCTGTTTCCTGACGAACCTTACCTAACCTAACCCGACGTTTCGGTCCGTTTACAAGTATGACTTGTGAATGGTCCAAGTCGAAAAAAAACGTCGTCATAACCTTCTCCTATGTGCGGGTTATTTGTGTATTATGTAAATTATCCAGCATTAAGTATAATGTGCAGTAAAAACAATAATGATTTGGATCCATGGGTAAAAAGCCTTTTATGTTCTTTATACAAAATAAAAAGGTAACCAGACTTAAGTAACCTGGTAATTAACTCCTAGTTTAGGTCAGATTTAATTAGGTTGTGTTTTCTCTTTTCTTGAATTTAAAAAAAATGCTTTTTACAATTTGCCCCCAAAAAAAAAAAATTATATGTTTAACAACTACTGTAAATACATATGTATCCGTATGCTCAACAGTTATAACCAACTTACTTTGCCAAACATCTATAAAAATATATATATCCTATAGTAAGGATCAGTAAACCTGGCAGGCGACTTGAGTTGAGATGAAGTACATGCGGCATCAAGGAGGTGAATGATTTTATAACTGTATGAAACATTCTGAGACAGTGATGAATGATGATAAGTTTTTCGCCACTTGGAATCGCGTTTTAAAATAATAAAATATATATATATATATATATATATATATATATATGCAAGACAACCACTATGAAAAAATAGAAGAATTCCAAGCGCTTTCGTGACTACTCACATTATCAAGGAACTATAACAGGAAACATGACAAGAAGGGCTTATATAAGGGGCGAGACTACACCTCACAGTCACATCACACTAACAAAGACAACACCTCACAGTAGCGTAACATCTCACGACTCTGTGAAGAGGAACATAAGAAAGGACCTGAAACTCTTCCCAAGAATTAAGATTAGTCCAATTTATCATTAAATTCTTCCCAAATTTTATTAATTATAAATGAATCCAATTTATATAAACCAAAAGAAATATTCATATTATTTTCAAAACTGCTTTTAATGAAACATGATTCTATTATATTCCTCTCACATGAATAAATAGAGCATTAGAATCTTGTCCAGTTCTAATGCTATATTTATGTTATTTTAATCTTAGTTCAAGACTTTTACCAGTTTGACCATAATAAACTTTATCGCATATTTTACAGGGAATCTTATAGACACATCCGTCAGCATTTTGGGGGAATTTTTTTTTTTATCAAAAGTCTTTTTACTGTATCAAGATTTTTAAATACAACTTTGATATTAAAATTCTTAAGAAAAGAAGGCATATCAACCAAGTTTTCATGGTAAGGGAGAACCAACATATTTTTGGTTGAATAAGGTTGGTTGTCCCTTTTTGGATTGTAAAAAGTGTTTCTAGCTATTTTAAAAGATTTATCAATTATGTTTCTTGGGTATTTTAAATCATTAGCTATTTCATAAATTTTAGAGATTTCTTCATCTATGAACTCTGGACTACAAATACGTAAAGCTCTCAAAAACAATGAAGAAAAAACCGACACTTTAACTCTATCTTGATGTGAAGAGTAATAGTGTACATAGGAACAATTATTTGTAGGTTTTCTGTAAATTTTAAATTTAAAATCAATGTTACCCTTAATAATAAAAACATCTAGGAAGGGCAATGAGTTATTTACTTCGAATTCAACAGTAAAATTTATAGAATGAGCTAAGCTATTTAATTTAACAAGGAAATGGTTTATATCTACATTCTTAGGCATAAGGCACAAAATATCATCAACATATCTATACCACTTAGCTCTATTGGGAAGGATAGTGTTAAGCAATCTTGTTTCGAAAAATTCCATATATAAGTTACTAAGAACAGGTGAAAGAGGATTTCCCATTGCCATACCAAACTTCTGAGTGTAAAACTCATCATTAAATACAAATTTTGCATCAACAATACAAAGTTTAATAAGTTTAATGATAGTAGGAACTGGCAATGGTAAATCATAATTAACCAGTTCTTCAGATAAGAAACTTAGTAAATCATCAACTGGAACTTTTGTAAACAAGGAGGTAACATCAAAACTAACCATATTGAAATCATTTAAATCAGTCAAGGTGCTTAATTTATCAACTAAATCTAAGTTGTTTTTAACATTAAAATTAGAAATTTTTCCAACAATTGGGCTCAAAATATCAACAAGCCATTTAGAAAGTTTATAAGAAACTGAACCTATAGAGCTAATAATTGGTCTAACAGGATTACCAGGTTTGTGTGTTTTTATTAATCCATACATATAAGGTAAAGATGGATTAGTGGAAGTAAATTTTTTTGTTAGTGGGATGTGACTGTGAGGTGTAGTCTCGCCCCTTATATAAGCCCTTCTTGTCATGTTTCCTGTTATAGTTCCTTGATAATGTGAGTAGTCACGAAAGCGCTTGGAATTCTTCTATTTTTCATAGTGGTTGTCTTGCATATTTTGATATCACCTGTTTATGTGATCTTTTGCATATATATATATATATGCAAAAAGATCACAGTAAACAGGTGATATCAAAATATGCAAGACAACTACAACCAAATATGCAAGACACAATTCTTCTATTTTTCATAGTGGTTGTCTTGCATATATATATATATATATATATATATATATATATATATATATATATATATATATATATATATATATATATATATATATATATATATATATATATATATATATATATTATATATATATATTATATATATATTATATATATATATATATATATATATATATATATATATATATATATATATATATATATATATTTTTTTTTTACAGTGAAGGAAGAATACTACTTTTAATTGTTTTGTGTAGAGGTGCGGGACTCATTGTCAGGTGGTCAATACTATTGAAAACTTGGAGAACCAACCTCGACAATGATCCCTGTGTGCTCCTGAGCCCCCGTGATGAGTCTCTTTGTATCTCTCTCCTCCTTTCTATCTCTCTTTCTCTCTCACTCCACCTAGCGACTAAAGACATACAAGACATTCTTGTTATTCTTATCAGTATATTCATAGAGAAGGGAGCTGGACAGATACCTAAAGTCAGTGCCAGATCAGCCGGGCTGTGGCTCGTACGTTGGACTACGTGCAGCCAGCAGTAACAGCCTCGTTGATCAGGCCCTGATCCACCGGGAGGCCTGGTCATAGACCGGGCCGCGGAGATGTCGATCCCCGGAATGCCCTCCAGGTAGACTCCAGGAATGAGTCATACAGCGCCTGGGGAATGGAAGATCATCTGGTCTGATCTCTAAAGAAGAGCAGCTACATTTCCATGGAACAAGAGCCTTTCACCAGCCTGACTACCTTAACCAGCTACTAGCACGGTATTCTGGGTTATTTGTGTATTGTTCCGGTTACGATGTTGTGGGTTATTTATTAAGTGTTCCAGCCAGGGTATTGTTAGATGGGAATTGTTCCAAATATGTTGTGGCCTAGTTGTGAATGGTTCCAACCATGGTATTGTGGCTTAATTGTGAATTGTTCCAGCCATGGTATTGTGGATTAACTGTGAATTGTTCCAGCCATGGTATTGTGGATTAGTTGTGAACTGTTCCAGCCATGGTATTATGGATTAGTTGTGAATGGTTCCAGCCATGGTATTGTGGATTAGTTGTGAACTGTTCCAGCCATGGTATTGTGGATTAGTTGTGAATGGTTTTAGCCACGGTATTTTGGACTAGTTGTGAATGGTTCCAGCCACGGTATTGTGACTTTTAGTGTTGAATTTCTGAACACTTTTCTCTTCCCGTGTAAGTCCTCGGGGTATGTTGGTTGTAGAGTTTTTAAAAGACAAATTTCAAACCTGTTAATGGCTTTTTCTGCGCTGGAAGAAATTTTCTTTCTGAGTTTCTCGTTTTAAGTTTTTTGTCAGAAACTGAAGTAACAAAAAATTCTAATTTAAGAATTTAACGAATAAGAATGTGTGTAGCAGCCTAAAATTCTTAGGTGTCAAAACGTCTGGGAAATGAGAGGTCTGATCCAAGGAAGGTGAGAATAGCTCCAAATCCTTGAATCAAAAGCCAATGAAGGGAGAAGTAGCCTAATAATATCGAGTCACTAAAAATTAATCTCAGGTGACTTAATGCTGGGGAAGGGATCTTGATACAAGGAATTGAAACTTTCTTCTTCCTTGGATCAAACCTGATTACCTCCTAATTCCCAGACACCATATGAACCCAACGGGTTTAGTGAATAATAATATTATTATTATTATTTTTATCATTATAATTATTATTTCATTCCCAAGCTATGATACTACGAGAGATAAAATAAGAGTGGAAAACACTAATGACTGCTACCACACTGAACAACATCATTAATAAACATAATACTATATAATACAACAATGATTGCTACCACACACTGGACTAACTTGGTTTCCTCAACACAAAACCACCTTCAACGTCAACAATGTTCTCTACCTCGCAGTAATCACTTTAATGTAGTTGTACATTGTGCTACACGAACAATCAACATTAATCAGTAAACACCAAAGGATTACTAGTCATGGCAAGTGTTGATATGTAACCGAGGTGGTGTAAATACTATTACTATTATTAATAATAGTAATAGTAATGTGCGGGTTATGTGTGTATTGTTCCAGTCACGGTATTGTGCCTTTTTTGTTATTATTATTGTTATTAACAGAAATGTTACATCACTGATATATATATATATATATATATATTTTTTTTTTTTTTTTTTTTTTTTTTTATTAACACATCGGCCGATTCCCACCAAGGCAGGGTGGCCCGAAAAAGAAAAACTTTCATCATCATTCACTCCATCACTGTCTTGCCAGAGGGGTGCTTTACACTACAGTTATAAAACTACAACATTAACACCCCTCCTTCAGACTGCCGGCACTGTACTTCCCATCTCCAGAACTCAAGTCCGGCCTGCTGGTTTCCCTGAATCCCTTCATAAATGTTACTTTGCTCACACTCCAACAGCACGTCAAGTATTAAAAACCATATGCCTCCATTCACTCCTATCAAATACGCTCACACATGCTTGCTGGAAGTCCAAGCCCCTCGCACACAAAACTTCCTTTACCCCCTCCCTCCAACCTTTCCTAGGCCGACCCCTACCCCGCCTTCCCTCCACTACAGATTTATACACTCTCGAAGTCACTCTGTCTCGTTCCATTAAATCTACATGTCCAAACCACCTCAACAACCCTTCCTCAGCTCTCTGAACAATCGTTTTGGTAATCCCGCACCTCCTCCTAATTTCCAAACTCCGAATTCTCTGCATTATATTCACACCACACATTGACCTCAGACATGACATCTCCACTGCCTCCAGCCTTCTCCTCGTTGCAACATTCATCACCCATGCTTCACATCCATATAAGAGCGTTGGTATAACTATACTCTCATACATTCCCCTCTTTACTTCCATGGACAAGGTTCTTTGTCTCCACAGACTCCGAAGTGCTCCACTCACCCTTTTCCCTCATCAATTCTATGATTCACCTCATCCTTCATAGACCCATCCGCCGACATGTCCACTCCCAAATATCTGAATACATTCACCTCCTCCATACTCTCTCCCTCCAATCTGATATCCAATCTTTCGTCACCTATTCTTTTTGTTATCCTCATCACCTTACTCTTTCCTATATTCACTTTCAATTTTCTTCTTTTACACACCCTACCAAATTCATCCACCAACCTCTGCAACTTCTCTTCAGAATCTCCCAAAAGCACAGTGTCATCAGCAAAAGCAACTGTGACAACTCCCACTTTGTATTTGCTTCTTTATCTTTTAGCCCAACACCTCTTGCCAAGACCCTCGCATTCACTTCTCTTACAACCCCATCTATAAATATATTGAACAACCACGGTGACATCACACATCCTTGTCTAAGGCCCACTTTTACTGGGAAATAGTCCCCTTCCCTCCTACACACTCTAACCTGAGCCTCACTATCCTCATAAAAACTCTTCACTGCTTATATATATATATATATATATATATATATATATATATATATATATATATATATATATATATATATATATATATATATATGTCGTGCCGATTAGGTAAAACTGGTCAATTAGCAAGAACTCATCTAAAATTAAGTCCTTTTTAAAATTTTCTCTTATACGTTTAAAGATATATTTTTTTCATTTATGCTAATGTAAGAATTTATAATTTTGTATCAAGAGAAACTTTGAAAACCTACCTAACCTTATTACAATAAGCGCAATTTAATTTAGCCTAACCTAACTAAATATATTTTAGATACGTTAACATTAATTTAATAATAAACAAACACAATGAAATATATTTTTTTCGTTATGTTCAGAATGATTTTGGCGAAATTATTGCATACATAAATTTTCACTTGTCTTATATGGCAAGGTGAGCGTTGCTATTTAAGCCAAAATCGCAAGTTTTACCTAATCGGCACGACATATATATATATATATATATATATATATATATATATATATATATATATATATATATATTCAACGAACTGGCCGTTCGTTGAAGAGAGAGAATGTATGTCGTCTCAGTGTACTGTATATACACTGAGCAAATTCTCAGTGTATTGTATATACACTGAGCAAATTCTCAGTGTATTGTATATACACTGAGAATTTGCTTTAAATTGTGTCTTAAGGATTGAAGTATCGTTGACTAGTGGAGTTCAGGTGATATACAGCCTTAATAACCTTAGCATGCTGACAGGTTTTAAGCCTATTAATTCAACTAACTTTCATTGCAGTGGCTGTTATAGATAATGCTGCCATGGTGGTTGTACCATAAATGATTTAAATTTAAAATAAATAATACCTATATAATAATGTTATTAGTTATATTATTATTAATGCTTTATATGTTATGTATTTTAAAAATGTACACAAATTAATTTAGTATTATACAATTTAAAACAGAGGAGTTTGTTCAGTTAATTATATATATTATATAGTTATTTCTAAATAGAATGCTGTGTATTATAATATTTGTTTAGCAGTTGCACATTGTTTAAGTATTATAGAGGAAATTAAAGCATTTAATTTCTCCTACTATCTACCAACACCCAGTTCAATATATTGTAATGTTTGTAACGGCTTGACAGCGCTCCTGGAGAGCGAAACGTTGCCACAATAAAATGTCACATTAGTTGCATCTGCGTCCCAATACCTAACAATATCTTTCTGTCCTTCGTAATCTTCCTTCCCCCCTCCATAACATACCCTGTGCTCATTAATCTTTGTAGCCTCGTGCAACACGTACCACGAAAATTTATTTACAGTGATTTTGTGATTTTCGCAGAAGCTTCGTATCTATCAGTTACACCTGTCATTCTTTACACGGCAAACATCGACCAAGCATAAATTTAGAAAGTGGATCAAATGAGCATGTATTTAGGAAATAGAAAGCGCGTGTATAACTTTTAAAAAGCACATTTACTACTACTAGTTCTACTGCTACTACTGCCACTAGCTCCTGGTGGGCGAAACGTTCCCACATTATTGCTATTACTACTACTTCAAATAATAATAATAATAATAACAGCACCTCAACTATTCTCTCACCGTAATGTATGCATATTTTTTTCCCTTCTATTGCGTTTGCTACATTAAAATAGTTAATTTCTGCAGGTGTAATATGACTGCAGTATGCAAGTGGGCTTCCCAGCTAGAAAAAAAAATGTTCCAGGAATTTACACGGCACTAATTTGCACTTAGTATTTTTTGGGGGCGGTTATACAAACTTACCAAGATTTCATATATACGCAAAGCAATGTTTTTACACTTGAGTATACAGGCTAAGAGCTGTTGTCTTACCTCAGCGCTCATTTCAAAGCTTGGTTCTATGTAACGAATAATAAACCCTTCCCCAGGATGTCACCCACAACAATATGCTAACGCCTTAGGTACGTATTTACTACTTAGTGAACAAGGATGCCACAACAACAGTAGCCTAACACCCAGATACCTGTGTACTGCTAGATGAGCACACCCAGGTACCTGTTTACTGCTAGGTAAGCACACCCAGGTACCTGTTTACCGATAGGTGAGCACACACAGGCACCTGTTTATTGATAGGTAAGCACACCCAGGTAATTTTTTACTGCTAGGTGAGCACACCCAGGTACCTGTTTACCGCTAGGTGAACACACCCACGTACCTGTTTACTGATAGGCGAGCAGAGTCAACAGGTGTAAGGGAACATATGCAACGTATCCGCTAGGCTTGAGCCTATGTCTTTCAGATGTGTGAGGAAGACACTGTACCACTTCAGGCATGATAGGTTAGGTAAGGTTTGTCAGTAAACAGGACAAGCTTAGGCATGATACTCACCAGGGTGTACATGTCGTGGTTCTCAGAGATGGTGGTGACTGTGCTCCAGGAGTGGTGGGTGAGGAAGGCTAATCTAGCAGCGTTGTGCGACGAGTCTGGAGCCACCGTCCTGATGAACCGAGGGTACGACGAGCGGTCGCTCAACGCCGGCGACACAGACCCGAACGACACCTGAGACGACGGAGAAGAGAGAATTGTCATTTGAAAGGATCTGCACAAATCTGAATTGTCGTTATCAGTGCGACGCGGTAAATCCGTGTGGGTCATTCGATACGATTTGTAGATGGAGGATCGATCATTCGTCCGCTAATCGCAGCCAAAATTCCGACGAGCGAGGTTTTTGGTGATCGTAAATACAAACTAGAACAGCATATGTAACAGGACAGAGACTATGTATTGTTATTTTTATCGTCCTATATTTCCATAAGGAACTGTGCTAATTATTGTTGATTTTCAATATGAATCGAATACGTTACGCTCATTTGTCGTTATTCCTTCCTAATTACTCGCTACTTTTGTTAATATTTGTATATAATAACACATAAGCCTAACATCAGTTATGCATCTTTTTCAGTACTAACATTTATTTCGAATGTATTAAATTTGCTTGTATTTCATAATGTGCTAAATTCAGATATATCTCATTGTGCAGAACATTTTCACTTATAATTACGTTACAGAAGTCTTTAATAAAAACTACTGATATTTGAAGATAATGCAGATAATAGGGCAATCTAAGATGAGGAATAAAATATACACACACAAAATAGTTTTGATTTAACACATTCCCACCACCAGAACGTTACGTTCAACTAAACTGAAAAATGAATAAAATTCGGAGTACAAGAACACTTACTGATACAGCAACAGCACACTACACAGAAAGCCAGAACTAATATAGTGCTACTAGCCAGGCCGAGGCAAATGAAGGTACAGGTGAATCGCAGTCCTAATGAACCAAGTCCCGGCTATATACCTAATAAATTTTGATTCCGCTGCAGTTACCATTTTGCCCAGTCCCACTTGGTTGGTCGGCTACTGGGGTTTAAAGCCTATTTATTACACGAGGGTTAAAGCTGCATTTAATCTGTTCGCCACTAATCAAGAATACTTTAATCTCTAAAATAGACATTAAAGTAAATGATCAGCACATATACACCGAAGCCATACACCTGTCGGAGTATATATCCTGTCCTGGGCGCTGACATGGCAACTTGTAATGCATGTTAACGGACTTCCGTGCTCCGTATCTGAAGAGAAAGTTATATGAAGAAGACACAACTCTTGAAGGAAGAAACTTTCATTATCAAGAGACGCTGGGGAAAAATGAGAGTGGAAATGAGGTTATGTGAGATATTTCAATAATGAATTGATGAGAGGCAACTTAGATGGTATGGAGAAGAGTGTCTGCATTAAATGGAGTTATGCATCATAGTTATATTTTGGGGCTATAAGAAAAGTTTGTCTAGGAAACCAAAAACTAGATAAAAAAAGTCAACGTAACCTAAGCTAGAGTTTAACTTCTAATCTTGGTAGGGTTAGGTTAGGTTGGGATATATTTTTTCCCAAAATATGTCTCCTTTGCACAGCCTACTTAATTAATATTAGAGATTCTGCATAACAGCCTATCGCTCAGCTCAACAAAGGAAGACCAACTCCATACTAACCCACTAATACAATATTGCGAGATGACTGACCTCTCTAGTGAATCACTTGGTGGTCGTGAAGGGCTTTTGATTCCGAACCTGACTAGTCTTCATTGTGATATTTAGAAGCGAGTTGTTGGTATATTCGTCAGCTAATAAATAGAACATGGCACTAAAATGCCAAAAATTTTCAGCAAATATTCTAAATTTGCCTGTAACATAAAGAAATCATAGACGGTTAAATAATATATGCTTAATGTACTCCCATCCCTTTAGGCATTTGTTTTGTGTATCAATATGTTCCTGGCTCACCCTCCAAAGGATGAATTAGTGGTGCACAATAAACTAGCCGTGTCGGAAGTAAATCCAAAAGCTCTAATAAGAATAGCCGCTGAATGGCAAGGTTGAATGTATTGAGAAGCGAGCGCTGGCCCTTCCTTTGCTAGAATTAGTGATAGTTGATTTAAAGCCTATCGAGTGGGGCCACTCACATGGGCAGGGCCTGGGATGAGACCTCTCACATGGGTGGGACCAGGGAGGATCGAGGTCTACTCACACTCAGGATTTAGAAAATTCTGAGATTGAATAGATTCAACGACGGCACTCTACAAACATTATCACTTCCCTCACTATCAGACGAGGGGTTGGAGGGAAGGGGATTTGATGGAGGAGGTGGGTAGGGGGACGCCGGAGTAGTAGGGGGTAGTTCTATGAGCAAATTTTACACCTCAGTGGGTGAAGAAATTTCTCATCAAGACGTAACAAAGGTGTGGAACATCAATTTTTTCCCTGAACCTCTGGTGTGACCTCTTGTGTGACCTCAGGTGTGACCTCTGACCTTCGCAATATATTTAATATCCTTACAAAATGTTAAGCTCAAGCCAGTTCTTGGTTAATGTTGCTCAAAGCATACTGACACTTAGAGGTTGCTAAATAAATTAAAGTACTCCTGACTGGTGGTGAACAGGTTAAGTGCAGCCTTAATGACATTCGTGTAGTCGATAGGTTTAAAACCCTATTAAACATACACACCTTTGCATATCAGTGCTCCTCCGTCTGGCCACAGTACTCTATGGATGCTCCTTCGTCAAGTCTTGGTGCTCTGTGAGTGTTCCACCGTCAGGACTCAGTGCTCTGAGAGCCGTAATGTAATCACGTCTACCCAGAAGCAGAGTCACTCAGCCACTACTAAAATCCAATAACTTGGCTCCAAGGGCTGGCAGGATCTTTACTTAAATGCATTTCATAGCCTAATGCACCTCCCGGGTGGGTTGCTTAAATCTGCCCACCGATCATCTGTTGTTGCTGCTGCTGTTGTGAATGGGAGCACCGCAGCAGTCTGTTGCTCTTGTTGTCAGTCTGGAGACTGAACTCCTTTCACTGCTGTTGTAAATATGCGCACAACAGCTGTCTCTTGCGCTGTTGTCAATTACGACTTTTAGATTTCAGTAAGTAGGACTTGGTATTTACAAATGGTTAAAACTATGACCATAATTTTTGAAGGGGGTGGACCGGTAAACCAGCGGAAGGCCTCGGTCAAATGACCAAAAGTTCCAACGGCGGGTCATCATCTGACTTAAACCCGCGTCAGGAAACACTTTCCTGACGCTTTGATTCAAAGAAATGGAAGACAGCTGCAAATCATTAACACAAGAATAATTTACTAGCATCTCCTATGGAGGTAGTGGTAGTGATGACAGTGGTGGCAATAATGTTGGTAATTAAATAAAAGCTCTCTACATTAAAAGAACACGTCAACTTCTAAATACTTTCTTGCCTTATGGTTGGTGAGGGCTCTCTTGAGCTTACACTGCTCTATACACTGGAGATTTCGAGAGGCATTTCCGCCTTCCCCACTCTATACAATGTGGGGATTTCAAGAGGTCTTTCAGCCTTCACTGTATACACAGTAGAAGCTGAGAGTTGGGGTTGCCGGCCTCAAAGAGCCACAGCCTCAGTTGTGCTCTGAAGCCTAATCTGTCGTTTGATAGCAATACAACCTCGACCAAACCTGACTTCTATCTCTCATTTTCCTTGACGGTAAACGCAGCTTAAATATAATGCCAAGTATATGCTTCAAGTCAAATTCTTTTTACGAATGACACTATATATAAGAAAACTTTTTCGAAATTTTTTGACGGATGCGGAGAAACTTTGTTATTGCATCTTATGATGAGAGATTACTTTTTTTTTTTACTGAGTGAACAGGTAAGCTAGTGGAAGGCCTCAGTCAAGTGACCAGAAGATTCGTGGAGCAGGTCAGCATATGACAGTCTAGTGCCATCAAAAAAAAAAAATCCCATTCTGAAAAAGAAAATACTCCTAACATCACCTCGAAAAATCCTAATATACACCGAAGAGATTTATCGACAAAAATAACTTATTCATGAATTATGAACCTTATTCTCTGGGAGAGAAATCTTATTGATTTCCTATAGAGCCTTTGTTCTCTGTCCAATAACAACTGAAAAATTTCTTATTAGTACGAAAATGTTGGCCCGACATCATACTGAGGTTTAGCATATAATGTCACGTGTCAGCCATATTAGACATGAAGCTGCAATGATAACCGCCTATTGGTTAAAAAAGACACGTGAGCAATCACTAGGGTATATTAGAAAACGTTTCAGTCCTGGGACCTTGCTCACTTCTAAAACACAGGCCCCAGGACCGAAACGTTTTCTAATAAATATGTCCAAGTGTTTTTCTAACCCAGTTTGTCAGCATCTATTAGCAAAGTTTATACTAAAACCATGAATACATACCAGTAGGCCATGTGTGTGAGATTTGTCCTATTCTTCCAAGTTTCTACGATGGTTATTGCGTGTTGTGTTGTTCGGTGTAGTAACAGTCAAAATGATAAGTCAAAACTAATATTCTACTGCTTCTCCAAACATTTTGATAAGTCAAAAAACTTGGGATTTCTGCAGTGAGGTGGAAAGACTGGGAGCCAACAAAATGATTCCCTTCAATGGGGATAGGTGCTTTGATGCTATTAAATGCCTCTTGATCCAAGAACTTTGAGCAATCCTTCCATTTCTTGAATCAAACCTGACTACCTCCCACTACCCAGGCTGTGTGACTCCTACAGGTTAGCGCCTACCCTGACTTTAAAAATGTTTTTTTGTGACGAATTGGTTGGTAAATTGGGTTTAAAGCCTGTCGACCACACACGTCACTAAGACTGCATGCAACCTAGCCATCAAAATTCAAGAAGACTAATACCTATATTAGAGATTAAACTATTTTACTGATTTTATTAATAAATCGGCCTTGTCCCACTGAGGTTAGGTGACTGAAGTGTGTATTAATCTTATGATGACCCGCCACTGGAGCTTTTGGTCATCTGACCGAGGCCTTCTACTGGCTTACCGGTCCTGCCATTCAAAAATCAAGTTGTTTATATATTATATAATATACAGGTATATCTGAGAGCAAACTCTCAGGACATATACAGTGGAACCTCGGTTGTCGATTGCATTTCTTGTCGAATAAATCGGTTTTCGAACGAGGTGTTCGAAAAAAAATGTCCTTTTGGTTGTCGATGGACAATAGGAGCGGGACAAAGCGGCTCAGGTCACGTGCTCACAGAAAACACAATAGACAATGGGTGGACAGTGTTGGTATGAGTCAGTATAGCCACTAACTCGAGTCCTGTAAACATCTATTTAGGTTCTGTGAACTTTTTTGTTATTTTTCGGTTTTGGTGCAATTTTTCTTATTGTTGGATAACACATTATGGGTCCAAAGGAGGAGGAAGAGACGAAAGCAAAAAAAAAAAAAAAGTTGTAAAAAGCACTGTTGAGTTTAAAAAAGAATTTATTAAAAAGTATGAAGATCAGCGCCACGTGGTTGATATAGCAAAACTTTTTGGTAAATCAGAGTCTACCATTAGCACGATACTGGGCCAAATGGAAAAAAATAAAGCAGCTGACCTTGCAAAGGTTGCGAAAGTGATATCAAAGAAAAGGCCACAAATTATTGAGGAGGTTGAAAAACTCTTGTTGATTTAGATAAACGAAAAAGTTACATGGAGATAGTGCATCAGAGGCCATTATATGTGAAAAAGCGAGGCAGCTGTATAGCGACCTCCTGGAAAAAAACCGGACCAAGTGCTGAAACTCCAACTTTCAAGGCTAAAATGGGTTGGTTTGATAATTTTAAGAAAAATGGCATTCATAGTGTGGCATGGGGAGGCTATTTATGTATTGTTACAGTCATGATTTTGTGCTTTGTGTTCTTTATTTGTTTTGATACAATTAAATTACGTTCACCTAACCTAACCAAACCTAAAATAGCGTATAGAAAGGAATCTACTTAAATCCTCATAGTAAAGAGCAAGGTTGTTCCTAAGGAAGGCAAGTGAATTTTTTTCCGTATTTCTTGGTCAAGGTAATACTCATTGATCTACAAAGGTAAGTTCTTCATTCTGATCCCAGACTTGCAACTTGCACAATTTGTTACTGTCACTTGTACTGTATAATGGCTCATCTATATGATTAAGCAGCACACACTGAAACATTTGAGGAGTCTTTCTCCTTCCAGCCAGCAGTAACAGCCTAATTGATCAGGCCCTGATCCACCGGGAGGGCTGGTCATGGAGCGGGCCGCAGATCCCTGGAATACTCTCCAGGTAGGTAGACTCAGGTAGGTTCCCGAGCCAGTGACGAGTCGTCAGGACACTGTCCTGGTAAATATTATAAGTAAGATTATGATCAATTGCAGTCACTTGTCCTGTCTTGATGAATATAACAAGTTACTTTCGCTACGTGGTGGAATTCTTACTTCATTGTTTTATTAAATAATGTTACTTGGCTGCAGTCTAGGCTTAGAATAATCTCTGAATGGAAGGCATCATTATATTGCAAGAGTTATAAACAATGATCAACCTCATTAATTCAGTACTCATGAATACAGATTTTGAATAAATTAATTTTCATTTTAATTATTCCTAGTGCAATTTTAAATATTACATGAATATTTTTTTTATAGGGAAACAGGTGGTTTGTTGGTTAAGTTTAAAACCTGTCTACTACACGAAGATCATTAAGGTTGCATATAACCTGTAAACCATCTGTCACGAATACTTTAATTACTATAAATAAAGATTAAAATAAACTTAGCGAATATATACTTAAATATGCACCTCTCTGATATATACTCTGCTGCTCTCGAGGCATTTACATCAAGGAAAAGATGCTCTAAATTTAGCACATTGCAATGAAATGCAAATGTCTTCAAGGTGAATACTGCGTAAGGATCTGTAAGTGTATTTAGGTACAGGTATACATAAATAGTTACACAAATTATCATACATAGTAACATATGTGTAAATTACCTAGGAACGAATAAGGTAGCCTATATTGTCTCGAAGTTAATAACAAACTAGAGATAATCCCTGACAAAATACACTATATAACAGGTGATTACATGGCTGTTGGATTTCCCAATTATAGTGAGTGACATCCTTAAAATATTCTGACTGTCCATTATAGAGCTGTCGATCACAAGTGATGCAATTTACACGAAGTTTCCCTTAAATATCGCTAAAACCAACGTTTTAATAGAAAATGTAAGCCAATAATAAAAAAGACCTGTTGTTCTCAGGTAAGTCAACTAATAAACATTGAAATGATTAACATTTTGTGGAAAGTAGCATCATGTGTGTATGTAGTGTATAGGTATGATATATATATATATATATATATATATATATATATATATATATATATATATATATATATATATGAATGATAGCTTAGAGCTTTCAATCAACAGGGGGAGTTGAATGATAGCTCTAGGTCTTTCGTGTTGCAATCAACACATCATCAGAAGCTTGTAATGTTGCAGTAATAGAGTAGGAAATGCAGGAAGGTCCGTTCATGTGAATGGCTCTCCCAAGGGAGAGCCATTCACCATCATTATGAAGTGAAATTTTCATAGTGGCGTGTCTACTGATCTGTGCCATCGATATATAACACTCGTCTGAAGATAGCATCATGGAAAAAGAATAACGCCTTAACAGCAAGGTTATATACACCTAGTAGTGACGCCATAACCTGATAACCACAGTATTTATTATTATTATTATTATTATTATTAAATAAGTCTGGGAACGAGCAAAATACATGGAAATTACACAAGAGGAAAAACATAAAATGACAATGAAAGCGAACAAACATACAAATCAAATTATCCTGACACGGGGCGCCACGAGTACACTGAGAGACAACACAATAAGTGTCCGGGGCCCAAGACTGTTCAGCTGCCTCCCAGCATACATAAGGGGTATTACCAATAGACCCCTGGCTGTCTTCAAGAAGGCACTGGACAGGCACCTAAAGTCAGTACCTAACCAACCGGGCTGTGGTTTGTACGTCAGTTTGCGTGCGGCAAGCAGTAACAGCCTGGTTGATCAGATCCTGATCCACCAGGAGGCCTGGTCTCAGACCGAGCCACGGGAGCGTTGACCCCCGAGACCCTCTCCAGGTAAACGGGTCTTAATCTTTCGACGACCCGTTTGATTCCTGCTCAATTTCTTTTTTTTTTTTTTGTTGGAGAAAACAAAATATCAGGAATCAAACAGGTCGTCGAAACATCACGGCCCGTGTTCAGGAATTTGTCCTTACGAATATTACACAGGAGAAACCCGGCACCGGAAAAATCCACAATCAGGCATTAAAAACATTTATTAACAAAGCTGAAAAAAAACCAGTTAACAAAACAATTAAAACATCGGATGAGCTGTAAAGAACAAATAATAGCCAGAAGGATTTATAGAAATGAAAGTTCACCTCAACATTTTTTTGGATTGGCTAACGAAAGTTGCCGACATTATGGTCGAGACAGTTTCCTGAGCAAGACTTCATTCTGGCGACATTTCGCTCATATATACGATGGGAGGTGTATGTCTTTCAGTGTGTTTACTGTAATTCCTTTTATAGGGATTAAAGTATTCTTGACTGGTGGTGAACAGCTGGTCCTCGTGTAGTCAACAGCCTATTAGCCATATTAACCATCATTGCATAACTTTATTAAGACCTAATGAATCTCGAAACTGAGAGAAATGTTTTCAGAATAATATACTCTGCAAACTTTCACTTTACCTACAATCTTTCAACATCAAACTGCACTCCAGAACCACCATTATTAGAGTCAACTGAATTACAAGTTACAACTTGACTAACTCCTTGATGGAGGGGTTTTAAAATGTCGCTTAGGCTGTTTCTTCAAAACGTCTCCCGTCTCCTCCACTGACGCGTCGAGCATAATTTTCTCTCCGGGTAAAGTGCTGTGGGAGGAAGCCACAACAGACTCAACCACCTGTCTCAACCCTTCAAGAGGAGGTGCCGTCATGAATAACACTCATGAGCAACACTTGTGTATCTTCAGTGGTGAGTTGTTTCGCCAAATAGTGGCTTTTTCAATCCAAAACAGAGACATACTGGAGACGGTAGAAAGAATGGAGAGGTAATTTTGAGGTGTTCAGTCCCTCAGCCCTGATAATAAGTGGCTAGTCCCTCAGTCCTAATAGGTGTTTAGTACCTAACACCAATCTTAACGAATATTTAACGTAACGTTACATATGCACCAAAATTTGTATGCCCCTCGGTGTATATACAGTAAGAGGTTACTTTAATTCTTTCATATTTTTTTTTTTTAAGGGATCAAGGTATTCTTGACTGGTGATGAACAGGTTACATGTAGCCTTAATTTCCCTAGTGCAGTGGATAGGCTTTAAAACCCTATTAATCTAACAAACGTAACCTAACCCTTAAAAGGTGCCTTGATGAAAGCGAGGGGCTCTTAATCCGTAATGACGATAAAAACAAACTGCATTCATTAAGAGGAGAAATAACTGGTATTGTCTCAGCAGTCGTTGGAGAGGGCACTCGCATCATGGTTGCCTGTTAAGGAAGTCATGTCTTAACTCATTCACTTCTTTTTTTATCACACCTCTAAATGAGTATTACACTCCTCTTTGATGTTTTATGTTCGTTGTAGCCTCGCAGTCTGCCGATTTAATGGTCATATTTGTGCCGTTTATAACTATTGTAGAGAAAAATAACCTGACATCGCTAGCACTTTACTTGATTGTAATACTACTACTACTACTTTTAATACAAATAAATGAGTAGAACAAAATTCTTCAAACATGGCTACCCAGGATGTGAATGAATGGTTCAGAGAACCGACGAGTTGGTAAATTAGACACATATGCAACACTATATGTGTCTAATTTACCATGGCTACCCAGAGTGCTTCGTACACTTAAAGCTAAGCCAACAAAAGCTAATCTAAATTGGATAATTTGCTTATAGCAGATGAAATTTCAATTGTGAATATGTACCCAGATGTTCTGTTTATCCTCTAGGGGCCTAGTTCCTAGGTCCCTTGTGTATCCTATTCACGAGCTACAACCCACAGGGTGTACATTATATGGGTGCACCATAAACTAGCTGCCTCTCCGGCAAACTCTATATATAATGTGTTGTGAATCTTTAGAAGACTTAGCAAATCATCAACATTTAGTTAGTTATATAGTGAATTTCAAACATTTAAGTGTTAGTGTCCCTAATAAATGCATCAAGTACTCAATACCGGAATACAAATCACTTGATAAACTTATTGTTATTAACGGGTCATATATACGATAAAGGACTAGGTCAGGTAACACTTGATCTTTTATCCTGATAAAAAACTGCATAATGGCATCGGCGCGTCATCTTATGATAGGGTCCGTATCAGGAAGCACTTTCACTGTTTTCTGACGAATAAAACAACTGAGTATAAATATTTTCAAAGAGATGGACCAGTAAGCCAGCGGAAGGCCTCGGTCAGGTAACCAAAAGCTAGTGGCAGGTTATAATATAACTAAGACCCGCGTTAGGAAACATTTGTAACGTAGCTTGACAAATCTTTTCTAATCTAATTGTTTAATAAATATATATCTGGAATGATGTTAGCTTTCGCATATAATTTATTAACAAATTCTAAACCAACCATAATTCAAGATAATTAAATATTGGAACGGTAGATATGCTGTTAATTTTAAGACGTCACGATGAAGAATTTATTTGAATTATTGAGCCGTGGGGTTAGTGTCAGAATAACCCTTGAAAGCCAATTATTGTGGATATATTTCCTTGAGATCCATTAATTCTCTTCCCTGGGTTACAACCTACATCAGTCGGTTAACACCCAGGTACCTATTTACTGTAAGACAACACGGAATACATCATATTCATGTAACTTTTCCACAAGTCACAGAAACCTGATGAGCGATACAACACAGCCTCTTAGACACGTTCTTCCCTTCTCAAGTTATTGATAAAGTAACCAACACCTTGAAGACTGAATTCTTGCACCCCGACGCCACACAACCAGATCTTCACAGGGTGGATAAAGTACTTTTATTTATTCCACATATATTATTGATTGTATATCATATTGATGAATAAGGCACATGTTAAACACTTGGGATTCTTTATTGCATAACTGTCTGTTAGGTCATGACTATCCTATAATCCATAGCCCCATAAGCTATAGCTATATCGTATCCCTTAGCTGGTCTCCTCCCAAGATTATTCATTTCTCATCAAATCTTCAGATACGCCATCTTGGTAAATCCGCCTTTATTCACCTATTCTCTAACATGAATATCCTAGCTTTCTCAACCAGGAGACTCATCTCCAAAACTTTCTTGTGTATAAAAAGCTTTAGCCAGGGAATATTCTCAGAAAAGGTACAATTCCTTTGAATGTTTATTATATTAAAGGCTTCAGGAAACTCGGTTAACCATAAAAGTCAGAAGTGATAGTGTAATTATTATTTGTGCTTATAGGGGAAGAGCAATGCTCGTGGTGCCTCATCTTTACGAAAATATTTGAACCACCATACCCCAGAATGCAACCCACAACAGTTCATTAACAACCAGGTACTTATTTACTGCTACGTGAACAGAGATGAAAGAGGCTTATACATATGTCTTCCCCAGCCCGGCAAGAAAAATAACCTGACGTTGTGTTACTGGTGACATAAAAGTTAGGTAGTCATTTATCACATTTACTTCAGTCACCTGAATAGGAACATAAATTATTTCATCTAGCCCCAGTACATAAGTGGTTTATAAAGCTTGAAGCCTATCGACTACACGAGGGTCATTAAGGCTGCATGTCAAGAATATTTTAATCCCTAAAATACGGCTTAAAGTCAATTCTGAGGGTATATACACAGAGATATACACCCTTCGGTGTTTATGATTGACACAGAACACCGCCCCAAAGTTAAGTATTACTGGAAGGTCGCAGCTCAAAGAGTAGGCATAAATGTCAATCTTCAGAATACGTCCTCCTGATGACCACGAGTGTGTTCTAAATCGTGGTGTGTTGGTTCAGTTAAGTTAGAAGTTATCACTGTTGTCACTCTTGTAATGTTATTTTAGTAATATCTGTTGTCATTTTATGTTGATTCAGTGGTGATCTCCGTTGTCACTATTAGTTACATGCTTGTAATCGTCATCTCATTTCTCGTGCTTCTGCCGAGATTATTGATATGATGTTCTATTTATGTTCTAATCGTAGTATTTGGTCTAAGATTGAGCACTAGATTGGAATGATGGTGTAAGAATATTGTGTTCTAAATACATTAGAACGAAAATGCGTACAGTCCTTCATTAACCTTCACTAAGCTGACCAAAAAGCTCCAGTGTCGGGTCACCATATGACTAAGACCCGCGTCAGGAAACACTTAGTCTTGTTTCCTGACGAATCTTATCTAACCTAACCTGCTGTACCGATGGTAACTGCATTCATATACGTATATATATTATAATATTAACAGGGCAGCGCTAAATCCTCAAGGTATTAACATCATCTGACTAATGGGGGGCAATCAGGTTTGATCTTAAGTAAAGGGTAGCTCCAGTTCCCTTCTTTCTTGAAGGTTAACTACACTAAAATTTTATTTTATTTTCCCAGGCAACAAAATATTGTCGCACAGGTTCAAGTGTTATTCACTGTGTGTTCTACACTGTCACGCCGTGTCAGGCGCCTTGTCTGCTGCCTGACATGTTACATCACTTGTTTTGACCAGCGTTTCATTTCTCGTTCAATTGTGAGTGTTGTTGTGCCACACAAACACAAGTTTATTTGTTCCGGCTGCTACTTAGCCCGTCCCCCTGTGCTGTTAATGCAAGTTTTTTTTTTTTTTACAGAAAAAAATTCTTTCAGGGGCAAGGTAGAAGAGTGCCAGTGTCGACCCATACCATCCCCATGTGGTTTGTTCTGCATTCTTAAGATCTTAAGATTATCTGTTTGCGATTATACTGCATACATATATACATACATACCCATATTAAGTCGTAGCAAACAACAATGAATACACAAAAGGATGGACACGAAGGTGCGAACCTTGGTCCATAAATTCACAGGCGCTCTACCCTGTGTGTGTTTCAACATTAATTGCGGTAAAACTTGCGATTTTGGATTAAATAGCAACGCTCACCTTGCCATATAAGACAAGTGAAAATTTGTGTATGCAATAATTTCGCCAAAATCATTCTGAACATAACGAAAAAAATATATTTCATTGTGTTTGTTTATTAATTTATTAATGTTAACGTATCTAAAATATATTTAGTTGGGTTAGGCTAAATTAAATTGCGCTTGTTGAAATAAGGTTAGGTAGGTTTTCAAAGTTTCTCTTGGTACAAAATTATAAATTCTTACATTAACATAAATGAAAAAAATATATCTTTAAACATATAAGAGAAAATTTTAGAAAGGACTTAATTTTAGATGAGTTCTTGCTAATTGACCAGTTTTTACCTAATCGGCACGACATATATATATATATATATGTCGTGCCGATTAGGTAAAACTTGCGATTTTGGCTTAAATAGCAACGCTCACCTTGCCATATAAGACAAGTGAAAATTTGTGTATGCAATATTTTCGCCAAAATCATTCTGAACATAACGAAAAAAATATATTTTATTGTGTTTGTTTAGTATTAAATTAATGTTAACGAATCTAAAATATATTTAGTTGGGTTAGGCTAAATTAAATTGAGCTTGTTGTAATAAGGTTAGGTAGGTTTTCAAAGTTTCTCTTGGTACAAAATTATAAATTCTTACATTAACATAAATGAAAAAAATATATCTTTAAACGTATAAGAGAAAATTTTAGAAAGGACTTAATTTTTGATGAGTTCTTGCTAATTGACCAGTTTTACCTAATCGGCACGACATATATATATATATATATATATACGTATATATATATATATATATATATATATATATATATATATATATATATATATATATATATATATATATATATATATATTGTATATATGCACAGGTCTCGTTGCTTTCAACCAACCCACATCTAATATCAGGAACTTAGATCCTACAAAGAACTTTAGTAAATATTGAACTCGCCCAGCCTCTCCGGCATTCCAGGCATTATACATATATCACGGGGATATTTTGGCACATATTCTTGTGCGACTTTACTAGCAAGACGATATTAAATATCAGACAGACCAAAATTAATGTTACACGACTTAAGTGAAAATACTCAGAAATTAAAAGCTGTAATTCAAAACACTAAAAAAAAAAAAATTCACGTATGTGCGATTATTATAATCATGGGGAGCGCTAAACCCGTAGGATTATACAGTGCATGTGTGGGGGAAGGAAGGTATTCAGGCTCAATTCTGGGAACTGGAGCACATATCAAATTCCTTAGATGAAGAGCCCCTCACCAGCGTCAAGGAAGCTCCCTTGAGGGGTCACGTAGGTGTGAGTTATGTAGATATACAACACTATTGTTGTTTAATCAAAAGATACTTGACATTCGTGAACTGTGTAAGTAACATTGAGGCTTTACAGAGGAAATATATAAAGCAATTCCCTCTAAACATTTGTCAAAGGAATATTTTATCATGAATATCTAACTCGTGTAAATGTTACCATACAGTCAATGAAATACTTATTAGTTTCGTGTTCGCGCTATTCACACTTTTTAAGTACGAGTGTATAAAAGTTTGCACACTAATTTCATGTTACTCTAATATTCACAGTAGTTTAAACTATTTACATATATACAGGGCACAAACATCACCTCAGTTACGATGAAATTTCTCCGAATTTAAGAAAATCGAGGTTTGGGAACCCCCGCCATGGTCACGCTGAAGAAAACCTAACATTTGTAAAAAATCAAGCTACCGGAATAACATATTTTCTTTTCGGCTCACCATGTTTTTGGAAACGAGAGAGGAATAAAAGGTGGCTGAAATTCATCGCCCATTCACGGGCCTAGAGGAAATGGAAACAAAGACTAACTCCAGAGAACAATAGAGAGGCGCAAAACACACAAGAAGCAATCAAAACCCACCATGACATAATGTGGCCAACCCGGCAACATCTCACAAAAAAGCCTTGTGTTTTTTCTCGAAATACTCTTATTTTTCTCAGATAATCCAATCTTTTATATCCATCAACATTTATTAAAAAATACGTTTTTCGATTTGACAAATACTCTCTAAAACAAGAGATAGATGGAAGAGGGAATAAAGTTACATGCCAAGAACAAGCCGCTCTAATATTATGACTCTTGGTCATTTGTTGTACGATCTCTACGGGTTTAGTACCAGTTTGCACCAGGTAATGATAGCAATGGAGATGAATTGTTAGATCTGTGTAAAAGGACCTTTTCCTTTCGCTCTACTTCAGATTCAAATACAGTTGTTGAAATTTCAAAGGTGCCTCCTGCTTGGCACAGACATTAATACCCAGCCTGAACAACTGCTGAAAGCCTCGTCACACTACCATCTTATCAAGTCTAGTACCAGTAAGTCAGCAGCCGCTTACGTCGTGTCCCGCCTTCATTCCAACGTGTACATCATTTTCCTATGTTACTAGACACCACCAGCTTTAGATGCGCTTGAAAAATACTTTATTATAAGCGATTGGAAATTCCTGTAGAATAAACGCCTTCAAACCACAAGGAGATTCTTCACTTCTAATTGGCTATTAACGACAAGTCTACGAACCAATAATTATGTACCCTCTTTAAGATTACGCCACTTACCACACAAACCAATCAGAAAACTAGAAAACTTGTCGCATTAACACTAAGAAGACTTCCAATTCCCTATTGGCTATCTTAGGTAAATCTGGGAACCAATCAAAAAGCCCTTAGAGTTCATACCACTTCATCTCATTACGAGGACTCCCGATTCTCTAATGGTTATCTATGGTAAGACTGGGAGCCAATAAGGAGCCTTAAGGCTCTCTCGCTACCAAACCAAACTGACGTAGTGGACCATAGGGCAGGTAATGATGGGGGTAATTAAATAGGATAGAGTAGCGAAGTAGGATGAAGGTATTAGGGAGAGATATGGAAAAATAATTAAGTGGCCAAGATCAATCTGAGAATTTTTCTAATTTCCGATTGGTTAACTACGGCCTTACGGCCTTGGTTAACTGATGCCTTGCCGGCATCAAATAAACGCCTAAATTCTAATTGAATAACAATAGGAAGTGTGAGTCAGTCAAGGTGCTTTTAGAAATAATACCAACTGACCACAGCGTAAACTGTTATAACTGCTTCGCGTTTTATGAAGATGGTCTTTACAACAGTATTTGAAAGCACTGGTAATTCATACTAGGCTGAGTGTGCATCCTAGCACTCCTGTATATTGGATTCTCTCATATTCATACGACTTTTTCTATTGGATTTTCATGGCTAATGAGTTTTCAGTTTTTTCTCGATGCCTAAATATTAAATTTTAAGGTATACATTTTTTAATTTCCTATGACAATACTGCACGCATTGATTTCCCTTCCTAAGTCAACAAACTTTGACATAAATATTTTGTTTTTGATTTACTAGTTTTAGTGTTATGTTTTATTTACTAACTTTCAAAGATTTACCCCAGGTTGTCTTAGTGTTTGTTTTGCTATTGTTTTACCAAAGTCTTATTATTGTATGCCTTATTACTGTCTATCGTAAAGTTGTTCTTATTATTATCTCTCTTACCACTGTCTGCCTTACCAGAAGATATACAAATGCAAGAAATGGTTATGACATGTAAGACATATTAGCGTGAAGTGTGTCGGCTAGAACCAGCGATGGCACTCAAGCTGCAGGGAGGCATTGTTTTTAATGTTTGAGAACTTTACTGCATTATCATAACCATGGGGAAAAATTAATCTTGTAAGGTTCATACAGCACCTGGGAAATGACAGGTAATCAGATTTAATCCACTTGAGGAAAAGGATCAAATCTAGACATCCCTTTCGAAAGATACTTGAGCTGTTGTGATAAAATTGCCTTCGGCGAAATATTTCCATATTTTTAAGAAAATCATAAAAAACATAGATTAAAAATTAAATATTATAGCTTAGTAAAATTTATCATAAGCTGTCTTATACCACTTACAACAATCATTTTCATAGAGTATGTCCTGCGAGTGAGATTGACAGTAATTGACATGCATTACCCATTATTTAGACATTGTTTTCTTTCGAATAGACTATTTTTATTTATTATGTTAGTAGAAATGTTAAATTAATTTTCTTGGTTAGTTCTGGTGTAAAATTAAGAAACAGCATATTAAAACTTGGAATATAAAATTTTACTGTTTTTAGGTCACACTAGTTAAACCGCAATAATTTACATCTCTTGAGCACAGAATATATACCCTGAAGGGTGTAATTCTCTCGGCGTATATATGATGAGAGTATACTTTAGGGAGTGAACTAATCTTGTCTAGTGGCGAAAAGGTAACGTGTAATGACCCTAATGTAGTCGACAGTTAAGTCCAAATAACCATTTCTTGAAAGGAGCCCAGCAAAGTGTGAGTTAATGACATTATTATTCCAAGTCTGAGAGATACTGACACTGGATTAATCAAAAGTTGACTAATATTAATTGTAATATTACATTAGTCTGTGTTTGGGCAACGAATAAGTTGCATTAATCAAAGTTTGAAATGACAAAGCATTATTATTATTATTATTTTTGAAAAGTGCTAAACCCATTGGGAAATGGGAGATAATAATCAGGTTTGATCCGAGGAAAGGATAGTTAGCTTTATTTCCATGGATCAAGAGACCTTCACCAGGTATGAACGAACTCCTCATATTGAAGGGCAAATATTGAACAAGTAATTGTACTTCCAATTCTCCACATGCAGGGCTCCTTCACGCATATTAGGGGCTCATGATCCAAGGAATTAGCTCTATCTTTTCCTTTCCTCGGATCGAATATTAATACCTCACATTTTCACTGACTGCATGACTCCAAGATATTTAGTGTTCACCTTATGAATGAAATGTTTACTTGAAGTTGAAGTGTACATACGGAAAACAGGAATAAAATAGACATTAATAACGAACTGAAAGTGTCTAACCAAGACAGGAGAAACAGTAAACCAAGACAGGAGATACAGTAAACCAAGACAGGAGATACAGTAAACCAAGACAGGAGATACAGTAAACCAAGACAGGAGATACAGTAAACCAAGACAGGAAATACAGTAAACCAAGACAGGAGAAACAGTAAACCAAGACAGGAAATACAGTAAACCAAGACAGGAGATACAGTAAACCAAGACAGGAGATACAGTAATGGATTCGAGTTAGAAATGATATAGGGAGGTATTGGTTTGGCAAAAGACTTGTAAGTGAGCGAAACAGTCATTGAAACTGAGAACTCTGAGCAGTTTAATTATATTTAAAGCTTCCTCTCTCTCTCTCTCTCTCTATATATATATATATATATATATATATATATATATATATATGTGTGTGTGTGTGTGTGTGTGTTTTGTGCGTGTGTGTGTGTGTGTGTGTGTGTGTGTGTTTTGTGTGTGTAGTTTGTATTGTTCAGACAGAATTATTTATCTTTATACTAAGTAAAACAAGTAACACTTGAAGCTTAAACAAGAACAAGCAGTCCAAGAGTTCTTATATAGCCAAGCCTAATATAAATTACTGAGATTGGCAGTTGTTGCTGCAATTCTTTTTATCAAGAGTCCTTCACTAGGATGAGGGGACGTGGAGCGAGAAAATAACGATAAGAGTTGCTAAACTTAGGTATAGGAGAAATGAGCCCCAACTAAGCGATCGCATATCAATGGACGCGAGCTGCAGGAGGGGAATGCGAGATGGACTACGATGTGGAAAATAAGAGTTCTTGTGGATTGATTTCCTCCCGAGGTCGATGAACCATTCTAGTCCAGTATCAGCAAAACCCTTAAGTGGAAGACAGTTTAGCCACAGTCGTGTGCAGTGACATTTTCGCCACAAATCATGTTACTGCAGACATCGAGAAACCATTTAGTCTAGCCTGTGCAGTGAGTGCGACATGAGGAATCATTTTCTTGCATATGTACTCTAGTCATATCTGGATAATATCATTAAAAATTACCAGCTGTAGCTGGAACATTATATAGTTATACAGAATAATAATAATAATAATGATAAACACTCATGGAGGTGATGGGTTGAGTCACAGCCGCAGTACACTACAGACTAATTCGCAGTTCATCTTGAGATACTTTTGGCGAAAGCCTCTTATCCAAGAAATTAAAGCTATCCTTTTGTTTCTCGGATTAAACCTAACAATTCTACAAAAAATTAAGGAAAATACATATTGTTTTAAAACTTAAAATTAAGGAAACAACCTATTGCTTTCTCTGTGCATATGCTACACAGTGGTAGTGAACAGGTTAGGTGCAGGCTTAATGACCCTTGTTTAGTCGATACTTTTTACACGCCTTAACCAGGCAACCTAGTGGCATAAACTTTTTGTTTTTAAGGTAGATGTCTATTATGGGACCAAAAACACACTGTGAAATGGGGGGGCAAAGCTTTACAAAATTCTCTGCCACAGTTTAATCTGCTGTCTATTGCAGAGTGTAATCCACAGTTGATGAGATGAGGCGGGGACACGCTAGTCGTACCTCGCCCAATTTACACCTAGTCAAGCGGGAAGTGAAAAGAGAATGGAAATTAGCCAGCTCCATTTCTGCAGAAACGAAACTTCCCTCAGGGGAGACTCCTTGACGCTGGTGAGGCGCTCTTGATCCGAGGAATTGGACCTGGTCTCCCCTTGAACTGAAATTGATTGTCTCCCATTCCCCCAAGCGATGTATGACCCCTACGACTTTAGAGCTTTTCCATGAGTAAAATAATAAAAATAATGATAATAATTCTATATGAACAATTAAAGATTAGTATATAACGGTTAACACCTGAAACACTATTACAGAGAAACAAAAATATATGAATATTCTATATATCAATCGAAATGTTGGTCTAAAGTATAAAAAAAAAATCGACCCAGATAGCAGCCCCAGAGAAACTATTGATTAAAAAAAAAATAATATCCGCAACAATATCAGTTTGGAACAATTAACTGTAGCCAAATTATTAACGAGATCAAATTAGATTTTTCCACCGAAGTGAATAAGTTTACCGATAGTCATCCTGGGGACGGTAGCGGAATAAATATGGATACACAAAAAGTCTAGAAACGAGAGCAAATGAAGAAAAGACGTTTATATTTTAATGAGGATGGAAGATAATGATTGTAATCCTCACACAGGTTGAGTAAGGAATTACCATAGCAGTACTCAAACAGGCAAAGATTCAGGAGATAGTATTTTCGTTAATAGGGCAACAAGTCGACATCACATGACATATATCCTGATGGGCATAATTCTTTCAGTGTATGCACTGAGAGGTGTATTTCTCTTAGCGTGTATATGCTGAAAGCTTTCTTTAATGTCAGTTTTAGGGATTAAAGTATTCTAGTCTGGTAGTAAAAAAGGTTACCGTACAGCCTTAATTTATGACCCTTGTGTAGTCAATAGGTTTTAATCGACATGGAGAGGTGTGTATCTCAGTGTATATGCGTTGAGAGTTTTCTTTAGTCACTAGTTTAGGGCTTAAAGTATTCTTGACTTGGCAAAAAAAAAAAAAGTGACATGCAGCTTATTGACCCTCGTGTAGTCGATGGGCTTTAAACCCAATTATCCAAGCCGACAAACGTGCATAAAAACACGTATTACAGATCAAACCTTTATTTTAGGTAACCGAAACGTCATAGCGTGTGTGAAAGAAGAGAAAGAGAGAGAGAGGAGGGGGAGGAAAAAAAGAATAAAACGAGAGGCAATTAGTTAGTTTAATCTTACATAAACATCGGACACGAAAGCTAATAATATAAATTTTCATCAGTTCTTCTAATCAGTTATCTTTTTCTCTCTCTCTCTCAACATGATTACAGCAAAAATTTGCAAAGTTCACTCCTTTACCTTCACTATGCGTCTTGCATCACACTGTCTCCATGGTCATCATCCCTTCATCATTCTTCGTCTCTCCTCTCATCCTAAATCTCCCCTCAGAAGACCTTTTCCCTCTCACCTTTGTCTCCCACTCTCCTTCCCTTCCTCCTGCTTCCCCTTGGAGGGGCACTAAGTTCACCTCTGAAGGGCCTTAATGAACGCGAGTGAATGTACACACAATGAGGCAATAAAGGAAGAGAACAGAAGAATGCAAGAAAGTTGAAATGTAGGTAGACAGGTAGGCATCTATGTAAGAAGATAGGTAGGTCAGTATTAAGACAATCTGAAGAGGTATACATAAAAAGAGAGACAATAGTGAGGGTTAGAGAGAGCGAGAGACAATAGTGAAGGCGAGTGAGCGAGAGGCTTAAGTGAAGTCTGAGACAGTAATAACACGGGGAGCCAGGGTTATGGTGATGAAATCTGTGAGAAGGAAAGAGATGGGTCAGTGGTGGTACAGTGATGGAGGTTCAGTGGTGGAAGTTCTTCACTGGTGGCGGTGGTGGTTCGGTGGTGGGTGTACCGTGGTGAAAGGTGGTGATTCGGTTACTATGACAAAGGCTCAGTTTCATTGCTCGGAGGATCTGTAATTATGGCTCACTGTTGGAGATTCTGTGACTGGTTGGGTGACTGTGGCAATGGTTGGGTGGTGGTGTTAAGAGGTCTCAGTGGCGGTGGTTCGGCGGAGGCTTCAGTGATCACGAGGGCTTAAAAAAAAAAAAAAAAAAAAAAAAGGCCGGGGCGCCTTTGCGTGTTGCACATTCTTTGAAGCTCTGAGAGTAATGACTTCGGATTTTAGACTTCCACCGGAGGTTGCAAATACGCTCTAAGTGGAAGGTCATACACGCTTATCTACGCAAGCCTCAATGGCTTTGCAACCTTCCACGAAAATAATACCTTATACCTGAGACCGACTTTGACAATTTCCATCAGTTTTCTCTTGTATATTATGCCTTTTTCACTATTTAATAATATTTATCATTGAAACATGGACTTAGGAAGGAGAACCTCAATTGAAACTTTCGTATGGAAAGCGGTATTCAGTATAGTCCTTCCTTGACATAATTTAAAATAATTTAGTTATTAAACATTCTAGAGCGCCGACATAGCACGCACACACACACACACACACACACACATTAAGTGCAAAAAAGAAGCCTTTGACTAAATATACAAAGAAAAACACCAAAAACTAGCCAAGAACTGAGCCATGACTGTAGCACTGAGGATGTTTATGTTTCTCACGCCTGGAGTAAAGAATCCTTGGGTCACGCGAGCCACTGAACAAACCACAAAGATAAATACATTTCTACCTATATTTAAATGCAAACAAAAAAATGCTCCAAAATACTTTTTGCATATACTTTTTTAGACCAACATTTATATCCAAAGTTTGAAAAACAACTAGTAGGGAAAAAATATATGTGAAGTATTCTGGCGGCAGCTTTATAGATTTGAAGTGAAATGTTTGTGTAAAAGATTAGATGTGAAGCAGAACTAACACAAACAGTTAATATTTGTGCAAGGGGGAACAAGAATGCAAATAGTAAAAATAAAAATACTAAAATGTTGATTTAAAAATCACCTAATTTCAGTTATATTCGGGATACATAATGGTAATTATATTTTGATTTTAAAATTGGGATTACGGAAAGAAATTGTGTTTGCAGGAATGGTAGGTTGGTAGAGAGCAACCACCCAGGAAGGTACCAAGTGAGTGTGAAATGGAAACCTGTATTGTTTTACATGATGGTAGGATTGCTGGTGTCTTTTCTGTCTCATAAACACGCGGGATAATTGGTATATCTTGCTACTTCTACTTAAACTTAAGTCACACTACACACGCATGTCCACGAATATATATTTACACACTCATCTGGGTGTTCTTTTATTTTCTTAATAGTTCTTGTTCTTTTATATTTTCTCTTATCTCTATGGGGAAGTGAGAAAGAATTCTTCCTCCGTAAGCCATGCGTGTCTTAAGAGGCGACTAAAATGGCGTGAGTAAGGGGGCTAGTAACCCCTTCTCCAGTATAAATTACCAGGTCACCCTGCCTCTGTGGGATACGGCCGGTGCGTTGATGATATATATATATATATATATATATATACGCCAGGAATGTACCTCCCAGTGTATAAACAATGAGATGTTAGCATATACGTATATAAGTATTTACTTTAATTCCTATTTTAGAGATTAAAGTATTCTTGTGTAGAGGCAATATTCAGCCTCAGTGACCCACATGTATTTGATAAGTCTAGATCTAGAACCTACCAGTCTAGTTAATTCTGATACGACAAGCCTCCTATAGTGTAAGACTAAATTTCGATTACCTTGTGGTGGGTGAGTGAAATGAAAGGCTGCTTCCTGGCTCACTTCACACTCCGCCACACATCAGAGGTGGGGGTGGAAGCAATTGCTAGGCACACTGTTTGTCCCTAAAGGGCCAATATTTATGGATGGTCAGACGCATGTTCGCCAGCAGTTGCTCATGGTCCGCTCCTGCCATGGGGCCAATTATGATATGCGTCAGGATCCCTGTTCCCTGGAGATTAAGTGTTAATGGACATGACATGCTCTCTCTACTGTGTGCCAAGCAAGCTTTGATCCAGGCAACGGCTGCTGCTGCCACCAACATGCTATACTACAAGGTAAGCATGCATTGCTATAACGTTTCGCTCAGGGAGACCTTTAATGAATTATCATAACTTGAGCGAAATTATGTTATAACTTGTTCTCGTTATCTACCTGTCGGCTCGTTGCCTCTATTACCACCCAGTTTACACTGCAGTTTAAAATATCGTTAACACATGACCCTTATCCACTTTAGCACTATATTTACACTGAGGGACGACCTGACTGAAGTGACCCACTGTATTAAGAGGTTTAATTAAGGGGTTATACAGGTTTTGGAAATATCAACTCGTGAAACAATTTGGTTGGATATACCTCGTATAAGCCAATAGGTCATTTGCAGCTCATTTATTTTTATCTATGGCAGTAAGTTATTGTTTGCTACGTCTAGTAACAACAAACATTAGGTTCAGGTGATAAATGGCTTTGGGTTGCATTTGAAAATATTTATATTCTTTTATAATAAACCTATTAAAAGTGCAAAAATTATTTTTTATATGTAAATACAAGTACACTGGCTAATATACACACAAACGCACAAACACAACAAAACACACTGCGGTAATACTCAAGTTTGTTTATTAAAGTAATTCAGGATAAAGCCAGGACTGACCACCAGCACTCTTGAGACCCTTTCACAGCACAGGTTAGGTCAGGACACATGTTTAATGACGAAGGGCTTAGTGATGCTATAACACACACTGGAGTTTTTGGTCACCAGAAAGAGCGCGTTACCTGGGGTACCAGTTGACCGCTTCATAACCTAGACAATACTGGATAATATTCAACTATTTATTCGTACAATACACACACAGTGGGGTGGTAACTACAAAGTTACATCAAGGGTATGTCAGTATGTTTTTATTGTGGCCCGATGCATAATTTAAAACTTGTAATATGACCTTATATAGTAAATTATGTATAATTTACACTAACATTAAAAAACAAACAAAGTCAAACAATGTGACTTATTTCTACTGGGATCTTTGCGAGAATTACGGGTAATGAAAGACTACACAGCAGCAATCCGAGTCTCGCAACACAAGCACAGAGGTCCTGAGCTCCCAGTGTAATGTGAAGACTCCAAACCAACACTCTGAGAACCTTTCACAACACAAGCCTCACAGAGAAGAATGGGGGTGCTGAGCTCCCAGGATAAGGCCAAGACCACACCAGCACTCTTGAGAACCTTTCACAACTCAAGCCTCACACAAATGCGGCAGGCGGTCATTAAGTCTTGTATTATGCTCGCCTAAGTTGCCATCATTACTTCACCTTTCTAGACCCCATTCTATACTTTATCTTTTCTTTTTTAATCCAAACTACATTGTTGATTATAATGAGTATATTGTACTGCTTTACGTTAATCGAATGTGTATTTAAGAGTCAGAATACAAAGTTATGTGTACTCACCTAATTGTGGTTGTAGGAGTTGAGTCACCGCTCCTGGCCCCGTCTATTCGCTGGTCGCTACTAGGTCCACTCTCCCTGCTCCATGAGCTTTATCCTGCCTCCACTACATCACTCTCCAGATTGTTTTACTTCCTGACAACTCTGTGACTGAAGAAATACTTCCTAACATCCCTTTGACTCATCTGATTTTCAACTTCCAGTTGTGACCCCTTGTTGCTGTGTCTCATCTGTGAAACATCTTGTTCTTATCTAACTTGTCAATTCCTCTCCATATTTTATATGTCGTTATCATATCCTCCCTATCCCTCCTGTCCTCCAGTGTCGTCAGGTTGATTTCCCTTAACCTCTACTCGTAGGACATACCCCTTAGCTCTGGGACTAGTCTTGTGTGTATGTGTGTGTGTTAGGAGTGAATGGAAACAAATGATTGTTAATGGACGCGCTGTTGGAGTTTGAGCAGGGTAACTTTTGTGAAGGGATTCAGGGAAACTGGTTAGCCGGACTTAGAGTCCTGGAGGTGGTAAGGGCTGTGGCTGCATTCTGAGGGAAGGGCGATGCTGCAATCGGAAGGGTAATCTTATTGTGATGTCAGCGCATTTTAATAATTATTATGAATAATTATTTGAGAAATACTGACGAAAGAACGAACAACTCACAGGTAAGGAAACGCAAAGGGATAGGAAGTAGGGATAGAAGAGTAGGGATAGGGGAAAGGAAGGGCTGTAAAGAGCTGGGGCTACACTCAGCAGCAAAAGCTTTGTGGCATTACACTATAAAAAATAACAGAAAAGGAAACGAGGCTACTGCCAGCAGCAAGGGCGTTATGTGATGACTAATAATGTGTTTTAGCTTTTAGCATTTCTGGCTTGGAAAGACAAGGCCTAACGGCGCGGCAGACACAGAACGACAGTAGACAAGTCTCTTCGTTACACTGGTCAGAGACAAACGTCTACGGCTATTGTGGTGGCATAGTAAGGATGGTGAGAGGTGTGTGTAAAAGGCCAAGATGATGTTGGCTAAGGAAAATCAAGACTTTTTTAAAGGTCCGTCCCTCAATAGCAGGAAGAGTGAGTGGCTTAGGGAAAAAGGTTAAGAATAGATGGGGATAGGAGCAGGATTATAAAGGACATGGAAGAGGGTTGCGTGGGCGTCTGATTGTCTAAGAGTCGTGATATGTCTCGAGTCTGTCAAGCTGTCTGTCATTGAGCGTCTTGAAGGAAACTTTTAGAGTTGGTATGTCAATCCTGATGTAAAGTGACTCGCTCGTGGTAGAGTCCGGTCACCTCACGTCCAACACCCAAAGCAACGCCCGATTCTGAATACGCTGCAGCGTCAGGGTTATTTGTTGTTGTAAGATTCGCCGGTATAATCGCCCGGCCCGGGACTTTTCCAAGAGGTGGCCCGGCCTAGGCTCCCTGTCGTCGGAGTGTCTCAGACCAATATCTGCCATGGGAGGAGGTACAAGTAGCTCCTCATCGTCTGGGACTAGCTGTTCCCAGGCCTAACCAAATTCCCAGCCCCCATGGGGCTCGGAGGGAGAAGCTAGGTACCTTGGGCTGCCACAAACCCCACCCACACTGGGCTCGAAGGGTGTGGCAGCTGCATAGCAGCAGACGATGTCAGGAGATGCAAAGACAGCAAGCACTACAGGATCCTTTTGGAGCAACACCCCAGCTTTGGGCCGAGGCCCGAGCGCTCAAGAATGCCTCTTGCTGTGTGTGTTGCTGCTGCTACTTCACTTGTTCGTTGCACTCCTCCAGCGTCACTACGAGAGCAAGTAGTATATATGTGACGAGGGGCCGAATAAGGGCAGTGTAGATGTAGTTTTAAAGAGATGTGAGCATCTTTTAGTTTTTATAGGCGATTGAGAGCAATTATCGTCATTACATAATATATTAACAGGAAATATTCCATAGACAGGAAACATTAATCTTGGGCACAATTATGTCTATAAATTGTAATTTGACCACAATAATTGCTATTATTAAATAGGGAAAAAATGTACTGCGTGGGTTACCCTCCCACGCGAGCTATTCATTCATCCTAGCGAGTAGTAACACATTAGTTAATGAGAACATTGCATGTTGGCAACACGGCACCCCACGCGTTAAAGCTCATTGGTAAAATTTCGTACACAATTAATTTCCAGACAACAAAAAACAGTTATAAATAGCAGCTCCTCGGGTGCTGTGTTGGCATTCCTCGCGTGATTATTATTGCCTTGGGTGTTGTTCCTCTGTTGCTCCACTGTGTGTGTGTGACTAGTGTTGACCTCTAGCTCCTGTAGTTTCTAGCCACGAGTGCATTATTCAGTGATCTTTAAAAACGTCCCCAGGAAGAAATCCTGTGTAGTAATATGTGATTATCTTCGCGGCCATAGTTCTGTAGTAAGCGGAATTACCAACACACTCCAGCAGCTCTTGATCAGCCAGACTGTGGTGTTAATGCTGGACTACGTGCTGCTAGCACAAATAGCCTGATTTATCAAGCCAACAACGAGGGGACCTGATCTGGGATTAGGTCACAGGGGGCAGTGACCCCCAGAAATATTAGGAGCCTTTCACTTACATTAAGGCCTTTCCCCCCACCGTCCTTAAAGGTCCCTCTAGTATAATTTGCTTACATGTTGCTTGCAGGTGAGCCGGTAACAAGGTAAGAATGTGCTAAAGTAGTTAGTTATACGATACGACCCTAATTGGTTGTGGCTAATCGCATTCGTTCCTCTAACTGCTCACCTCAATTGTCCACGCAGCTTGTCCTCATTTACATCGATTTCTTTTTCTGAACGATCAAAGCCACTGCATATTCCCGACATTATTTTCAGTATATAACTCTTACAAATATTTTTCTCTGTAAGATTTATATTCATCGTATGTGCTCCTGAAACAGACAAGCCCAAATACTTTGCCAGTGTACAAAGCATTAAATAGGCTTCAGTTTCACTCAAGAGAGAACGTTAGAACCTCCCTGGATGGTTTTCACTCTCTACCAGCCTACTACACGTTTTGTTCACCACCATTCAAAAATATTTTAATCTCTAAAACAGGGATAAAAGTATAAACTCTTGGGGTACATACACTGGGAGAGACATACCTTGCACAATGGCTGGGTAATGGAATTTAAAGTTTTCGGCGTAACCTTTTCATCACCATACAAGAATACTAAACTTAATATATATATTCGCTACAGATATACTCTCGGTGTATACATCATGTAGCTTGATGGTGTATAAAGCCTAAGGATTCTTCACCACACAAGAATCACTAAAATAGGAATTAAAGTAAATTTTCAGAGTATATATCACAAGAACACTCACTGCACATCTCGGCATGTATGTCCTGAGATGCTTGATAAATCTCGGCTTCTTATATTTGCTTATTTACAAGCAAAATTAATTTATGTAACTTAATTCAACCCAACCTAATCTCTAATCTAACCTAAATTAACTTTACGTGCCACGTAAATGTCACAACTATTACACTTTATTCATCAATGTGCCTTCAAGAACATTGTAAAAAAGATTGTTGTATCTAAAGCCAAAATATAGAATTTACTAACTTTATCACCTCATCTAACTTCCTTCAACCAAGGAACACCTAATCTACAGAGCATAGGGAAGACGAGGTGAGGAAAAGTGGGGAATGAGAGGGGTAAGATGATGATGAGAGAGGAAGAGTTTGTTCGAGAGAAAAAATGGAAGGGAGAGTGGAGGTGAGGTGGAAGGGAGGTATGGCTGCTCTTGACATAATAATCAGGTCAGTTACACCTTAGATGAGGCGAGAGGCTGGTACATCTTCCCTCCCCTCCATATTCTCTCTCTTTGTCCCCCTAATTTACACAAGTATCATTTAATCTCACATTCGATAAAATATAAGCAGGAAAAAATAATTTCAATGTAAATTTTCGTATAATGATCCATAAAACAGTACGAACAAGATGAAAAGCTAGTGTCCCATCCACTATGGTGTGTAGGACCCCATCTTATATATATTCTTTAAATGTATAAGAATATTTTTTTAGAAAGGACTTAATTTTAAATGAGTTCTTGCTAATTGACTGGTTTTACCTATTCGGCACGACATATTTAGACTAGTCTTAGCCGGAAAAAACTTACTGACCAATCACGTTGCGTGCTGCAACTTAGTTGACCAATCAAGTTGCGTACTACACCCTCAGTGGACTAATAATTTTACTCATTGATTTGACAGTTAAAAAATCTATGATTTTCTTGTGGATTAGTATGAATTAAAAGTTTAAGAAAATATAAGGCATTCAGGGAACTTGCATTCACACAAAAAAACGCTATACACATGTGGGTTATTCGACGAGGGTGAAGAGAAAAGATGATGTATCTCATAAAATCTGGTCGTCAAGACTACACTAGTGGGTCGCCTATTGGATGAAAGTGAAGAGAAATAATTAACATTAAGATTTATAACTATTCTTTTAGTTACAATTTTTTTTTTGTCTATGCTTCCAGTGTATTAAGTTTTTAAAATTTTGTCCAAAATTTCCGTTTTAGATCAATTTGCTCCATTTGGAGCTTTTTTTTTTTATTTATTTTGTTTTTATATGAAGAGCAGCACTGTGTATTGCTGAATGGATTTCAAAGACTTGAGTCACGTAGACTATTTTGTGACTTTCTTAGACAGAAGAGCAGAATGGATTTGGGGTACAACTCCGCCCTCTGGAATAGTGACATTACTGAACAGTGAGTCCATTTCTTTGTCCCCACGAACTGCCAGCAAGATGTGCCGAGGACTGATGCGAGTAGTCTTGGTGTTACGAACGATGTCGCCAGCAAGTTCCAGTACTTCTGCGCTCAGGTATTCCAGTATTCCTGCTAAATAAACTGATGCCAAAACACTGACACGGGGAGCCAGATATGCAGCTTTGAGGTAGCGATGTACCCTGGCTACAGGGAACTGAAGACCTGCCCGGTGAGCCAAGGTCTTGCGCTTGTGCGCGCCATCTGCTTTCCCACGGCTTGACATTACACCGACCATGTGACTAAATTCACCAGTCAAGAATAACCAAAAAAAATTCTCTCAGGCTTATTTATACTAATCAGTACCCGGCAAAACACGCTTGACCAATCACGTTGCGCGGTGTATCCTAACTAACCAATCATGCTTTGCGTCGTATCTTAGCTGACCAATCACATTGTGCGGTGCCACGGATCTCTGCACACTTTCTAACATATCAAACATATGCACTAAATGTGCAAAATTACTACTTAATGGTTATAATTATAACCATAATTTTTAAAGAGGTGGACCAGTAAGCCAGCGGAAGTCCTTGGTCAGATGACCAAAAGCTCCAGCTGTGGGTCATCATATGACTATGACCCGCATCATTGTACCTACCTACCAAGTGTGCATTTTAACTCTATTAATACCTAGTAGTTTATTTGCTTATCAGTTTAATTTATATTAATTTTGGAAGAACATTTCTATATTTCTTTACGATTTATTTTTTAAGTATCTTTTATTTGATTTAGATTATAGTTTTGTATATTATACATTGAAGAATATGATTTACTGTAATAATTATTTATAAGTTGATCATTAATTCCCGTCGGTAACTCAAAACCAAGTAACTCTTAACAAAAATATTTGTATTATTCACATGAAGATCAGAAACTTATTGAAACCACTAAAGAATTTAACATATTTAAAAGACTAAATTCACATCTTGTAGTAATGAGCCATTAATAAAGCCTCGTACATACTGCAAACAAAAATAAATGGAGACAACAAAAAATCCGGTAAACGCAGATTGACCAGTTACTAAATATTTGTTCAAGATTTTGTTCCTCATCTTAATTTTTTTTAATGGCCTATGGATTAAATTTTTTTTTTCTCGCTGAGAAAGAAACAATTAGTAAATGACACATTTCATTCGTCAGTCAATACCGTAATACAAGCCTAGTATGTAGCCTAGCTGGCTGCCAGAGAAGCGTCAGTTTAACTAATTACTCTTGAGTTCCATATTATTTATACACTAACATTCAAGAACAATTTGCCCCCAAAAATAGGAATTAAAGTAGCTTCTCAGTGTACATACACAAATACACACCTGTGTAATATACGCTGTCATCTTATTTAATTCAAGCCCGCACAGGATAAATATTTAGAAATAGTCGCCTAGTCACTGATTTGTATTTTTTTGTGAATATTAGAAAAGAGCAGAAAGATATTGAATTAGGTGTTGGGTAGATAGAAGGAAATAGTATAGTAAATATTTCAACAATATTGGAGAAGAAGTGTGAAGACATCAACGTGATTGGTCGGTTAATATACAGCGTGTAACGTGATTGGTCACTGAGAGTTTTTCGGTACTCTTTCGTGTGCTAAAATGTTAGTCTTAGTTTTAAGTGATGTTTTTTGTGATAATGCTTCTTGACATGCACTGGAGTTTTTTAAAAGCTACATAAATGAGTTACTCGGGCTTCAGCTAGTTATTTTAGCCGCAACGTGTATGGTAAATTGAGAAATCATTTATGTCGCAGTCACAAAAATCGCGAAACATCGTCTCGCAACCTAGAAAACCAACACACTGGTTAAGGCCAAGATTTGAAAATATCTAGAATATATCCAATTCTTATCTTTCGCTTACCTTCTAATTTTACACAGTTTTAGTACTTTCATTAAAACATGACATACTCTTACTACTACCATCATTGCTATACAAATTATGTACATGAGAAAATTAATTTACTTGTGGAAGAGAAACAATAGGGAATAAGAAGTGCTTTCGGTGTAGTAAAGTGATATGACCTATTAGCTTCCTGATTGGTTCACAAACTGTCGGTAAAGAGCCAAAAGGAAATAAATGGCATTTGTTCAGGTCGCGTCATCATCCAGAGATTCTTGATTCAAGAACAAACCTTTGCCACCACCACCACAGCAATGGACCAATCAGCGACCTCGCCTGTCCCACCTCACCCACAACCAGCTAAGAGAGCTAAAACACCTGCGACTCCAAGCATGTCTTTACCACCGAAACAGTACTTCAACGCATCAGCAGACACCACACTCCCGTTTTCTGTGGACTACCTCTCAAGGAAGTAGTTCAGATTTCTTCAAAACGGTTCACTCTAATAACAAGCTTCCCATCGACCAATCACTGTGAAGCCGAGTTCCCCAGCACTTTGCTATTGGATAAAGCTGGGGTGTGGCTCTAATGGACCCTGATGCTGCAGCAAAGAGTTAGGCGCTACATCCACAATGACAACTACCCACGACCCAGAATCCTGAGTGATCTCCCCGTCGAACCAGAAGAGTGGGTACCACCAGTCCCAGTCTATGTTCAACAACATAGATAAATACTCCCCATTTATGGGTGACCTACCTTCTCCAAACTACATATTACAACTACCATTGTAACACCTACGACCTTCCTATTTTAGGACACCACCTCAGAAACTGCTTGAACAACTCCGGGCTAGCTACCAACAACATCAAAAGCCCTTCAACTACCACCTATTGAAACTGCTCCTCCAGTACCGGGCTAACCACCATCAACACCGAATGCCCAGAAACTACCACCTTTTGCGGCAGCCTTTCCCGAAAAAAAAAAAAAAAAAAAAAAAAAAATTACTATAAAATAGTATGCATTCTCCCAACTCAGTGTCATGCTGTGATACAGTAGTATACCTGTGTGCAACTGATGGGGTGAAGGCATATCCTCCTCATAAAATTTACTTATGTATTACTCTACATACACACACACTTATTATGTTGCGCCAAAGTGGATAGGCCACTTACCTTTATAACCCTAACCTCCCCCTCTCCCCCCCACCTATTTCCCAATTTCCATCCTTACCCATCCTTCTTCCTTCCCCATCTTACCGACGCTCTGGTCAATCAAGCTCAAGGACCCTGATGCACAATACATTCGCTCTGTAGACTCTGTCCTGGACGGTCACAGCAGCTCTGACTCTTATCGTACAGTATCCCTACAATCCCCGTTGGGGAGGGGAACTTCTACCTGTCTCTCAATGGGCCAAGATAGAAAGCGTAGTGAAGATACTCACTGGATCCTCGTGAACATGGCTGCCAGAGCCCTGTCAGATGGCCTGGCTATATCCTACTACATCAATTCTAGACAACTTGAGCCAGAACGCTTCAAACATATAACGCCATGATGGACATGTTACTCTTACAATCACTCAACTACTGAATGTCCTATCAAGAACAAGAAGATCTAGTCCACCTGCGGGACAGGACATGACTATCGTTCCTGCACCTCTACTACTGCTCCCACTTGTATCAACTGTAAGAGTGACCATCATACTCTGGCAGCCAAGTGTCCTGTTCGTAAGATGTTATCAAAAAAGATAAAAAAAGACCTTAAGAAGACCAACGTAACTTATGCTGTTATAGCAAAGTTACCACCAAAATCCTACAAGCCACTCAACAGGCTTCACAAACCACCTTCACCAACACTGCTTCCCCTCCACTACCTGACGGTGTTTCCACACAAGTTTATTATTGCATGTTGTATGCACACATGCAAAACGCAACACACCCAGGATCCTTCAACAAGACTGTTAAATAACAGATGGCATTGAACAACATGCTATCCTTCAACTTCCCAGAATGTCCTTCAGCCGATGTTCTGAAGATTACACCAAAAATCGTCAGCTTCACTGCTCCAGACGACTTGCAAGACATGCTTCTCGCTGATGCGACTGTTCAAACCCTGAACCCACCAATGAGAGCTCTCCAAATATTCCCACCAATGAGGATCCTCCACTGCCTTCCACCACTACTTCTGCCACTGACCAATCATATTCCGCCTCCTCAACTGTAATGGACCAATCAGAGACCTCGCCCAAAACGCCACATCCACCTGCCGAGAAGGCAAGAACTACACCAACCACACCATCTTATGCCTCAAGAATGGATACGATTCCATATGAAGACCGCACCTCCACTGGACTGGCTTAACCTTCTATACGACAGCATATCAAGATCAAGAAATGTATCTACCCGACCTGCGCAAGAACCTTGCGAACAATACAGTAAAGTATACCTGCGGCCCCCGACGTCGGCTGCTCCTTATCGAGTGTCCTTGCTGGCTTACAACAAGCAATAGATGAAGAACCAGAGGAGAAAAAGAAAATTAGACTCAACCTCGTCCCTGTGTCACGATTCAAAACTATCAAAAATGGATCCAAAACTGATGACACCTTGGAAGTTGTGAAACATCGCCACAACTCCAAATAAATTGCCACTCAACCGACCAATCACCATGAAACAGCTATCTTTCCCGTCTCCAACATCCCGCCATCCTGCCGACCGCCAGCCACCAATCACCATCAAGAATGATTTTCGCCCACCGAGCAAGATGAACACAGCTCTACGTTGTGTTCTCGTGCCTTCTACGTCGTCATCATCCTCTGCTTCACAATGCCTAGCGGCTGGGTTTAGCCCTGGCTCTTTATCTACGACTCAAAACCTTCCTCTCACCGGCTATTCTTCGTCTGCCCTCACATCCCCGCTCACCCACTTGTGGGTCTTACCTGTGATTCTTCGTTCGTTCGTTATTTCATGGACCCTGTAATGGCTGCTTTCTCGGCCCTTCCTGACACTGCCTGCTGCTGTGCAGCCCCATCAGCCGTTCTCGCTTCGCCAGCTGCTCACCGCTGGCATGCCCCTCAAGATACTCCCATTCCTGGGAGCCAAGGGCGGGTCGCCATCTGGAGAAGACCCGGGCCGGCAGTACCGGCGAACTTCATACAATACCTTTGCAGTTGGGTTTAGCCCCGACTCTTTTTCTTTCTCTCGTGTTCTTTCCTCTCCCCCATCTATTCTTCAACTATCCCTACTTTCCCCTCTCACCCCTAGTGGGTCCGTACCTTTTTTCTTCCACTTTTCAAATGTCTTACTGATTTTGATGAGGCGTTCCTGAGCCAAAGAATTGCTCGCCCCTTTCTTGGAATAAACCATACTGCCTCCCATTCCTCAGGCACTCTATGACTCTTACGGTTTTAACGCTTTCATAGACAGGGCCGCAATTAACGGATGGAGGGTCGAGCCTTCACAACTTACGATGAATAACCCCTACGAGATTAGAGTTTCACGAAATGTAATTTACAATCTTCGACCTTAAAGTGGCCAGCTACCCGCTTCTCTCGTCTATACATCTCTACCAAGATCTCTCATCTCCTGCACTTCTCTCACTATTTCCTCAGCAGCATTCACTGCTTGAGCGCCCTCTTAAAGTGGTTACCTCGGCTTCCCCGGCAATATTGCTATTCAACACAATTTTAGGTTCAATTCCTTTATTACACAGTTCTTTCTGCTCAAAGGTCTTCCAGCAGCAAGAGTAAGGGGCTACTAATCTTGCTTTTGAGAGTTTTAATCTACGACACTTAAAATGAAACCCTCAAGGGAAGGGGGTGCCTTGATGCTCCCTGAAAGGCTCTTCATCCATGGAGTGGATCTGTTTTTCCCTTCCTTGGAGTGAATCTTATTACTTCATGTTCCAGTTTAGCGCGAACTCTACGAGGTACAATTTTAACTTACCTATGCGATGTTTCAGTGAAGTAATAGTCTTCATCAGTACATAGACACAAAACTCTTCACTGTGACAAAAAATGATTGCCTAAAACAAACCCAAAGGGCTTAGGTCACCTAACCTTTCTTACCTATCTTTTTTCTTTTTTTGGCGGTTTCCTACCTCAATTCTCCCCATTCCCCACACCCTTTAAGGAATCTGATTACCTCCCATTCCCAGGCATTCCTCCCTACGAACAGAGTGCAACGGACAAGTGAAGTAGCAGCAGCAGCAAAACACATAGCAAGAAGCATTCTTGAGCTTCCTCAGCGCTCCGGCTTAATGCCCAAAGCTACTAGTACCTCCTCCCATGGCAGACATTGGTCTGATACACTCCCACGACAGGGAGCCAAGGCCGGGCCACCACTTAGAAAAGGCCCGGGCCAGGCGATTATACCGGCGAATCTACTACCTACCTATCCCTACGAAAGTAATAAGCATAATATAATAAACTGCCCAGTCCTGTCATCCCTATAGCATAACCAAAAACAAAACACTGATGTAAAGTACAACTTTAACTTACTTGCACAATGTTCCAATAATGTACTACCGATGCTAGAGATTCCGTGACTTCAGGACACGCAGCTCCCAGCAGAATCATCATCTTGGCCCTGGATGTGTAGATGGCGTGGAAGAAGGCATCCACTCCACTACCACTGTCACACTGGAGAAGGAACGCCACACACACTCATTGTTGAGGAAGAAAATACAATAAAACTATTGATTGCAAAATCTAAAAAGAAAGTAACACGGTGAAAAATAAACAGAATATCTGAGCTGTTTCATGTGTTTACGCATCCTCAGAGAAGCATTAAGAAGAGTCAAGAGAAGAACATTATATATGTTCCCAGATGAGTTGACACCTTAAACGTTTTACGCTTTAAAATAATACCAAAAGAGCACTGTTAAATGCCAGAGTGACAAGATGGGTTTATAAACTGTTTTATTGTCAGGGTAGGATTGAGAGGGCTATGGGTGGTTTATTAAGTTTAAAGTCATAAAGAAAATACACTCGTTACAAAGGAGGTTTTAAGACATTATGTCATTCAGTGTGTAGAGCTTTAACACAACATTAACTTGAAGATTAATAAAGTTTGAAAAAGAACGAAAGGTTCTTCCAATCAAAGCTTCTACGTGTCTAGTCTTAGCTACTGTCGGCAGTAAGCCATTTGGATAAAGGTTTAAAACCTATCGATCATACAATGGTTTAAATTCAGGTTATATATCACGCGCACACTGTTAGTCAACGATACGTGGCTCTTTAAAATAACGAACAAGTTAAACCTTCATCATGTATACCCCAGAGATACGTACATGTTATGGCAGTAACACCTTTCCTATTTTGAGATCATAAATCCCAATTTGAAACAGATTTTTGCACTTCAATGAGATTATGAAACCTTACTTTTTGTATTTCCAATCAACAACCGCTCAGTGCTACAGAGAAATAGTCTATAAAGAATTTATTTTTGTCTCTCGGTAAATCTTTCCAAATGAATCTTTCCAACATAAATATATGGCAGTGTTTATCACTAAGATTTTAACTGATTACATCTAATGAGTAGCGAAATAATTCAATTATCAGGGAAAGAGAAGAGAATTAAATTTCCAGTGAAGACAGAAATAAATGCAGTGTCAGGGGCGGTGTGGGGGAGCAATTACATTATCAGAAGAAATGGAGAATAATCAGTTACATTGTCAGAAGGAATGGAGACTAATCAGTTAGTACTAGGGAATGAGAGCGGTAATAATTACTTTGCTCGGTAGAGAAAAGTGCAATAATAGCATTGCATTATTTGGGGGTGAAGAATATGGGAAATAATTAAATTTTCAAGGAGCTAGGGAAAATAATTAGTGTCAAAGACGGAATGGGAGAGCAATTACATTTACAGAGAAGTGTAAGAAGAATAACAACATTGCCAGGGAAGTGCAGGAAGAATAACATTACCAGAGGGAAGTGCAGGAAGAATAACATTACCAGAGGGAAGTGCAGGAAGAATAACATTACCAGAGGGAAGTGCAGGAAGAATAACATTGCCAGGGAAATAAAAGCACATTGGCGGGGAAGTGAAAGAAGAATAATTATATCGCCATGGAGGAAGAAAATAAATAATTGTAATGCCAGAGAATTAGAAGGAGAATAATTAAATTTCCACTCAGTCTATTCAGCGCATCGATGGATACAATAAAGCCGATAGTTGCTTTAAATAAGGTGTGAACAGCTGAAAAGTGCATTCTTTACGTACATGTGCATAGAGATTTTAATCTTTAACTCTCTTAAGTGCGGGTTATTTGTGAACAGCTGAGTATATGTATACAGGTGACTAAATACAGCTAAGAGTTCTTCACACACCTACACATCTGAGCCGCCCTCGACGACCAATCATCAGTACAAGTCGAGAAGTTTTGACCTGATTGGTAATCACTTCAGGTTGCTTTTATGGCAAAGAATTGACCTTTAAATTGAGTTTCACTTTGCATCTAAACTTTGGCTCTAGTTTAAGATGGGATGCGTTTGATAAGAGTCCATCAAGTTGAAAGTCTATTTCAGGTTAAATTGAAAAAAATAACTTTTGCTCGAAAGTTTTTGAGAATGCCAAAGATTTCGTGAGAGACCTAGTTGTTGCCTCAGGGAGCCTGGGTTATGTGCTAGAATACCTGGCTTATCTGGCACTAACAAGGCTCTCACAGGAACTGCCTTTCCTTTCGTCCCATTACAATAATAAAAATAGTCAAAATGTTAGTAAATATACCAATAATAATAACACATTACTGCTCCTACTGCTACTAATAATAATATAGTTTCCCACTTAAAACAAATTTTCGCTGGCCTTATTCGGCAAGAAGAGCGTTGCTATTTAAACCAAAATAGCAAAATGTTAGTTACTTGATAAAGTGCACTGTGTGGGCGAAACATCGTCCATAAATTATAGCATAATACTGCTTTTGTGTCTTTTCTTGAGACTAGGCTGTGATTATTGCTCGTAGGAACAAGGATTATTGCAGTAAGGTTATGTGTTTATGTGTATAGCGTGAGAGAAAGACTAACCTTGGTGTCGTTGTGGAACATGACAAGCTTGTAGCCAGGAATGACGTGCTGCTCGTTGATGTGTGCGAGGGCGAGCTGGGCGGCGGCCAGCTCCGCCCTCCCTCCCTGTCTTGGCTCACCCCGTACACTCAGATCAAACAGACCCAGGATAGGCACCACTCTCTCCGGGCTTGTTGCCACTCCAGAGCTGCTCGTGTGTCGAATCCACTGTTGAGATTGTCTGGAAGGCCAGTTATGATTCCTGCTGCGTTTGACGTGGCGAGGTTGCTGGTGTTTCTTGAGGTGATGTGCAGTAAAGCTTGATGTTCTCCCTGCTGCCACATCTGTAGGCTGACTTATTATGTATTCTGAAGGATCATTTTGCAGCTGATTTAAATAATGGTTCTGAGGTTGATATGCAGTACCTGAAAGTTTAGTATAAATTAGAGAGACCCCTTGTGAAATGTTGGACGATGTGTCATTCCAGTAGACTGATGCCTCATCCATCGCAGTACTATCATGATCTGTAGCGTAGCCAGAAGTATGACTCTGGCTTGGCCTTGTTCCTCCATGCTCGCTACCTACTGCGCCATGATAATAACTGTGGCTTACATATTGTGGACGAAAGTCTAACTGTCTGGAATTTGTAGACTGGGGTAGCTGCTGGTCATTGTGTGTAGATATCTCTTGGTACACTCGTGGATATTCTATATCATCTTGAGTTATTGTATCAACAGGGAAGCGAACTGGAGGCTGGTAATGTCTCTGGGAACGTTCTTTAGGTGCAAACTGACCTGGCTCGAAGTCAGGTAGGAAATTTTGGGGTTGCTTAAAAGAGCTCTGAAAACTAACATTGCTATTTTCAGGTCTAAGACTACCTTTATGTCTATTTGCAAAACCAGACTGTATAGACGAATTTTGAGGGTGATATCCTGTCATAGAATTTAGGTCACCTGCTGTTGCTGTTTTGGCTGTGTAATGTTCAAGATTGATATAATTTCCAAAGGAATTACGTCGAAATGTTGATCCGTCTGGAGTCATTCTATAATTAAGGGGTAACCAAATGTGATTCCTTCCTGGATTTAAATTGGGTGTCTGACTTTTCGAGTGAAGAAGTACGCTGCTGATTCTATGCTTCAACACGTCCAAGTACTCCTTATTGGTGACCTGACCACTCGTTTCTCTTTGGAATTCTTTAGATAGGGAATGAATTTCTACTGACTTACTAATGAACTGTGAGACGTTGTTGGGCGACGTGAAGTGTTTCACTGCCCAATTCTTCATAAGCTCTGAGGAGTGTTTCAGCGCCTCGTTCATCGTGAGCTCTGAGGAGTGTTTCAGCGCCTCGTTCATCGTGAGCTCTGAGGAGTGTTTCAGCGCCTCGTTCATCGTGAGCTCTGAGGAGTGTTTCAGCGCCTCGTTCATCGTGAGCTCTGAGGAGTGTTTCAGCGCCTCGTTCATCGTGAGCTCTGAGGAGTGTTTCAGCGCCTCGTTCATCGTGAGCTCTGAGGAGTGTTTCAGCGCCTCGTTCATCGTGAGCTCTGAGGAATGTTTCAGCGCCTCGTTCATCGTGAGCTCTGAGGAGTGTTTCAGCGCCTCGTTCATCGTGAGCTCTGAGGAGTGTTTCAGCGCCTCGTTCATCGTGAGCTTTGAGGAGTGTTTCAGCGCCTCGTTCATCGTGAACTCTGAGGAGTGTTTCAGTGCCCCGTCTTCTGTGAATTCTTGTTTGTTTTTGTGCACTACGGAATTGAGGGTTTCACTGTCTAGACTTTTGTGGTTTATCTTCGGTGAGATAAGAGGATTTTTGAAAACCACTGACGAATCGGAAGTCTCGTCGATGTATTCCTCAAAGACAGGAGGAAAAATATGTGTCTCAGTTCTTAGGCTCTCAAAATCAGTTCTTTGAGAACTGGATGTCGAGGAGCTGCCTTCTGTGTTATCATTTCTCATCGTAAATTCATGGCCGATGTTGTTTATGGCTGAGTTTCTATTAGCCCCTTCACCCTGCTTATTATCATCACTAATTTTGTTTCTTTTTCGAGAATTTACAGTATTAATTTGCATTTCAGATGCCAATGAAATATCGTTGAGGGGTATGGTAAAATAAGTATCACTGCCGTTGATGTTGATATTTGTATGATTTAAGACAGAGACGGTTCCAGGACTAATTCCGTCGAAAATCTCATCAACATTATTATATCTGTCTGTAATTTCAGCATTTTTAAGTCCAACTTCCGTTTCCGAAGATTTGGGAAAATAGGCTGTAAGTTTTCTGTGATTTAACACTTGATCTCGTAGGCCCTTGAGACCTTGATTACTTGCTCTCCTACTAGGAGGAGGGTCTTCTGCGATGTTCTCGGGTGGGTATAAAGAGGCTGAAGGATTGCTTTTCCCCGCTAGGTAACGTGTGAAATATATGAGGCTCGTTCTTTGTCTCGAGATATCCGGTGAATGCTCAATCAAACATGAGGAGCATCTTGTACTTGAAGAGTTGCCTTCAGGTTGAGACTCAGGGTTCTTGGTGATATTAGATTTGTAAGTAAGGGTAACATGGTTGCTCTGGCTTTGCTGGGAGGCATTAATTTTTTTTAGATTGTGCCCATTATAATTATATCCTCGCCACATGGAGAAGCTTAAGTTAAAGTTACTGGTGATGTTTTTCCTACTGGTAATGTTAGAACTACTGGTAATGTTAGAGCTACTGGTAATGTTAGAGCTACTGGTAATGTTAGAGCTACTGGTAATGTTTCTTGGCAGTGTTCTTTTATTATCACTGACTACGTTATTCTTCGCTTTATGAGAATGTCGTAGTAGGGTTGTAAATGTGCTTGCGCTAAGGTTTGGCGCTGGAATTTCCGCAACTTCGACGCGTTCTGACGAGTTAGAGAAGGAATGTTTAGCGCCTCTCCTGCGCCTTTGACGGTGGCCACGATTCGTGCGTTTCAACTTTGGTTTTTCCTTTCTCATACTTGCCTCAGCTCTCCGTCTGAGTCCTCTTTCACTCTCGACATTTTTCCCTTTTCTTGTGTTGCTTTCAATACCCAATGTGATTCCAGTGTTATTTTTATTTCGTTCTCTGATCGTCTTTCCGATGCTGCGTCGAGTTCTCGCTTTCCGTTTACTTCGCATAGTTTTGAACCTGATGTCATGTGAATGTCTGTTTCTCTCTCTTCTGAGTATTGTGTGGGTTGAATTGCTACCACTATCAGCACTCTGCAGATCACGATAGACCTGCTTCACATTTTTTGAAGTCACTATTGGATAAAATGCAACCTCTTCTGGGTCAATCAACGCTAATTGATTCTCCCTTTCATCGCTAAATTCCCTCAAAGGCTTCCGGATAGTCACGTTATGGAGACTTGAGTAACCCGATTCGTGATCTTCCTGTGAGTTTCCTTCCTGTATGTGTATCACAGGTAAGACCTTACTAGTTACCTTACGTAATGATTCTTGTTCTTTCTTAGCTTCGTTTGCTTTGTGGTATTGTTTATAATCTACTGTTTCTACTGTGGTAGTCGGGCCATCTGGTTTCCTTTCAGACCTAAATGTCAGTAGATTCGAAATGCTAAGCTGTGAAAGCCGATCATAAACGTGTATTCTGTTTTCTTTACTTTCATTTTCTGACAAGCTAGGCCCTTCCTCTTGGGCCAGTGTTCCAGACGGCTTAACCTGAGGCATCCTTATTTCTGTGACCTGAAGCTGAGAGGTTCGTGGTCCCAAGAGCTGGATCTGTGCCGTTCTTAATCCTGAGAATTGGATCTTCGCTCTTCGAAGATCTGACAGCTGGACCTGCGCCATTCGTGGCACTGAGAATTTGATTCGCATCGTCCGTGTCCGTGGCAGGTCATTGACCTTGTTGTCAAGTTTCACTGTACAAAGCAGCATCAAATGATGAGGTAAACGACCCATAACAGTGGTCAGTGGCCCCGGAGTCGCCCCTGGGTGAGTAATGATGAGAATGTATCTGGTCACTAAACCCGATGGTCTGATACCAAACCAAATATGACATCTTAAGTGACGTCTGCCAGGAAAAGTTTGTTTTTGTCTTGAGTTAGTATACCAGCTCGTGTTTCCAGATTGAGGCTGAACGTGAATGCAATACCAGCAGTTACCACCACCATCACTATCACTACCCTCACCACCACCACCATCGCCTCTACTACTACTACCACCATTGAACACAGTTCCCAATACTTGACATTCCAAAGTAAACGTGCATCTGACACACTTATCAAACCTCATCAAGGACATTTTGATTACTCTCTGGCTACCCGGCACCCGGAGAGTTAATATTAAATACAGCCTATCATTCTTTGTAAGGTACAGTCTATTAAAACATAGGGAATGAACTGGTGTTGAATAAATATTGTTTTCACTTTCCTGAGTAAGGGAATCTGACTCCTTTTCAGTATTGAAAATTAGGGTTTTAATTCTTGCAATCTCTTCTGAATAAATATTATTACTCTCTCTTGTCCAGCATAGAATGGTCGACAGATTGCAAGAGGCTCTATTAGTAAGTATGTTGGTTGTAGCACTCTTGTCATCTGATGGTTCGAAATTTCTTCGTGCACTTACACTGTCAGGATTTTCTTTTTTACATTTAGTACTCGCTTGTAAACTTACACCCTTCTTAAGACCTATAGATATATTGCATGTTTTTGTTTTACTTAGTCTCATTTCAGTTTGGTCCGCCTTGCTTCTGAGCACAGGTTTTCCGTTAATATTTTCATTCACCGCAAGAGTTCCGTCTACTTCACTGTCGTGTAGTTTTATCTTCCTTTGACTCTGTCCCAGGGAACGGGGCACAAACTGAGTGGAACTGTCCCAGGATAAGAGTTGCCTTCTCATTGATCGTTTGGAACAATAGAAAGTCAAGAGCTGTCTTCTCATTGGCTGCTTAGAATTGTTCAAGAGTAAGAGTTGACCTTTCATTGGTAGCCTGAAACTGTCCAAGGCCACGAGGTGACGTCTCACTGGTCGATACAACAGATGCTTGGTACTACCCCACGACAAGAATTGTCTTCCTGTTGGTCGATATAGCAGGTGCTTGAAACTGTCCCAGACCAAGCGATACTGAAGATGCTTGGTACTGTCCCAAGACAGCTGTCTTCTCGTTGGCTGATACAGCAGGCGCTTGGAAACATCCCTGGTCAGGAGTCGTCTTCTCGCTGGTCGATATAGAATATCTGGCTCTGGGTTAAGATCCTCCTTGACTTGCACCTCGCAGGGTAAAGGATATGAGGAACTTTCGAGTCTCTGTAATCCTTTTTGCCGTGTATGAGAAATCTGTAGTATTTTGTGTAAAACTACTCCCACGTGAGAACTGCCTTTTCTCTCTATGTGAGCCGATGTTTGTGTCGTATCCTGATATGTTTTAACTGGAGAGAAGTACTGCAGGTAACGACTGCCGTTGCGACTGAGTGAACCACCCGCGTTCTTCTTGTAAAGATCCCGGGTCGGTGTAGAGCTTTTTATCTCCCAGCTTCTTTTCATACGTGCATGCCACTTTGGTACCACTCGAAGTGGCGGCTCATGTTCAATCATTTCTTGGAACCCTCGTCTGTCGTCAGAGAAGTTTGAAGACCTCGCTAATAGATTTAATCTCCTGCTCACAAATTTATTTTTTGCTACTATCGCGCTAGCAGCTGGTGTAAGGTGAGTATGCTGTCCTCGAGACACTGAGTCTTGATTCCAGCTACTGTTCTTAATATCGTCTTCTTTTCTCCCATTATTATCAAAGTTATTGGGCAAATCACTTGTAATATTTTCACTCTCATGACTCGAGAACTTTTTACTATGAGGGCCACTTATAATCACTATGTTTTTACGTGTTGCGTTTGTCTCAGACTCACACTTTTCTCTGACTTTTTTCTTTCTTTTCGTATAATCTATCACAAATCCCCTCTCACTATGTATTACTTTGAGTTTTTCTTTCATTTTCCAAGTTAATTTCTTCCTTCTCGTGTATAAAAACTTTCGCCTGCCCTCATTTTTATCTGTAAAAGGAGATGGCGACGTTATATCGATCTTGTTCCATTGTTTATTATGTGGTGACTCTTGTGTCTCCTCGCTTCTTCCAGCTAAGCGTCTGCTTCGCCTCAGTCGTCTGGAATCACCACCAGGAAGACTTCCGGAGAACTTCCAGTCATCTGCGGATAATTTCCGCCCAGCGTGACCTTTCACCAAGGTTCCTTGATTTCCTGGCTGTTCTCGGAAACCTCCCGCAGATCCTCTAGCGGGAAGCTCTTTCAAGAACCCAAAATTCCTGGGAAAATATTCGTTCTCCATTGAAGAATTTCTGGTAGATCTTTCTGTAGGGAAATAAAGTGTGGTTCTCTCGGTGATGGTCTTCCCAGGGAACCACGAGGCGTTGTACACTACAGGTTTCCGTGGCAAGTACTTCACTGGTATTTGAGTACTATGACTTTCATGTCTCGGGGCTCCATATATTACAAGTCTTCTGTAACTTCTGGGTTCTGATTCTCGACCACTCAAAGGTCTCCGAAGCTCAGGATTCATATCTGTCGGAGGTTCGTACACCACTGGCTTTCTGGCTTTATACTTCCCAATATCCAGATTTTCGTGCCTTACTGGAGGAAATCTTGGACGCGCAAGGGGCTGTAATTGGAGTGTGTGTTGAAGCCAAGTTTCTGACACCGTAGATCTCTGCTCACACCTCACAGTCTGCTCAAGATGTACCAGCAGGATGAAGGCGAGGGAGACAAGCCAATTGCTGAGCCCACAGAGATCACCAACCTTTGGCGAGATGAGCATCCTGCCTCGGCTCCCGTCTCTGTGTGGAAGAAGGAAACACTGCTTAGCATGGCAGTAAACAAGAATATGATGATGTTACTAAGCTAGGACTTTAGGGATGCAAGAATTCCCATTGTCTGCAATTATACAAAGGTTAGAAGCTGTAAACTTTTTTGAGCTCTGTTATAGGCGTCCATATATTATTTAAGCTTTACAATATTATGAATTCGTTTTCACATAAGAGTTTTTATACAAATAAGTTTTTTGAGGAGGAAACTCATGCACTTTGTAAAGAATGTACGCACTACCTACATAATGCGAATGGTAGAAATATCTTTTTTTTTTCCATAAGCCAGTCAACCTGCCACGTATATACTTCCGGAAATATCATAAATCTTAGCCTTTACAGCATCTGTTCCACATATTTAGCAGCTTTGTTAACATATGCACTAAGAGCGAAAGAAATTATAATTATTATAAATCATTTCATGGGTAACATCAACGCAAACACTAGCTTACACCTAACACCTGAACAAGCTCTTACATCTTGCTTACACCTAACACCTGAATAAGCTCTTACATCTTGCTTACACCTGACACCTGAACAAGCTCTTACATCTTGCTTACACCTAACACCTGAACAAGCTCTTACACATTGCTTACACCTAACACCTGAACAAGCTCTTACATCTTGAATAATGAAGAGATTTATATATAGCAACGTGACCTATACAAGACTACGTCTGACTAAATAATTCCTTTAGAGTCAGTCCACATGCCTAACTGCTTCCAATTTTCAGTTTCTATTTTCTCTTTACATTTTTGTTAATATATTAGTAGTTTCTTCCACTATTATTTAAAACTGGGGTGGAAGAAATTGATAAAAATGACCTAATTTGGTAGGGTCGTGACACGTTGACTCCCGACTCTCAAAGCTTCATCTGACAGCAGACCCTAAGAATTTTATATATATATTTTTCGTGACATCGGAGCAGCGGCAGTGCAGCTGCCACTTCAACCAATCCTAAGGAGATTGGACTCCCTGGTGGTTCAGTAAGGATCCAATCAATGGCTTTGATCTGTGCCACTGGGTAAGCTCCCTCTCGCAGCCGCCCAACCTGACGGATGCTCTAGTATTACGGGCGACTAGACACAGCAGCAGCAGCAGAAGCAGCAGCAGCAGCAGCAACAGCAATAGCAGCAGCAGCAGAAGCAGCAGCAGCAGCAGCAACAGCAATAGCAGCAGCAGCTCCTAGCATCCCTAACTCCATTGTGACCCTAGTTTCATAACGTCCCTAGCTCCATGGCGTCCCTAGCTTCAAGCCTAGCGGCGGCTAACTGTCACAATAATGAATTTATTTCTCTTCTCGCTGATCTCTGACTCGCCTGAGAGTTATTCTACTCTCAAGTTCCATTGAATGAGAAAAAACAAATATTACGTTCCGTCGCAAAATTAAATTTCAAAGTAAACAAATATGAAGCCGCTTTGTTTTATTTTATAATATTATTTATTCTGCGTTATGGAATACGAATTTGATCTTGAAAATGACATTCATATCATGTTATATATTATGAATATTTACATTATATTTAATGAATAAACATAATTTTATTAATATAATAAAATTAATAATAATAAAAAATAATAAAACTAATAATAATAAAAGGTATGTACTCTTCCTTGTGAGATTCAAGACAGTTCAATATAAGGGTCATCAGTGATTGAGTTAAGGAAGAGACTTATTACTGACTTTACAAAGTGCAATACTTACATTGTCTTTCACATTCATCTTTGCCTCTGCCGCTGTCTTGTTACGTGTTCTTTTGGAACTTAATATCTTTATTTCTACAAGTACATGTACAAGGTATACAGGTCTAGCTGACATCAATGACATATTACTACATAGAAAGTCCCTTGTTATGCTGAGTATTTCGGGCAAATTAGGTCAATTTTGTCCCGGGATGCGACCCACACCAGTCCACTAACACCCAGGTACCCACTTTACTGATGGGTGAATAAGGACAGCAGGTGTCTTGAGGAAACACATTCTGTTTCCTACCGTACCGGGGAATTGAACCCCGGACCTCAGTGTGTGAGCTGAGTGCGCTAGTGATCGAGCAAAGGCATTGAATGTTATAGAAATGCAGTTAGAAGCCTTAGTAGATCTATCACTCACTACGATACGTATACTAGGTGCTTAGTTGCCAACTTTTTAAGGAATATAGATAGACTATATAATAACCTGTCAAGATATCTTATTATTGAAAATAAAATACCAGACATATTAAGCCAATTTCATAAATTTGCTTGCAACAGGTACGTCAACTGTAAATATAAGTCCAGATGTATTCCTGCTAATTCTTTTGTGGGCCTAGTTCCTAAGCATTTTGTGTAGGCTTATGCTCTTACCTGGAGTTTACCTGGAGAGGGTTTCGGGGGTCAACGCCCCCGCGGCCCGGTCTGAGACCAGGCCTCACTCTTGCGCTACCCTTCTATATTAAAAAAAAATTGAAAGGGGTGGATCGGTAAGCCAGCGGAAGGCCTTGGTCAGATGACCAAAAGCAACAGTGGTGGGTCATCATATGACTAGGATCCGAGTCAGGAAACACTTGTCCTGTTTCCTGACGACTCTGTTACCTATCTACGTCCTCAGGATGGATGTAAGGTGCACAATAAATTATCCACGTCGGTGGCAAAATCTAAAATCTTTGGAACTGCTGCCTCGCTATTTGTTCTTCAACTCTGCTGTTATATATTCATTTTGAACTGTCTCATTGCAATTACCTCTGGACCTGGAGAGTGTCGGGGGTAAACGCCCCCCGCTAGGGGAGGGGCCTTCACCCCCGGAAATGTTACTATTACTACATCTACTACTACATTATTATAATCATAACTAAGCGCTAAACACATAAGGGTCATACAGCGCTGAATACTACTACTACAAAAGCATCTAGAACTACTGATGATGATGATGATGCTATTATTATTATTATTATAATGAGAAGACTGGGTAGAGCATTCATAGCTTGGAGGTGCCATAGTAAGGTGATTAACCTTCAACTGGAAGACATGTTATGCTCCCTCACGCCCTCCCCCGCCTGCCTAATGGATCTGTCCATCCGTGACGTCATAGGTAAACAATCCTGCACCAGCATCAGCTAATGGTTTCTCCCCCTCCATCTCCCTCTCCCCTCCCCACCTCTAATACATCCTTTTTCTCTCTTGATCTCCCTCCAAAACACCCTCCATCCTTCACTCTCTAGTCCCTCTACACACACACTTTCTCTCTCTGTCCTCCCATTAAAATTAAATTTAAAAAATTATTTCTTTGCGTATTATACAATGTGATGTTATATGTAGTAATATATTTTTAAGCACAAAGAAAGCCACTAACATGCATGAGCATTTCGGGCAGACTTCCTACATCGCTTTAAGAAAAGGTATGATAAGGCCTACGAGGCCTGGAAGAAGTAAACTCGGTAGGCTGCAAGTTATGAAGCCAGGCCAGGAGCTGGACTCGACCCCTGCAACCACAAATAGATGAATACTAATAGTTGAATACAGACACACACACTAACAGCGAAGAGGAGGGGCCAGGAGCTATGAATCGACCCCTGCAACCACAAATAGTTGAGTACAAATAGGTGAGTACACACATGCGAGGCCAGGAGCTAAGACTTGAAGCATGCAGTCATATATAGATAAGCATATTTTATTGCCTCAATAAAATCTTTAGTTCTTCAACATGTTTCAAGTCTTCACTGTTGTCCGGAAGTGCGACATTTTGATCCTTCTGGCGCATAATGCGCACTTTAGAGAAGTTACGATAATTAATATTACAGCCTCCATAATTATACTTAATATCTAGATAACCATCAATATGATAACAACCATCATCTACGACCCGTGGCCTGGTAGGCCACACACTGAGTATCCGTGGGCGTTTCCTTACACCTGTTGTCCCTGTTCACCTAGCAAACAAGTAGGTACCTGGGTGTTAGTGGTCTGTTGTGGGTGGCATCCTGGGAGACAAGATTGAAGGACCACAATCTAAATAAGACAGACAGTCCTCGATGACGCACTGACTTTCTTGGGTTATCCTGGGTGCTAACCCTCCGGGGTTAAAATCCGAACAAAATGCTATCTTAACACCACCATAATCACCACTACCACTATTGCATCCCTGCAACCATTTCCCATGTTCACCACCACCGCTACCATAAAAACCACCACCACATCCAAGGTCACAACCAGATGGTAACTTAGTAGACAACCACACACAGACAAACTACCATTCCCTCATATGAGTGTGAAACGGAAGCTCGTTAAATGTTTTGCACTCTGTTAGGATTTTTCTTTTTTATCTCATAAAGATGGCGGATAAATCTTACGTACATTTGCTTTTAATAAACATTAAGGTTTACTTTTCTATGTGTTTCTTAACAGTTCATATTCGCATAATTATTTTCCAGTTGAGAACAGTTCTAGGACTAGGCAGCGGGGACCATGATCCCCGATATTTGCAGCCGATATAACCGCTGTTATTAGCGATTCTTGTTTTATTTACCGTCGTATTATTTAAGTGTTGCATGTGTTCCGTGGGCCATCTTCTGAACCACCGTTCAGAAGTGTCTTGTGTATGAGGTGATCTACCTCCGTGGCAGGGCAGGAACGGCTTCCACAATATAACTTTCTTTTCTGCAGATCTCCTGCAGAATATAACTGCTGTTTCTCAGGCACTGCTTAGTAAGTTTATTTATGTACAGGTACACATAAATACAGATACACAAAATATCATATATAGTAACATATGTGTATTTGACCTAGGATAACCCAAAAAAGTCAGACAAAGTGACTTATTTCCATTGGGTCCTTGAGCGTTTTAATATGGCTGTTCATAATTGGTAGACAGAGCTCTGCTGCTCTCAGTTGAGCATCCTTGCTGAGACAGAGTCAGATTGAGATAGAGACTGATTGAGAGAGAGAGATCGCTCCTCCCTGGAGTCACTCAAGCACGGGAGAAGAAGCATTGTGACACGTCTGGGCCAGTCAGGTGTGGGGGCGGGTGTCTCCAGCCTGTGAAGGATGGGGAGGTGGTGAGGGAGGCTCCTGGCAGGATCCCATGTGAGGATGTGGGAGTTGGGGAGTGTGTGTGTGTGCAAAGATGTTGGAGGGGCGTGAAAAGATGGAGGGAAGGATGAAAGAGAGAGAAGAGGTAAAGGAAGATAATGAAACAATGATGAAAGAGAGATAACACGATGTTTCGGTCCATCCTGGACCAATATTAAGTCGACTGATAAAGTACTAACTGATCAAAGGTATATTTACCTTACAAGAACTTTATTTTAGAGCGTGCTATTTGTATACAGCAGTGTATACTTGAGTAACTGGCGCTCATTGCCAAGGAGAGTGATAACTATAGCATATAGCGTAACAAGAGTGAGACGATATAATCGTCTGATGTAATTAAATATAATAAATGTGAACCTGTACAATAAAATTTTACCAATCATGACTCATTGAGCTTCCTAGCAATAAAGAACGCTCTAATATAATAACGTGAATTGTGTGGTCTTACTGAAGACTGTACAATTCTTCCCATAGGAGGCCTGGTCATGGTCCGGGCCGCGGGGGCGTTGGCCTCCGGAACACCACCCTCCAGGTAAACAAACCCCGGAACGGGTGGTATTTGAACCCATGGAAATAAGTCCTAAAATTCAGTGGTTTGTTTGCAATCGTGTCATTACCCTCCAGGTACGACGAATCCCGGATATACTGTATACACCGAGAAGTATATGTCTCTCAGTGTATATTCACTAATTAATCTATTTCAGGTATTAAGGTATTCTTGACTAGAGGTATAGAGGCGACACGCAGCCTTAATGGGCACGTCAGTTCCAGTCTTCTAATAACATCTTTATTTTTACACTATAATCTACCTTGTCCAAATGCGATAGTAATTATGGACAGGGTAGATTATAGTGGAAAATGAACATGCTATTAGGAGACAACTCAAGCGCCCTTTAATGACTCTCATAAGTCGAAAGGCTTTAAACCCATTAATCGACGAACCTACTAGCTAAGCTAAGCTGGATTTGTGTAGTTTATGCTTAGAAACCTGAGCGTGATCACTGATATGGACATTATGTCTAAAATCCCTGTCTGGTTTTAACTAAATTAATGGTCCGGGGTATATACACTGACTCAAGGACACTATTTTTAAGTTTTCAAATTATTGTATATCAAAGGAATATTATATTGGCATGTATACTTGCACAAGACGTGTTTTTATTTCATCCAGTTGAATTCTCGACGATGCAAAAAAATATTATGTGTATTTAAGTATTTTTTTAATACCTGGGTTGAAAAGTTTAAATGTTTCGGGCCCATTTTGTGTTTTTTTGTCCCTTATTGAAGGTTTTAATTAGCATATTATTGAAGCAGAAGTTGGTAGTTGGGGGGGGGGTGCCTTGGTGCAGGTGGAAGCCTCATCCCAGGAATTGAGTTAAGCAGCAGAACTCTTACTGAGACTGAGGGAATAACCTCAGACTTATTCTTCAAGACTGAGGGACTGATCACCTTATATATACATCTTTCCTCTATCTCTGTATTTAAGTCACCTTTGTATTTCGACTGAAGAATCCTGCTAAGCAGACCAAACATCTCGATAATAAAAGTATCCAATTGTTAGACATGTGACATACTTATCTGCTTATCAGAACTGTATATCATTAATGCAATGGAACCGTCTCTTTCCTTGGATCAAACCTGATTATCACTTATTTCCCAGGTGCTGTGTAACTCTTACGTTGGTGAGGAGTTATTAAGGGAATTCTGCTGCCTAAACTGTCTGTTATAACTTCAGTTCATTTATTATTACAGGAAAAATACGCGAATGTTAATGTGTCTTGGTAAACTGAGACAACGAGTGACGTTCTCTGGAGATCACTTGGCCAACATTACCATAATGGCCTCACAAGACGTAGCCAGGACTTGATCGTAGTGCAAGGCTACTGCTTAGCGTAGAATAAATGGCTTTCATGGCAGTGGAGGCGTAAAGGGAAAAATGTGAAGCCCTTTCCCCTTATAATTTCCATCACCCTACCCCCCCCAAAAAAAAAAAATATACGAGAAATGAAAATTATAATAACACAGCTTCAAGACGAATTCTCAAGCCCCTTCCTTCCCATCATAATGTTCCCCTAAACTCCTTTTATGTCGAAGTTCTGGCGCTGCTCGCCGTTTTAGACCTCTGAGTTTGACTTGTATCTGTCTGTGTGTGTTCCATGTCTGTCTGTGTGTGTTCCATGTCTGTCTGTGTGTGTTCCATGTCTATGTCTGTGTGTTCCATGTCTTTGTGTGTGTTCCATGTCTATGTCTGTGTGTGCTCCATGTCTATGGCTGTGTTCCATGTCTATGGCTGTGTGTTCCATGTCTATGTATGTGTTCCACGTCTATGTCTGTGTTCCACGTCTATGTCTGTGTGTTCCCTGTCTATGTATGTGTGTTCCATGTCTATGTATGTGTGTTCCATGTCTATGTATGTGTGTTCCATGTCTATGTATGTGTGTTCCATGTCTGTTTGTGTTCCATGTCTGTGTCTGTGTGTGTTACATGTCTATGTCTGTGTGTGTTCCACGTGTGTGTTCCACGTCTGTGTGTTCCACGTCTCTGTTCCATATCTGTGTGTTCCATGTCTGTGTGTGTTCCATGTCTGTGTGTTCCATGTCTGTGTGTGTTCTATGTCTGTGTATTCCATGTCTGTGTGTGTTCCATGTCTGTGTGTGTTCCATGTCTGTGTGTGTTCCATGTCTGTGTGTGTTCCATGTCTGTGTGTGTTAAATGTCTGTGTGTTCCATGTCTGTGTGTGTTCCATGTCTATGTCTGTGTACCTTCAATGTTTATGTCTGTGTGCTCTCAATGTTTATGTCTGTGTACCTTCAATGTTTATGTTTGTGTTCCATGTCTATGTCTGTGGAGTTCTGAAGTCTGTAATTGTTGTGACTTCGATGACTACGTCTTCCTGGAGGTTGTTCCGGGTGTCACCGCCCCCTCGGCCCGGTCCAAGACCAGGCCTACGTGACATCCAGATCCAGTATTCACACAAAAAAGCCTATATAGCATAAAAAAAAACTATTTTACAACTAAACAATCTCTGATCAATTCAATTTGGCGTCCTGTAATCACGCTGATGTAACAACAGCACCATTTCGAATCGCCAATTTCGCCCTATTATCGCAAAACTTTTGGTCCCAAAGCAGAATTTTCTCTCTTTATATTTATGTAGCATATCTTCATGGATTTATTTTTTTTGCACATCATACAATAGTCTGACTTGACTCAGTAAAATTCCCATAGCATTTGTACTTTTAATTTACGTTCTCAAATAATCTAGGTCCTAGATTCTAGGAGCTATGTGGTCGTAAATGTCATGGTGGACAGTGAGACTTTGTGTAGGGTTCAAGCCATTTATTGAAGGACATTTATTCGATATATGGCATTGTTCTATCCTAGCATTCTCAGCAGTGTTCTATCATTCTAATATTGTTCTATCATCCTAGCATTGGTCGATGATTCTCAGCATTGTTCTATTATTCTTTCGTACCTGCCTCTCACCTCCCTCTTCCTTAACTACGGTCCCTCAGTCTCTCCCTTTACTGTCCCTCGCTCTCTCCCTTAACTACTGTCCCTCACTCTCTCCCTTAACTACTGTCCCTCGCTCTCATTCTCTCCCTCTTCCTTAACTACGGTCCCTCGTTCTCTCATTCTCTCCCTCTTTCTTAACCTCTGTTCTTCACTCTCCCTCTTCCTCCCCATTAACGCCCCCTCTCTATCTCCTTTATTTACGAATCATTAATATAAATTGCAACAGTAATGAATCCGATGTTAATGGCAGGTGATCACTGATGAATTGTGCACAAAACTGCATGAATAATCACACAGCTGACACAGTTCACAAACTGGGCACAAAACTAGCAATTACAATTTATCTTCTCTTGACTTACACACACACACACACATAAATGATAAAGCTCATGGAGCAGGAAAAGTGACCTAGTAGTGACCAGTGGAGGCGGGGCCTAAGATTAGCGTTCCGTTACCTTAACAAGGAATCGTTCAAGACACTGTGCACCGTGTACGACAGACCCATACTAGAGTATGCAGCACCAGTCTGGAACCCACACCTGGTCAAGCACGTCAAGAAATTAGAGAAAGTGCAAAGGTTTGCGACAAGGTTAGTTCCACAGCTCAGGGGAGTGTCCTACGAAGAAAGGTTGAGGGAAATAGGACTAACAACACTGGAGGACAGAAGAGTTAGAGGAGACATGATAGCGACATACAAAATACTGCGGGGAATCGACAAGGTAGATAGTGACAGGATGTTCCAGAGAGGGAACACAGAAACAAGGGGACATAACTGGAAGCTGAAGACTCAGATGAGTCAAAGGGATGTTAGGAAGCATTTCTTCAGCCATAGTCAGGAAGTGGAACAGTCTAGCAAATGATATAGTGGAGTCAGGAACCATACATAGCTTTAAGACGAGGTATGATAAAGCTCATGGCAGGGAGAGAAGAGACCCAGTAGCGGACAGTGAAGAGGCGGGGTCAGGAGCTGAGTCTCGACCCCTGCAACCACAATTAGGTGAGTACACGTGTCAGTGGGGAAATGTCGGTATGGAGACGTAAAGTAGGGAGATGTCAATGAGACGTCAGTAGGGAGATGTCAGTGGGTAGACGGCAGAAGGGAGACGGCAGTAGGGAGATGTCAGTAGGGAGACGTCAGTAGGGAGATGTCAGTAGGGAGACGACAGTAGGGAGATGTCAGTAGGGAGACGTCAGTAGGGAGATGTCAGTGGGTAGACGGCTGTAGGGAGACGGCAGTAGGGAGATGTCAGTAGGGAGATGTCAGTAGGGAGACGTCAGTAGGGAGATGTCAGTGGGTAGAGGGCAGTAGGGAGACGGCAGTAGGGAGATGTCAGTAGGAAGATGTCAGTAGGGAGATGTCAGTGGGGAGATGTCAGTGGGGAGATGTCAGTGGGGAGATAGCGGGAAGATGTCAGTAAGTAAGTAAGTTTATTCAGGTATACACAAATACATTTACATACATTATCATACATAGCAGCATATGTGTAGAGACCTAGGATAACCCAAAAAAGTCAGAGTGACTTATTTCCAGAGGTCACATCGGTATATGGGTGATATAATATGCAAAATTTGTACTACAGTAGGCCTACTGTCCTATGCCAGAGAGGCATAGGACAGTAGTAATAATAATGAATGTGAGAATGTTTGTAATGTCTAGTGAGAAACATTCTCTAGCAAGGACTGTTGACACCGTCCCTCAAGACTCCTATCGTCTCAGTCTCGCTAGTGGCTTCTACTACACTTTCAAGAGTAAAAACTGCTAAACCTGATGTAAATATCAATCACAAATTACCTGATCGTTGTTGATGGGCACGCTTATTAACCGTAAGTTAACTATCCCTGATTTCCACACCCAGTATTAGTGGCCACGTGACTAGGGGCAAAATACAGTATCATCACCAACGGATCTGGTGCAGAGACTTGTATCCACGATTCGTTGTAAGGCCTCTGAAGTTCGTTGTTAACTGGCAGGTAACGGTGGGGAACCGTGTGGGACTCAAGAGACAAACTTATATAGAGATGCTGTCAGCCGCGTGTTTGTGTAAGATGGCTACCAGCGTCCTTGTCTCACTAATTGTCTGCAACACCGCTAGGTGCCACTACTTGTCTAATATAATAGTGTAAACATATATTAAAAACGTAAAACTTCATTTTTTTAATTCTATTATTAGTTCCTAACACTAATTCTACCTAAAAACCTGTAATCTGTAAAATTAGTGTAAATATATCGATAATTATGTGATAATTCATGATTTCCACTGCATACTTTGCCAGCCTCTACTGCTTGTTATAATTCCCACAATAATATTATTATTATCGCTTATATTCACGGCCACACCGTCACGGCTACACCGTCACGGCCACACCGTCACGGCTACACCGTCACGGCTACACCGTCACGGCCACACCGTCACGGCTACACCGTCACGGCCACACCGTCACAGCTACACCGTCACGGCCACACCGTCACAGCTACACCGTCACGGCCACACCGTCACAGCTACACTGTCACGGCCACACCGTCACAGCTACACTGTCACGGCCACACCGTCACAGCTACACTGTCACGGCCACACCGTCACAGCTACACTGTCACGGCCACACCGTCACAGCTACACTGTCACGGCCACACCGTCACAGCTACACTGTCACGGCCACACCGTCACAGCTACACTGTCACGGCCACACCGTCACAGCTACACTGTCACGGCCACACCGTCACAGCTACACTGTCACGGCCACACCGTCACAGCACGTGCACACCGTCACAGCTACACTGTCACGGCCACACCGTCACAGCTACACTGTCACGGCCACACCGTCACAGCTACACTGTCACGGCCACACCGTCACAGCTACACTGTCACGGCCACACCGTCACAGCTACACTGTCACGGCCACACCGTCACAGCTACACTGTCACGGCCACACCGTCACAGCTACACTGTCACGGCCACACCGTCACAGCTACACTGTCACGGCCACACCGTCACAGCTACACTGTCACGGCCACACCGTCACAGCTACACTGTCACGGCCACACCGTCACAGCTACACTGTCACGGCCACACCGTCACAGCTACACTGTCACGGCCACACCGTCACAGCTACACTGTCACGGCCACACCGTCACAGCTACACTGTCACGGCCACACCGTCACAGCTACACTGTCACGGCCACACCGTCACAGCTACACTGTCACGGCCACACCGTCACAGCTACACTGTCACGGCCACACCGTCACAGCTACACTGTCACGGCCACACCGTCACAGCTACACTGTCACGGCCACACCGTCACAGCTACACTGTCACGGCCACACCGTCACAGCTACACTGTCACGGCCACACCGTCACAGCTACACTGTCACGGCCACACCGTCACTTTAACAATCCAAAATGTATTCCGTAAAATATTTATTCCATGCTGTTATTATTGTAATTATTATTATTGCTATTAATAATATTACTATTATTATTGCTAGTATTTTATTACTATTATTATTGATATTATTTTATTACTATTATTATTGCTATTATTTTATTACTATTATTATTACTGTTATTATTGTTTTCCTCGTTGTTGGAAACTGAGTGTGTGGAAAGAGGGAGAGAGAGGGGAAAGAGTGAGGGGAGAGAGGGGAAGAGTGAGGGGGAGAGAGAGAGGGGAAGAGTGAGGGGAGAGAGAGGGGGAAGAGTGAGGGGAGAGAGAGAAGGAAGAGTGAGGGAGAGAGAGGGGAAGAGTGAGGGGGGAGAGAGGGGAGAGAGGGAAGAGTGAGGGGGAGAGAGAGAGGGATGAAGAGTGAGGGGAGAGAGAGAGGGGGAAGAGTGAGGGGAGAGATCAACGTGTGGGTGAACAAAATAAATATACGTTAAAAGCTTAAAAATATTTGTCAATGAACGCGTGGCTTATCAACGAGGGAGAGAGAGAGAGAGAGAGGGAGAGAGAGAGAGAGAGGGAGCAAGGATAGATTAAAGTAAATAATCGTGTAGTGTGATAAATATTATATATATATATATATATATATATATATATATATATATATATATATATATATATATATATATATATATATTATATATATATATGGTACCTAAGGTCCACACCGTTGCTAACAATATTGGTGGTAGAAGCACTTTTGTGTGGTAAGTGTCAGCAAGAGTCAGCCAGGGACGTCAGCAAAAGAGACATATTTCACACCCCAGTAGAAATTAATTGTAGCTGAACTACGAGTGACAGATGGAGGGAGTGATGTCCTGATGTCCTCACCATGATGTCCTGATGTCCTCACCATGATGTCCTGATGTCCTCACCATGATGTCCTGATGTCCTCACCATGATGTCCTGATGTCCTCACCATGATGTCCTGATGTCCTCACCATGATGTCCTGATGTCCTCACCATGATGTCCTGATGTCCTCACCATGATGTCCTGATGTCCTCACCATGATGTCCTGATGTCCTCACCATGATGTCCTGATGTCCTCACCATGATGTCCTGATGTCCTCACCATGATGTCCTGATGTCCTCACCATGATGTCCTGATGTCCTCACCATGATGTCCTGATGTCCTCACCATGATGTCCTGATGTCTTTACCATGATGTCCTGATGTCCTCACCATGATGTCCTGATGTCCTCACCATGATGTCCTGATGTCCTCACCATGATGTCCTGATGTCCTCACCATGATGTCCTGATGTCCTCACCATGATGTCCTGATGTCCTCACCATGATGTCCTGAGGTCCTCACCATGATGTCCTGATATCCTCACCATGATGTACTGATGTCCTCACCATGATGTCCTGATGTCCTCACCATGATGTCCTGATGTCCTCACCATGATTCCATGATGTCCTGATGTCCTACCATGTCCTGATGTCTTCACCATGTCCTGATGTCCTCACCATGATACCATGATGTCCTCACCATGTCCTTATGTTCTCACCATGATGTAATGATGTCCTCACTATGATGTCATGATGTCCTCACCATGATGCCATGATGTCCTCACCATGTCCTGATGTCCTCACCATGATACCATGATGTCCTCACCATGTCCTTATGTTCTCACCATAATGTCCTGATGTCCTCACTATGATACCATTATGTCCTCACCATGATGCCATGATGTCCTCACCATGATGCCATGATGTCCTCACCATGATGCTATGATGTCCTCACCATGATGCCATGATGTCCTCACCACGATGCCATGATGTCCTCACCATGATGCCATGATTTCCTCACCATGATGCATTGATTTCCTCACCATGATGCCATGATTTCCTCACCATGATGCCATGATGTCCTCACCATGATGCCATGATGTCCTCACCATGATGCCATGATTTCCTCACCACGATGCCATGATGTCCTCACCATGATGCCATGATGTCCTCACCATGATGCCATGATGTCCTCACCACGATGCCATGATGTCCTCACCATGATGCCATGATTTCCTCACCATGATGCATTGATTTCCTCACCATGATGCCATGATTTCCTCACCATGATGCCATGATGTCCTCACCATGATGCCATGATGTCCTCACCATTATGCCATGATTTCCTCACCACGATGCCATGATGTCCTCACCACGATGCCATGATTTCCTCACCATGATGCCATGATTTCCTCACCATGATGCCATGATTTCCTCACCATGATGTCATGATTTCCTCACCATGATGCCATGATTTCCTCACCATGATGCCATGATTTCCTCACCATGATGCCATGATGTCCTCACCATGATGCCATGATGTCCTCACCATGATGTCCTCACCATGATGTCATGTACGGGTGGGAACATTTGAGGCGTGTTTCCTTAAGACACCTGCTGTCCGTGTTCACCTAGCAGTAAGTAGGTACCTGTGTGTCATCCGACTGATGTGGGTCGCATCCCGGGGACAAAATTAACGTAATTTACCCGAAATGCTCTACATAACAAGGGGCTTTCTATATAGTGTCATTGATGTCAGCTATGGTCTGTACAAGTTGTATCATGTGCTTGTAGAAATAAAGATTATTATAACTGAGACTGTCTCAACAAACAGTGGAAGTCTTCAGTACTAGTCACCAAGACAAGTCACGGAACGGGTGGGGACTGAACTATTGGCATGTGAATCTTAAAACTCAGAGGCGGCCAGTGCGCTAACCTCTCGACCTCTTGACTTGTAAGACTCAACTGCTGTGGGTTGAACTCCCGTCCGTGTCAGTGATTTGTCTGTAGTCGTGTTATTACGACTTCCTGATATATTTCTACATATCCAAGTCGATTGGGATCATGTTTTGTGGTCAGATGAAAAACATTGGAGTGTTTGGTGAGGAGAGCAGCAGTGTGGATGGAAAAATAATCCAGAGTTATGGTTAAGGTCAGTGAAGGTAAAGCCTTCAGGAGGTGGACTGTGTTGCTCCTGCAGTGGTTTTCATGCTGACCCTTGATGCTGCCCTCAGGCTGACCCTTGATGCTGCCCTCAGGCTGACCACGATGCTGCCCTTGATGCCAGTCTTCAACTAGAAGGATTTTAAAAAAATGTGTACTAAAATATTTTTTATTTAGAACTTGGACTGAACAAATAAAAAGTTCCCGGAGGGCGAAACGTATCGTACGAAACGTTTCCAAATGTTGCGCATGTGCATGGTTTATATATTTGTTGGTACATACTTTGTGTGATGTACCCTGATACATACCTGGTGTGATATATACCTTATATGATATACACCACAAGTGCATCGCTGCCAGTAGTTATCGGATACATAGCTTTAAGAAGAGGTATGATAAAGCTCACGGAGCAGGGAGAGAGTGACCTAGAGGCTGGGCCAGGAGCTATGATTTGACCCCCTGCAACCACAATTATTTAAGTACATCACTTTTGTATACCGCATCAGAAGACACCTCTGTTTGCTACCACCTGCCCTACCTCAGCCATAGGTACCTAGTATACCTTGTTATCTTAAATGTTCATGAGGCAGAGAGTCTGTAAGGTATTCCCGCTATCTTATATGTTCATGAGACTGAAAAAGATCAGTAATCCTGCCAGAGTGCAGAAGGTTTAACAGGTTTCCGTTTCACACTCATACCGCAGGAAAGTAATAACTTCCTGGAGAGTGGTATTAAACAAGAGAGTAATATCTCCATGAAGAGTGGTATTAAATAAGAGTGATACATTTCTGAGTTGTATTAAACAAGAGTATCTCCCTGAAGAGTGGTATTAAACAAGAAATATATCACCTGAAAAGTGGTATTAAACAAGATATAGTTATACCTGAAGAGTGGTATTAAACAAGAGAGATATATACTTAAAGAGTGGTATTAAACAAGAGAGATATATACTTAAAGAGTGGTATTAAACAAGAGAGATATATACTTGAATAGTGGTATTAAACAAGAATAATACATCCCTGAAGAGTGGTATTAAACAAGATATTTCTGAACACATTGCCTAATAATATTTAGGAGCTATTAATAATCAATATTAATATTTACTGATATATTAACAATACTAGACAACATTATTTACTTTATTTGCAATCGTGTCATTACGATTTCGTGAGTCATATTTTTCATAGTTCTTTTAGTCATCGATATTCTGAGGTATATCATTAAATATTTCCTCTTGTATCTCATTATTTTTTTTCTATCTTATTTCGTGAGGAATATCAATAATAAGGATAATATTTACATGCAAAAGTCGCAGAGGCAATATTATGCAGGCAGTTGTATATCTCGTGTATGTGTATGTCTGTGGGAGATTGGGCTGAGTATCGGCAGATATGTCAGATGACAACAAAAATATGTCAGATGACAACAAAAATATGTCAGATGACAACAAAAATATGTCAGATGACAACAAAAATATGTCAGATGACAACAAAAATATGTCAGATGACAACAAAATGTTATTCATGCAAGATTTGGTTTCATCAGTGCGCTGGAATAAGCCAGTGGAACAATGGTGATTGGCGCCGTAATAACATCTCCCCCTCCTCCTCGTCTTCTCCTTCCCCTTATTCTCCCTCCCTCTCCCTCTCTTCTCCCCCCTTTCCTTACTCGCCTGTTATACGCTTTCTTCCCTTCTTCTTGTTTTCATGGGATACATATGCAGGATGTAGTTGTCTCAGAGTATATACGCTGAGAGTATTTTATTCCCTAATTTAGGGATTCATGTGTTCGTGTCTGGTGTTGAACACGTTACGTGAAGCCTTGACAACGTTCATGTAGCTGATAACTTTTAAACCTCATTTATCAACCAACCAGTCCATTTTTCACCCCTTCAATCTGCCTTCTAACTACATCCCACTTCCCTTCCTTACCTCTTCACCCCTCCTTTTCCCCTCTCTCCTCACTATCCTCCTTCCCTCCCTCTCTCCTCACTATCCTCCTTCCCTCCCTCTCTCCTCACTATCCTCCTTCCCTCCCTCTCTCCCTCTGGACATAATACCCTGGGGAACAAAGTCACTAATCTGAACAGTTTCTAATCCTCTGAGAAATCTCTGCTCTCGGTACGTTAATTAGCTTTCTATCATAATTACAGACTTACAATTAAAAATTATAATACGGGCGAGGTGTATAATTAAAGATGCTAATGAAACATACGGGATTAGACGCTTGTTGAAATATATATATATATATATATATATATATATATATATATATATATATATATATATATATATATATATATATAAACGTTTTTTATGGTACAACCCAGCACTGCAAGGCTGCAACAAAATTATTGGAGGTCGTTGCATGACCTTGTTGCGAGTATTGCATCTTGTTGCTAGTTGAGTTTGTGCGTTGTTGGTGTGCGATAGGTAATACCAGAGGTGTCAGCCAGACTGGATATACAGACATGGCCAAACATGAGTTGTCTGCCATTCTCCGAGGAATAACTCATCTCATCAAGGTGTCAGTAGGGTTACCGGGAGTGCTGAGTGCCAAGAAGCGGAGTTGTATCTCGGCTGGGCACTTATCGTGAGCCAGGCTCCTGCTGGTGGTGTTGCTGACCTCGTAGCATCTTGCTTGACGACTCTTGGAACTTAAACAGTTCAGATCAAGTAGGCCAGATTGGCCAGCTTGCAACTTGCCGTATATGCACTCATATTCCGCTGTCCTCTCTTAGTGACCAAGATTGCATGATGGCCTCCATGAAACTTCAGCAGTTCTTTCAAAGATGGTTTTTGAAGTTAGTTGATACAAGGAGGACGCGAGAAAGTTGAAGTTACTATGTAATCCTCAGGCAGATTGCCGTGCTACCTTACATAGCAATAATCAGTATGAACATTGTTTTAAACGCCATCTTCCATTAGTGTTCAATAAGGCCAGTTAAATTTAGCCTGATTTATATGTTAGCCTGGGTAAGATTAAGTAACTATTAAGTGGAAATTCGAATATTTTTTTATATAACATTTTAATTTACAAATATCTAACAAATGCATAAGATAAAAGTGTTGAAAAATGGCCATTTTTCTGGGTCGTTGTGCTTGTTTGAGCGACTCTGGTTAAAAGTCAGAGAGGAACAAGGCTGTGTCCTGCAGCCATAACAAAGTGAGTATTTTAATGTCTGTTTTTCTGAAACTTTATCCGTGTATATAGAAATATTCTTGATTTACACTGCTGCTTGTTACACTGCTGCTTGTTACACTGCTGCTTGTTACACTGCTGCTTGTTACACTGCTGCTTGTTACACTGCTGCTTGTTACACTGCTGCTTGTTACACTGCTGCTTGTTACACTGGCGTGATTTACACTCGTGATTATCACTGATATGATTTACACTATCGTGATTTACACGAGCGCTGGATTTACAGTTACATGTTTTACCCAATCTTTTTTTATTTACAATGCCACTTTTCCATGTGAGCCGAGAGACCAAGAGAACCAAAAATTAGACTAGAAAAACTTGATATAAAAATGGCTTGGCCCCCCGGCAGCAACGCTGCGGCCTCGGACACAGTAATGATTGAATTAGAAATGGTTTACCATTTTGTTTGGCCATTTTAGCCATATTGTTTGACTGATATGAGGTAAAAATAGAGGTATGTCAGGAAAAATGCTTCAGACCGCACTGAATTGTCGAAATATGCTATAAAATCACATTTTTCTATATTTACTATATATATTTTTAATGTTTTTTACAAATGTAAAAAAATCATATGAAAAAGTCCATTAAAATGAATAAAAATATTGATTTTTAGCACTTTTTTTTAAATAAAATTGTGGTTTTCGGGCTAAAAATTGGTTGGAATTAAATTCGCGTTTGTAGATTTGAATACAACTGGAGATGTTATTATTGTCTTCAGAAAGATATCTTATTATGTCTTGTGTCTTTCGCTGTTTTTTTTCTCAGTGTGATCGACCTTCCTTGTATTTTTTTTAATTGCAAAAGTTTTTTCGTAAGTTAACTTTTTCTTTTTCCTTAATGCCCTTTTATTCTTGTTATTGTCTCGTTCTGTCAATCTCTCTCCCGTGTCTCACATTCTGTACACACAAACACTGCTAGATCCACACAGCCTACCACCTCCAAGCCCTTCTTCTAACCTCCTTCCTCTCTCTCTCTCTCTCTTCTTTCACTTCCCTGCTTCTCAAAACTTTCTTCTAACCTCCTTCCTCTCTCTCTCTTCTCTCACTTCCCTGGTTCTCAAAACCAGTAACTCGATTGCTAGTGCACTCAGCTCACACACTGAGGTCCATGGTTCGATCCCCGGTACGGGTGGAACATTAGGACGTGTTTCCATAAGACACCTGCTGTCCATGTTCACCTAGCAGTAAAATAGGTACCTGGGTGTTAGGCGACTAGTGTGGGTCGCATCCTGGGAACAAATTTGACCTAATTTGCGGGAAATGCTCTGCATAACAAGCGGTTTTCTATATAGTAGTATGTCATTGATGTCAGCTATGGTCTGTATACCATGTATGTACTTGTAGAAATAAAGATATTATAACCCTTTCTCTCTCCCTCTCTCAACTTTAACCACATTAAAGTCTTACACTCACCTGAGCTTCTCATTTCATTACTCTGGGTCGTAATTTAGCAACTTTTAACTCATATCCTTTAGTTCACATCAATTTTTCACAATCACGGACGATTACGAACCAGAATGTGATATTCTGGAGAGCGAAACGTCGACAGGAAAGTAAACAAGGAGATAACCATGAAAAACAAGCCATTATTTCCACAACGTATTGCTCTTATTAGAGCGAAACGTTCTTCTGAGAGAGTAATATTTACTGAGTGCCTCAGTTTTTCATGGGTATTCCACCGATATTACCCCGTCTGGGAGTATTTCTTGCTTTATGTTGTGTATTGACGCTGTGAAGGGCTCTTGATCCATGGAGTTAGATCTGTCTTAGCTAGAATTGGATCGAAACTAATTACCTTGCTTTCGACCTAGTTTGGTTGTAGTGGAGTGTGTGGTTGTAGTGGAGAGTGTGGATGTAGTAATGTGGTTGGTAGTGTGTGTGGTCGGTAGAGTGCGTGGTTGGTAGAGTGCGTTGCTGGTAGAGTGCGTTGCTGCTAGAGTGCGTGGTTGGTAGAGTGCGTTGCTGTTAGAGTGCGTGGTTGGTAGAGTGCGTTGCTGGTAGAGTGCGTGGTTGGTAGAGTGCGTTGCTGGTAGAGTGCGTTGCTGGTAGAGTGCGTGGTTGGTAGAGTGCGTGGTGTGGGAATAAGTCATCTCCCTCCTCACTGACTGATGCTACAATAATCAACAGGAAGACTTTACAGAAATATTTTTCTGGGAAGACGTTCTTAAAAATGAGCAAGATGAGAGTGAGTGTGGGTAACGCAGCCTCTTAGAGAGCGTGGTCTTAGAGCTTTCTAATTAAGCTCTTCTTGACGCCAGAGCTTCATAGAGTGGAGTAGGAAGGGAAGATATTGAAGAGTTCCTCTATGAGGAAGAATACTGGAGGAAAAGTTGTGAAGGTGAGAGAAAGTTGTGTTGGTGAGGGGAAAGTTGTGAAGGTGAGAGAAAGTTGTGTTGGTGAGGGGAAAGTTGTGCTGGTGAGGGAAAGGTGGTGACAAAGGTGAGGTACCACGGGATACTTTCAATAAGGGGACGTACCAAGGGATACTTTCAATAAGGGGACGTACCAAGGGATACTTTCAATAAGGGGACGTACCAAGGGATACTTTCAATAAGGGGACTTACCAATGGATACTTTCAATAAGGGGACGTACCAAGGGATACTTTCAATAAGGGGACGTACCAAGGGATACTTTCAATAAGGGGAAGTACCAAGGGATACTTTCAATAAGGGGAGGTACCAAAGGATACTATCAGTAAGGGGAAGTACCAAGGGATACTATCATTAAGGGGGTGTACCTAGGGATACTTTCAGTAAGGGGGTGTACCAAGGGATACTATCAGTAAGGGGGTGTGCCAAGGGATACTATTAGTAAGGGGGTGTACCAAGGGATACTATTAGTAAGGGGGTGTACCAAGGGATACTCTCAATAAGAGAGGATAGGACAATGGTATTATAATGGGAGAAGAAAATGCTGCTAGGTTGCAGGGGAGGCAGGACTGCTGCATCATTATGAATGGTAGGTGGGCAGGTAGGTGGGCAGGTAGGTGGGCAGGACGGGTGGGCAGGTAGGTGGGCAGGTAGATGGGCTCTCACACAGAAAGAGGATCACAAGAGAAGTGTATCAATGAAGAGGCAAACCACTGCACTTTTCCTTTGTATGTGTGTGAGTACACTAGGATGGTAAAAATAGTAGTAGTAATGGGAGTAATACAATAGTAGTAATATGGCTAGAGTAGCAGCGGTAGTAATAGTTATAGCAGTGACAGCAGCAATAGTAATTATAACAATTATAAGTAGAAAGGAAGGTAATGAAGCATTGAAATGTAAGAGTATAAAGTAGAGACAGTTTTTCTGAACCTCTGTTTCGAAACTTATACTCTCGGTCTCTTAATCTCTAAACCTTTAAACCTCGGCCTCTAAACCTCAACGTCTAAACTCCGGCTATGTCTACTGCAGCATCCAGCAGCCTGGTGCTCCTCATCCTCTCATGTGACAAAGCCTGACCTCCTCTGCAGTGATCATTAAGCCTCGAGTACCGCAAGTAACAATGGCTAACTCCAGACACCGTTTTTAGGTGTGTGTGTGTGTGTGTGTGTGTGTGTAACTGGAACATACTGAGGTTCAGATCACCCTCCATACACTCAGCTAGTGGTACTCAGTTGTCCTGAGGTTGATTCACAGCTCCTGGTCCCACCTTTTTTCCTTTCTTCTGCTTCCATCCCTTCTTCATGCAGATTATCCCAATGATAAACCATCTAGGTATCTTGAAACAAATGAGGAATTTCATGTCGTCTCCACTACACATTTCATTTTTTTGCTTGTGTCTATGTCCCTTTAACACCTCCATGTTCTCTTACTCTTCTTTGCTTTCCAGTTCGCTTTCCTATTGGATTTCTCCAGCGCTTTAGGACCATTGTGGATTTAACGCTTAGTTTTGATTGTAATAATAATAATTATTTTCTCTCAAAAAACTTATTCTACCATAATTTCTTCTGTAGTCCGTTTTCCTGTTTCTCTCTTCCATTTTTCCTGTTGTTCTTATAATATTTCTCCTTTGACCTCCTATTATTTTACCGTTACTATTACGTCTGTCTCTCTGAACATTATAGATACATGATAATATACACTTGGAAAATCCTAGAGGGATTAGTACCAAACTTACACACGGAAATCACTCCCTATGAAAGCAAAATACTCGACAGGAGATGCAACATTCCCTCAATGAAAAGCAGAGGCACCACGAGTACACTGAGAGACAACACAATAAGTGTCAGGGGCCCAAGACTGTTCAGCAGCCTCTCAGCATACATAAAGGGGATTACCAATAGACCCCTGGCTGTCTTCAAGAAGGCGCTGGACAGGCACCTAAAGTCAGTATCTGACCAGCCAGGCTGTGGTTCCTACATCGGTGGATCAGACCCTGATCCACCACGAGGCCTAGTCACAGACCGGGCCTCTCCAGGTATACCTGAAAAACGGTGTGGTGATACTGACAAGGTGTGGAAAAAGACACTTGTGTACAGGTCTGGACATTTATTACAGAAAACGTTTCGCCCGAGTGGCTTCTTCAGTCCTAATACTGAATAATAACAAATGTCCTGAGCTGTACATAAATGCCTTTTTTCCACATTACAGTTCCTGCTGTACAGTCCTCAAAATCCCCCGTGTCCAGATTTATCAGTTCCTCATGTCTGACCATGAGATCTTGTTCTCCTTCATTGTTTTCTCTTTCTTCTTTTGCTACATCTTAATGAACGATACTATATCAGGATTTTCCTCTCCTCTCAGAAATCGATGGAGTCGATAATTATTATTTACATGTGTAAGGTTATAGAGACACCTGGAGTTTTTTTGGAGAATTGATTTATATCTATATATGCTCAATAATAACCATATGTCAACAGAAACTCAGAAGAGAATCTCAGCAGGGGGTCGAAATGTACAGATCAGTTATTCTTCTGAGTGTCTGTCTCAATTACACTTTAAGTGTTCATTATAATTTAAGTTATTCGTATCTGTTTACCTCTAATAGATAAGCATTATTGCCCCACCTCAGTTCACAATAAAGCCCAGCCTTATTTAAGAGGTACTGTCACTACCCCAGACAACAACCTTTAATGGCAGACTGACTTCCAAGTACCTATTTAATGCTAGGTAAAGAGTGAGAACGAATGTAGGGAGACAACGCTCTTGCGTCTCCTTTTGCCCAGGATGCCATCTACAACAGTCGACCAACTCCCAAGTGAATAGGGGCAGCAGGTGTCAGGAGACTTGCCCATACGTCTCGCCTGACTTACAACGTCCTTCTAAATACTACAAGGAAGCAAACTAGGTCAGAGAGGAAAAACATGAATTAATTTTCCTTTTTTTTACTAAGCCAACCAGATTTCTCAAGTGTTATTAATCTCTTATGCGTCTTGTACGCGTAACTTTTATAGCAGTTACAGGACGGCTTCCCACTTTTTATATTTTTTAGGGCCAACTCTCACAGAATTATATTATTAATGGTATATAAAAGACTACATTATAGTTAAAAAAAATTACTTGTTAAAAATAATTCCTAGAGAGTATTATCGTTGCATTAGACTATAAAATAATTCTAAGACGGTATAATCGTAATGCAGTATATTTCATTAATGATAATTCAACGACTGAATTTAAATGACTTATTGATCATTCTGATAGGGTATCATTGTAACAAAAGCCTTCACGTACTAGCAAATGATACATCAACAAGCAGATTTCCCTAGAGGAAGTGTAGGCTAATTGAATAATAGGCTTGAGAGTGAGGGTATGATGGGGGGGGGGTTGGGGGAGGGGAAAAAATAGAGTAGGAGAGGGAAAACGGCTAATGTCTAGAGAAGGAAATAAACGTGAGTGTAGGAGAATCAGAGACAGATATGAAGGTGAGAAAGGAGAGCTCTTAATATGGGTGTGTGTGAGTGTGAGGAAGGAAGAGCTCTATACATGGTGCTGTGTAGGAAAGGGTACAACTAGAAAGACTTGAGAAGCCACAACACCTTGGCTGGGACAATACATAAGTAACCAGCAGCTCTCCTACAGTACTCCTCTGCTTTCTTGTTCTTATGGACTACCTTCACTGTTACTACTACTGCTACCCTTTTACCATCCTTCCTCCTTCCCCATCTTACCAGAGGTCTGGTCATAATTAGACTGACTGCTGCATTACTATTTGTACCGCTACTACTACTACTACTACTGTTATTACTACCACCACTATTACTACTACTGCTACCACTGCTACTACAACTACCACTGCTACTACCACCACCACTTAGAATTTCCCTTTTTTCACAGTGGTGGTTCTGCATATTGTGATATCACTTGTTTACTGTGATATTATTGGCATATGTATGTATATATATATATATATATATATATATATATATATATATATATATATATATATATATATATATATATATATATATATACACACACAGAAGAGTGCAGATCCAGTTCCTTGGATCAAGTTTGATGTGGGTGAATTTATTACCTGTAATTTAAAGGTCGCCTCTGACAGGTGAGAGAAATCCTTGATCAGCTGTGGGATTTACGAGGCAGCTCGTAAATCCTCCACGTAGCGTGTTGTTCAGGGGATTAGTGAAGGTGGAGCCAGCCTTCACTACTCGATGAGCTCGTGATCCAAGGATTTGGAGCCACTTTTCCCCCTTCCTTGGAATAAATTTGATTTTCCATCCCCCCCCCCAAAGATGCTGTGTGACCCTTTCGGGTTTGGCACTTCCCAGTGACAATAACAACGAAAAGTTGACTGATTTTATATTTTCTAGACTTATATGATTAGTCATTTACATTATAGTACAAAAAAGTCATCAGTCTTACTGGATATTTTTCACGTGATTGAAAATAAAATTAAAACAATGACGAGTAATCACTTTCCTCTACGAACTTTAACCAAATACCTACAATAAAATAACGATAATGATAATTGTATCGTTTCTTTCAAAGATAAGCAGTTAATTGATCAACTATGTGTCATGACGGTAATTAAGAAAGCTCTGGCCACAGGTTCACACGGCGAGGCGTCCGGGTTCGATTCCAGGCGAGGATAGAAACACTGGGCGTGTTTCCTTACACCCGTTGTCTATGTTCACCCATCAGTAAAATGGGTACCTGGGTGTTAGTGGACTGGTGTGGGTCGCATCCTGGGACAAAATTGACCTAATTTGCGGGAAATGCTCTGCATAACAAGCGGCTTTCTATATAGTAGTATGCCATTGATGTCAACTATGGTCTGTATACCTTGTACTTTTACTTGTAGAAATAAAGATATATTATACACCGTGATGTGTCTCAGAGTTTATTTTAATCCCAGTTTTCTGGTTTAAAGTGTTTTAACTGGTGGGACACAGCCTAGTGTATCCTTGATGACCCTTGTGTAGTTAATAGGATTTAAAGCTTCATTAACCATTAGAACTCAGTCTACCCTATATACATTGAGTCTGACACGCGCTAACAAGCACCGCCCTCCTGCCCTGGAAAACAGCAGGAGAGTAATGGTAGTAGTTTAATGGTAGGAATGTAATATTGAACCTCACATTTCTGTAACTTCGCTAACGAGTGGAACTTTGGAGAAAGCTCTAACTGACCACAGGAAGAATATGCGTCGTGTGCTGGAAATATTCAAAGTGATAGATAAAGAAGGAGATCCAGGTGTCGTCCTGGACAGTAAGTTGCAACGATACGTTATCTTTATGAATCGTAGAGAAATTGATAAGTTTCTCTGTCATATTTTAAAATGGCTTTTATGTGTATAGAAGGATAGATTGATGAGTATGACACAGGTGCAACACCTAGGCATCTTTTATTGAGAAGGAGAATTTAAAAACAAAGTTGTTTACAACATATGTCTAAGCCAAAATGGGCAGATGCAGCCATAGTGTGGTGGCCGTGTCTAAAATTTATGCGGATACGAGAAAAAAACATCCGAAGATTTGCTTCAGAAAAAAAAACGAGCTATTTTTTTTTTCTATTGAAGACCGAGTCCTGGGATTACCAGGTGGACGTGTGTGCACCACAACACTGAGGGTTGCAAGGCAACCCCAGCCAGGACTGGTTGCTGATAGTTGCAATTTAGAGTCAAACACAAGCACGATATTACAGAGAATCCCGTCACGATCAGCAGCTTGTGGGAGCTCTTAACTCTTGCTCTTTCTGTGTCAATACTCCGAAAATCATTACATTAATGGTATAGCGACAAGTTAATGAATACGACTCATGTATAACACCTGGTAACGTCTTGACAAAGCTCCTCAAGAATACGACTCATGTATAACACCTGGTAACGTCTTGACAAAGCTCCTCAAGAATACGACTCATGCATAACACCTGGTAACGTCTTGACAAAGCTCCTCAAGAATACGACTCATGTATAACACCTGGTAACGTCTTGACAAAGCTCCTCAAGAATACGACTCATGTATAACACCTGGTAACGTCTTGACAAAGCTCTTCAAGAATACGACTCATGTATAACACCTGGTAACGTCTTGACAAAGCTCCTCAAGAATACGACTCATGTATAACACCTGGTAACGTCTTGACAAAGCTCCTCAAGAATACGACTCATGCATAACACCTGGTAACGTCTTGACAAAGCTCCTCAAGAATACGACTCATGTATAACACCTGGTAACGTCTTGACAAAGCTCCTCAAGAATACGACTCATGTATAACACCTGGTAACGTCTTGACAAAGCTCCTCAAGAACGAAACTTCGCCACAATTTTTCGGTAATTCTACCATTGTATTAGTAACACCTGGATGTTCTTTATTATGAAGACGTTTCGCCAGCCAGTGGCTTTTTCAATTCAGTACAGAGATCATAAACTGGAGACACTGATGAGTCCATCAGCCATGACAGAAGGCGTTCAGACCCTCAGCCTTAATCAGTCCAGGGACTATTTTGAAATATTTGAAGACACGGCGGACAGATAAGTCCTTAAGACAGAAATTCTACTGGTATAATTCACATTTACCAACATATTATACAATATATAACGAAACAAGTTATACATTTAGTGACAACTATTATACAATATATAACGAAACAAGTTATACATTTAGTGACAACCAGCATGACCCACATTCTGAATGTCTCGGTTCGGTGGGTAAACAGACTCGACCGTTAACACAGAGAAACCTTTGAGGAAGTCCCTCTTGCGTCCAAGGTAACAATGCCTCTCCTTATTCACCAACTTTGACCTGATTTTCCCCAAAACAACTCCAAGAAGTATGTCTTATTTGCACTCATCTTGAAGAACATCTACATCACTACTCGTTTGATATTTACTCACGGGAAGAAGTCCTCAGAAATTTCTTGAAGTGTTTACGTAAATTAATTGAAAGGTTAATGTTGATGTTGCATGTTGCAGAGGCAATGTGTTGCTCTCTCTCTCTCTCTCTTCATTTATAAGATACCCAGACGCATCATATACTCTATATTATACTATATATTCCTCAATAAGTGGGCACTCATGACCTGTGTAAAAACAGTTCTGATAACTGCTTACATCTGATGCGAGTCCACAATAACAGATCAGCCACAACAGATCCCAGCCTCCCACTTAGTAGTATAAATAATGGAACATCCGCACATTACACTCAGTAATTGGAATCACGCCCTAAGTCGTAATATTAATCGCATTGCGAAGCTATCGTTTGTAATTTGGTTTTAAAATGATAGCAGGGGAGAAAATGAGTTTCCTATAATTACGGCGGATGATCCAGTTTTTTAATAATGGAAATAATCAAGTTTGTGATACGGGCCCCCAAATCCTCACGGGTCACGGTACGTTTTGCTGGCAATGACAAAATACGACATAGTGCGTAGCACAGCTAAAACGTCGGGAAAACTACTGAACTGGCGACTATATAGAAAACCTTGAGTAGCTTCAAATTTAGATTAGATAAATACAAGAGTGAGAGGAGTTTGATTTGAGTGGGTTAATAAGTTAATGAGATTAATAGGGTTATCAAAGCCTATTCCTTCCTTGGGTAGCATTGAAAATTGGTTGGGCAAATATATTTTTAGTGAGTTTGGGGTTGAGAAAGACTTGCCTTGTATGGGCATATATATATATATATATATATATATATATATATATATATATATATATATATATATATATATATATATATAAGTGTGTGACTTATTTTTTAAATTTCTGGCTATAATCGGGTTACAAAAATATGGTCAGATGGCTTCGAAATATAAGAGTTAATAAATTTTGATTACTAAAATCCCAAAAAAAAGTTAATGTGATCAAGCTAAAAGCTGCATGTCACTGACTTTATTTCATAAGATAACTTTGTAAAATAATTCAATTAGTTATGGCGAGTCAGAATTATGATCCTAGTAATCAGGGCGATTTTTTTTATAGATTTGCTATATTTCTTAAAAATCCTTCAACAGAATGATAAAGCTGCTTATTAAAACACATATTCGCATTAGTTAGTTGAATAGCTGATCGGTTAGTTAGTTGGGGAGTTAGTTATGTAGTTAGTTGGTTAGTCACTTAGCTAAGTAGTTAGCTATCTAGTTAGCTAGTTCGTTAAATAGTTAATTAGTTGATTATTTAGTTAGCTAGTTAGTTAATTAGTTGGTTAGTTAGCTATGTTAACGTCTGCTAGTTGTGTGTTAACACACTAGTTCACTTGTACTCTAACTTTCATTAATTTTTAATCACTATATTAGTAATTAATGTCTAGTATGGGTGTATATAAACTGATGTATACACATTTTTTGTGTTAAAAATTTTTGGTGTATATAACTGGTGTACATACCCCTTTTGGTACACAGTATACATATCATGTATGACCGTGAATTTTGACGCCGATGAATCAATAGAAGAACGGACGGGGACTCGAATGGTGGTCCTGGCAGGTAGCAGGACCACCTCTGTACCACCGAATCACCAGGACCACAGTTCGAAGCCTCGTCCATTAGTCTGTTCATTCATTCCGACTTTCCTTGACCTTTTTTCCCCTTTATCTTAACCTTCCATCATTCCCATCACATAACTACCAGCCCATCCTTCCTGCGGATCTCATCCCAATTGGGACAAAAGGTTTTTAATGCATTTTCCAGTCGCAGACTCCGAGCAACACAGACAGACAAAAGGCCTCTCCCTCGAGACGAGGGTTAAAATCCCGTTGTGTTTACATGGTGAAAAATGCTACGAGGGATGCGCAAAGGCTGCGCTTTGTAGAAAGTATATTTGATCCCGGGCAGCTGGGCACCCAGCCTTTACGTCATAACAATGGCTCATCAGAGGGAAACTATCTTAAGTGTCAAGGTAAATCTGGAGAGAGGAAACTTCAAACGATGTTTAGGCTACGTCGTTAAGACTCTCTCCAAACCTCTCTCCTAGAAATAACTCTCTCTCTCTCTCTCTCTCTCCTCTCTCTCTCTCTCTCTCTCTCTCTCTCTCTCTCTCTCTCTCTCTCTCCTTTACTTACAAACTTCAAACCTCCCGCTTAGAAATTACTTTATTATCCTCTCTCCCTTATCCACAAATTCTCCAAACCTCTCTCTCTCTTTCTTAGAAATAACTATTTCTCTCTCCATTACCTACACACTCTCCAAACCTCTCTCTTAGAAATGACTATTTCCCTCTCTCCCTTATCCACAAACTCTCCAAACTTACCTCCTACTCTAACATTTATTTCCCTTCTCTTTCTTACACTCAGCCTCTCCAAGCTTCTCTCCTACCCATAACTTTATCTCTTCCTGCTCCTCCCCAACCTCTCCACAGCTTCCCATCTCTTATCGTCCAATCCCCCTCTTTACCATCTATCTCCCTTTGTCTCTTCTCTCTCCCTCCTTGCCTCTCTTCCGTTATCGACCCCTTCTTTTCATATTATCACAGCGTTCTTCTGCTCTCTTCCTGCTTACTCTCTCCTCCTTCTTCCATAATTACAGTACTCAAGTGTTATTTAACCAACGTTCACTCTAGTTACTAAGTGCTGGGTGTAATGATCTTTACGTGATGTAATTTGTGTCTAAGCAAAAGTTTCAGCTACTACCAGTAGTAGTACTACTAGTGGTAGTACTACTACTAGTGGTACTACTACTAATAGTGGCACTATTACTATTCCAACTATTACTACTACTACCACCACTATTCCTATTTCTACTCCTAATACTACTACAAGACTACTACTGATACTATTCCTATATCTGCTCCTACTACTAGTAGTAATATTAATATCCATAATAGTAAAAGTTACATTTTTAATAATAAAATTAATAATAATAATAATGACAACCGAGGTGCAAGAGTCACAGGTGGGTAAACAGCTGGTTGTCTGGGAGTCACAGGTGGGTAAACAGCTGGTTGTCTGGGAGTCACAGGTGGGTAAACAGCTGGTTGTCTGGTCATTACCATGATATACCTCGTCCGAGTCACGACAGGAAACACTCACTTGTTTTAAATACTAACAGTTATCTTGGTAACACTCAGTTGTTGTTGTTGTTGTTGATGGAAGGTTTTTAGGTTGGTATATATAATTCCTGCTGTTGGTATATATAATTCCTGCTGGCAGCCAGCATCACTGCAACCCTTTGAAGGGGAATTCAGTCTTAACTGTGACTAGCTTTGTGCTTGAGAGGTTGTGAAAGATGTATATATATATATATATATATATATATATATATATATATATCTTACACACCTTGGTGTATACAAATAAATATTCCTGACTGGTGGTGAAGAGGTGACCTGCAGCCTTAAAACTAGGAAATTAAAACGGCGGAAGGAGGATCGAACCTCCACCAGTCTAGGTATAAACTCACTGGTTTAGCGCTTCACGTAAATATGACAATACTTCTCGGTGTTCTCATCGCCTTACAGATGCCTCGGCTATGAGGAATATTTCACACTGGTGTGGCAATATTCTTCACCATTGTTGGGTCCACAAAATTGTATTCGGATGACAAAGCCAAGGCTAGGCAGCTCTGTAAGGCGCACTGTATATACACACAGACGTATATACCAGTGTATATACATCCAGATTGTATACCAGGATATATACACCCAGATATATATATATACATATATAATGTATTAATGAATGTACACCCAGAGGTTTACACCTTAATGTATATACTCCCAGAGGTATATACCTCTGGGTATATTGTATATATACTGAGAGTTTACTTCTATCTCTATTTCAGGGATTAGTGATCCTCGTGTAGTAGATAGGCTTGAAACCCAAATCATCAAATAACAAAAATTACAATAATAATTTTAATGTTATTAATAGCCATAAATATTTGTGTATTTACGATTACTTAAAAATATGTATTCAGTTTGGCCTAGAAATGGTAATATTATGAAACACAGCGAGATAACTGTCAGATGTATCAACGTTATGTATACACTGAGGTGTATGTCAGTGTACGTACACTGAGAGGTGTTTCTCAGTGTAGTATATACATTGAGGTGCAGCTCACTGTAAATACACTGTATATGTATAACGTTTGTCCCGGGTCTTAGTCATATGACCCGCAGCTGGAGATTTTGGTCATCTGACCGAAGCCTTCCTCTGGCTTACCCGTTGTAAATACACTGAGAGATGTCTTGGTTTATATACACTTTGCGCAGTGACGGACCTACATTTTTGAGACGTATATCAGCCCCTAACTGATATATGTCTCACAGTGTATATACAAAGGTGTATCTCAGGGTATATACACCGAGAACTGCATCACAGTGCATATATACAAACAACAGTATCTTGGTCACTGTTTTCGGAGTATAGCTGGATTCTGAGACACAAAGTTGATAATGTAAGAATTCTCTAATAGACAATGCCATAATAGATGCTGCAATAGTACACTTTGTAGTAGACACTGTACTAGTAGATACTAATACTAGACACTAAGAATAGACACTAATAGTAGACAATGTAATGGTAGACACTGTAATAACAGACACTACTGGCAGTCGACCATTGTTTCAGTGGGACGGGAAGTACCGCAGTCTGTATGTGCATCTGAACTCCCCACGCCTCCAAGACACACTCACTCGGCCGGGAATTCGAACCACGGACACTTAGTATGTAAGCTGAGTGCGCTACCAACCAAGCCACGGGTATGCTAGCTAGTGTGTATGATAGATGGTATGTATAACTACTCGAAGTAAATAGCCACCTGGTTGTTAGTTGTCTATTGTTGATGACATTCTGGTGAGTGGTAGTGTATCTGAGACAGCTTGGTCTTATTTTTGAACCACAAGATAGCAGCTCTTACACTGTAAATTCAACGGTTTGGGAAAACTGCTACTCCAGTGTGTGTCTGACTCGTCAGAAAAATATTGTGAAGTTCCTCTTCAGTCAGTGGACAGTCTGTTGAATAGTTCCTAATAAATTATTGGTGGAAATGCATTCATTCGGTATCGTGGCTGTTAGAGTACCCTCTATTGGTCTTTGTGTATATATATCTCTCTCTCCGTTACCCCTGGGGCTGAGAAGCCATGTTGTTCTCGTGATGAGCGAGAGGATGAGATCTTCTCTGACTAATCTGCCACGGAATTTGTGTGCTCTACTAAGGCCCACCACTCTTTTTACTATATGAAACCTGTCCCCAGTGGCAGGTTGCGGGTTTCCCTCTCTAGCTGGCCTGGTCGCCAGGATGGAGGCTTCTCACCAGGGTTGGTCCGGACACACACAAGGTACTACAATAACCTTTTTCTGTGATCACAGCACTGAAGCTCTTCTTTGATCATGCTCCAGCTCCCCCCCCCCACCTCAACGCAACACTGGTTTACTGACACCTTTTGTGAAACCCAGCAGAATATTTCCCAAACTTCTTACACGTTCCCAAAGCATCCTTTCATACGCTCTGAAACTATCGTGAACAACCTATTTGACCTTCCATAGTCTAAATCCTCTCAGACTACCATTAACTACCGCTCTAAGTTCTAGTTCAGATTAATGTGAACTATTCCTCCGTAACTTTCCTATTATTCTAAGCCAACAAGAACAACTTCTCTGACCTTTCACACCTGAGACTACTGTGAACTATTTCCATAAGCTTTTCTCCCACTGATTGACAGGAGACAGGGCCGCAGTTGACCCATGGACGATCGAGCCTTCATCAGTTCTTGAGATAAGTGATCCACATATATTTTTTACATTTTACTACATTAAAATTTTATGACTGCCCAACGTTATTCCCATCAGGTGCACTGAGGCACAGGGACCTGGGCTAGTGCAATACCGGGATGCCAATCAGGTGCACTGAGGTACAGGGACCTGGGCTAGTGCAATACCGGGATGCCAATCAGGTGCACTGAGGTACAGGGACCTGGGCTAGTGCAATACCGGGATGTCGTTCTCGGAGAGAGCGATGGTGACCATGATAAATCTAGATATGATTAGTGTATCACTCTTAGGATAGGTTAGGTAAGGTTCGTCAGGGAAACAGGACAAGTGTTTCCTGACGCGGGTCTTAGCCATATGATGACCCACAACTGGAGCTTTTGGTCATCTGACCGAGGACTTCCGCTGGTTTACCCTTTTAAAAACTATGGTTATAATTATAACCATGAGATACTGTGTGTATATATATTACTCCTACTTGGGTGATTTTTTTTGAAGTTGTCCCACCGAAGTCTTGAAACAAGTCAGACGAGGTATCTATAAGTAATCACGCTGAAACTAATATCCCAGTTTCTTTAATACAAATGGCAAATTAGGATACACATCCCAAAATTAATCCAAACTTTCCACGAAGAAACATTAGCTTTCAGGACAAACTGAGGAAGCAGAATTTTGGAAGTTACCGGAGCCATTCCAGGATGTTGAGAATAGGTAGAATAACCTTGGTGATAGCACACATTCACGTGGCAGTCGTTACAAGAGTCTTGCCCTTGTTACCGCATGTCAGCGTTAAGAAAATGAAGCCGATCGCATGAGGAGTTATCGTGTTACGAACGAAATACTCAAAAGTCCCTTTTTGGGCATACCAAAAATAAATTAATAATAATAATAATATTAGTAGTAGTAGTAATAATAATAATAATATAGCGTATGAAAGCTTTATTTCAGTTTACAAAGACAAGGAGCATCAGAAGCCACTGAGGACTGCAAGTTTTAATAAGCCTCGTAAATCACCTCCCATGTGAGATTATTTACAAAACAGACCGAGTTTTCTGCAGCTACCCAGACTAAGATATCTCCTTAGGGAGGCTTGGATGCCACTCGCACTGTAATTAATCCTATGAAAGTGTTTGTTTCGATACCTTTTTCAATAGCGAAGCGGGAAACAGAACAAGTGTTTCCTGACGCGGGTCTTAGTCATATGATGTAACCCTCAGCTGGAGCTTTTGGTCATCTGACCGAGGACTTCCGCTGGCTTACTGGTCCACCCTTTTAAAAATTACGGTTGATTATAACCATTAGGTGTAGTGAGAGGCTAGGTTCTTGAGTACCATAATTTGAATTTCAGAAGCCTATGTAATATACGAGGGTCATTAAGGCTGCAGGTCACCTACAGCACTAGTCAGGGATACTCTAATAATATATAATAAAAATATCTTTATTTCTACATGTACATGTACAAGGTATACAGACCATAGCTGACATCAATGACATACTATAGTAAGCCGCTTGTTATGCAGAGCATTTCGGGCAAATTAGGTCAGTTTTGTCCCAGGATGAGACCCACACCAGTCGACTAACACCCAGGTACCCATTTTTACTGATGGAGAACATAGACAACCGGTGTAAGGAAATAAGCCCAATGTTTCTACCCTCACCGGGAATCGAACCCGGACAGTCGCCATGTGAAGAGAGCTTTAGCCACCAGGCCACGTGGCACCGTACGAAGAGTAAAGTAAACTATCAGTGTAGTATATACACTAAGAGATGCACCTCTCGTATGAACCGTTCTTAGGACGAGTCTCACCCTGATAGTTCTTAGGACGAGTCTCACCCTGATAGTTCTTAGGACGAGTCTCACCCTGATAGTTCTTAGGACGAGTCTCACCCTGATAGTTCTTAGGACGAGTCTCACCCTGATAATACTAGACATGATGGCACCAAGACAGTGCAGGTGTAACACCAGCCAATTGTCCCACCTCCCTCCACATCTGTGCTGACTAACTGGGCCATAAAAAATTATGGTCCGCTTTTACTCTAGCTGTGTTGTGGAGGCTGATACTTGTGGCATAGTTTGTCTTGGTAAATTATTACAAGAAAAACAACTCTGTGTTGATAATGCTGTACAAAGAGCGAAACGTCACAATAAAAGCTTGTTTTGCATCTGTTTTTCTTCACATTATGGTCTTCTCTAAGGGGCGAAACGTAGACAGATACATAGCTGTGTCTTCGTCTAAATAGCTTTCATATACTGTACTTTAATGGATAAAAGTTGAAAGCTATTTACAACATATATTAGCCAAAGAAGTATGACAAGAAAAAGGTACCAGAACTAAACAAAATATGAATTATGATGAAAAAGTCAGGTTATACATGAAAGAATTAAAGAAGACTTACAACTGGAGAACACAAGAAGCCACACGTGTAAACCATGGGGAAAAAATGAAGGTGAAATGATGCAATTAAAAATCCTTCATAGAGTAGTAGAAAGTAATGAGTGCTACAACCAATGGATTTTTTTAATTATATGATGAAAAAAATTATGGTAGGTGAGACACCACGATCCTTTGTTCCGGTATTAATAAATAGGTAATTACACACACACATACTCGGGGGCCAGGAGCTATCGACCCCTGCAACCACAAATAGGCGAGTACAGATGCAAGTTGAAAACTCTGATGAGTCACAGGGATTTTAGGAAGTATTTCTTCAGTCATAGAGTTGTCAGGAAGTGGAACAATCTGGAGAGTGATGTAGTGGAGGCAGGATCCATACATAGCTTTAAGAAGAGGTTCGATAAAACTCATGGGGAAGGGAGAGAGTGGACCTAGTAGCGACCAGCGAAGAGGCGGGGCCAGGAGCCGTGACTCGACCCCTGCAACCACATATAAGTGCACACACACAAGCATTCACCTGAAGCCTTGTTCTCTCGATTTCTTTCTGTAGAGTCAAATGTTAAAAATGTTGCACTAGTATGCGGGGTACCACTCAGGCTGGTGCAGATAAGGCACAATACTCGGGCAAAACGGCCCCAGATTTTCTTAACACCTGATACAAGACTATATATAAACTTCTCAGCGACGAAACAAAAATCTCAGGGAAATTGTAATTCACTAAGATAAAAATGGATAAATTTAGTCTCAACACCATTTTAAACGACTCGTGGAAAAAACCCACAAAAATGCTTCGGACTGACATAAAAATCCATATATATATATATATATATATATATATATATATATATATATAGTTATACCTGGAGTTTACATGAAGAGTGTTCCGGGGGTCAACGCCCCCGCGGCCCGGTCCAAAACAACAGGAAAAAATAGTCATGAAAAAGATGCATGAGTGAGGTCATTGTGCAACAATTGTTAAGAAATAGCGGAAACTGAGACAAAGAATGATGGTTGGCCCATACATACTGCGTGGTACACTTGCACTCTACTATACCAACTTGCGATTTTGGCTTAAATAGAAACGCTATTCTTGCCGAATAAGGCAAGCGAAAATTTGTGTATGCAATAATTTCGCAAAAATCATTCTGAACCTAATGAAAAAAATATATTTCATTGTGTTTGTTTATTATTAAATTATTGTAAACTTATCTAAAATATATTTTGTTGGATAATGCTAAATTAAATTGCGCTTGTTATAATAAGGTTAGGTAAGTTTTCTAAGGTTCTTTTGGTACAAAATTATTAATTTTACATTAACATAAATGAAAAAATATATCTTTAAACGTATAAGAGAAAATTTTAGAAAGAACTTAATTTTAAATGAGTTTTTGTTAATTGGCCAATTTTACCAATTCGGCACGACATATATATATATATATATATATATATATATATATATATATATATATATATATATATATATATATATATATATATATATATATATGGATTACGACGGGGATGAGCGGAGGGGGAGGGGGTGAGTGGTTCTGGATAATGGGTGGTGAGGTGGGTGGGGATCGCTGACCCAGGCTGTAATATGGTGCCCAACTGGACATGATGAGGATGACCCCCGCCTCCTGAGTGATTCCTGGAGGGACTAAGGGGAAGAAGAGAAAGAAACAAAGATGGGTTGGAGAGATAGTAGTGAAAAGAGAACTGCGAAAAAAATATATAGGAATGGGGAGAAAACTACCCGTGGAAGGCAGTGGCTAGTTTACTATACACCCGGTATCCATGTTATTGACGATAGCACAAGAGTATAGGGATACAGAAAATTCATATTAACTAATCCCCAGAAGGGTAAACAGTATATCTGGGTATATATTTACAATTTATATCCCATCTTTTACAAGAAAATTTAGGATGCTTACTTAAAATGTCTAGTTTTTCATTAATATATCACGTAGGTTATTATACTGTCTATGGTCCTCAGTAAGTGGACAATGAACACAGTGTTCAAGAAACTGACCTTAACCACAAACTCTTAGTAGTCAAGGTTAGGCTACAAAATAATGTTTACATTGCAAATTGCTCTTAACTGTGCTCATCTAGGTTCATATTATCGTGTGAGTTATAGATCTACTCTGGCTTCTATCTGTATGCCTCTAACATTCTGATTATTTACTTCTCTCCTAATATTATTTCTAATGCTAGATACAACCAAAACAATGATATATTCTATTTTTTTTAATCAATTTGCTTTCTTCCTATAATTTATCAGCTTTATTACGAAGGAGGAATGATTTAGTGTAAGACTGGATCCTTTAGATTTGTATATGAATTAAATTTTCTCTGACTTTTTTAATATTTATTCCTGGCTTCTCCATTATGTTAATAGAGCCATTATGAGTCAAGGATTTATAGTGACGACATTAAATTAGTACTGATTAACGAGTCAGGTTCATTGTCGTAAATAGTGCCACTGGAATAGTGAACAATTGAATTTGTGATGAAAATTGAGACACATGAATCTACACGACTAGGGTGTTCTTCACACCAACCTCATCTTTTGTATATACTACTACTGTCCTCCATTCATGTCGTTGAATTTGTATTGATAAAGCCACTGGAGGGCGAAACGTATACAATAAAGATACCCAGATGTTACACACGTGTCTTAATTTTCACCTTGAAGGTATTGTGTACCATTCATGTATAACTGTGTATTGTAGAAGCCCAGGTGTTAATTCATATGACTAAGGGGACAAATGATGAAAATGGTAGAAAATAAAGAAAGGAATGAAAGAGGGGTCTGGAAAAAAGTAGGATAAAAAAGTTCTTAGGGGAGGAGAGGAAGAGCAGAAGAAAAAGGAGGTAGCATTGGAGGAGGAATAGGAAGAAGAGGAGGGGAAGAGAAAAGAAGTGAAACGTTATGAAGGAAAAGATGCCAGAAAGTGTATATATAACATAGAAGGGAAGCTGAAGGGACTAAAAGTTAAAGATAGGATGGAAGGAGAGCGAAAAGAGGGATAAGGGGAATAAGGAAAGGAAGGGGAAGAAAGGGAGGAGTGAGGGAAGATAAGGAAAAGCGACGTAAGATAAAGAGGGAGAAGGGAGGGATGGGATGGAAGGATAGGGAGGGAGTAGGGAGAGGGAAACACCATCATTATCGACTCCAAATTATTGTCAATTTAGGCGCCGGGGACTGATGGACTAGATTAGTCAAATTCTGCATGACGATAAGACGACTCTCTCTTCTCTCTCTCTCTCTCTCTCTCTCTCTCTCTCTCTCTCTCTCTCTCTCTCTCTCTCTTGCTCTCTGTCTCTATATATCGTTCTTAGTGTTTTTATATATTATATATGTAGTGCCGAATAGGTAAAACTTGTGATTTTGGCTTAAATAGCAACGCTCTTCTTGCCGAATAAGGCAAGCGAAAATTTGTGTATGCAATAACTTCGCAAAAATCACTCTGAACCTAATGAAAAAATATATTTCATTGTGTTCGTTTATTATTAAATTATTGTAAACTTATCCAAAATATATTTAGTTGGATTAGGCTGAATTAAATTGCGCTTGTTATAATAAGGTTAGGTAAGTTTTCTAAGGTTTTTTGGTGCAAAATTTTTAATTTTTAGATTAACATAAATGAAAAAAACATATCTTTAAACGTATAAGAGAAAATTTTAAAAAGGACTTAAATTTAAATGAGTTATATATATATATATATATATTTTTTTTTTTTTTTTATTAACACATTGGCCGATTCCCACCAAGGCAGGGTGGCCCGAAAAAGAAAAACTTTCATCATCATTCACTCCATCACTGTCTTGCCAGAAGGGTGCTTTACACTACAGTTATAAAACTGCAACATTAACACCCCTCCTTCAGAGTGCCGGCACTGTACTTCCCATCTCCAGAACTCAAGTCCGGCCTGCCGGTTTCCCTGAATCCCTTCATAAATGTTACTTTGCTCACACTCCAACAGCACGTCAAGTATTAAAAACCATATGCCTCCATTCACTCCTATCAAATACGCTCACACATGCTTGCTGGAAGTCCAAGCCCCTCGCACACAAAACTTCCTTTACCCCTCCCTCCAACCTTTCCTAGGCCGACCCCTACCCCGCCTTCCCTCCACTACAGATTTATACACTCTCGAAGTCACTCTGTCTCGTTCCATTCTCTCTACATGTCCAAACCACCTCAGCAACCCCTCCTCAGCTCTCTGGACAATCGTTTTGGTAATCCCACCTCCTCCTAATTTCCAAACTCCGAATTCTCTGCATTATATTCACACCACACATTGACCTCAGACATGACATCTCCACTGCCTCCAGCCTTCTCCTCGTTGCAACATTCATCACCCATGCTTCACACCCATATAAGAGCGTTGGTATAACTATACTCTCATACATTCCCTCTTTACTTCCATGGACAAGGTTCTTTGTCTCCACAGACTCCGAAGTGCTCCACTCACCCTTTTCCCTCATCAATTCTATGATTCACCTCATCCTTCATAGACCCATCCGCCGACATGTCCACTCCCAAATATCTGAATACATTCACCTCCTCCATACTCTCTCCTCCAATCTGATATCCAATCTTTCGTCACCTATTCTTTTTGTTATCCTCATCACCTTACTCTTTCCTATATTCACTTTCAATTTTCTTCTTTTACACACCCTACCAAATTCATCCACCAACCTCTGCAACTTCTCTTCAGAATCTCCCAAAAGCACAGTGTCATCAGCAAAAAGCAACTGTGACAACTCCCACTTTGTATTTGCTTCTTTATCTTTTAGCCCAACACCTCTTGCCAAGACCCTCGCATTCACTTCTCTTACAACCCCATCTATAAATATATTGAACAACCACGGTGACATCACACATCCTTGTCTAAGGCCCACTTTTACTGGGAAATAGTCCCCTTCCCTCCTACACACTCTAACCTGAGCCTCACTATCCTCATAAAAACTCTTCACTGCTTTCAGTAACCTTCCTCCTATTCCATACACCTGCAACATCTGCCACATTGCCCCCTATCTACCCTATCATACGCCTTTTCCAAATCCATAAATGCCACAAAAACATCTTTACCCTTATCCAAATACTGTTCACCTATATGTTTCACTGTAAACACTTGGTCTACACACCCCTACCTTTCCTAAAGCCCCCTTGTTCATCTGCTATCCTGCTTTCTGTTTTACTCTTAATTCTTTCAATAATAACTCTACCATACACTTTACCAGGTACACTCAACAGACTTATTCCCCTATAATTTTTGCACTCTCTTTTGTCCCCTTTGCCTTTATACAAAGGAACAATACACGCTCTCTGCCAATCCCTAGGTACCTTACCCTCTTCCATACATTTATTAAATAATAGCACCAACCACTCCAAAATTATATCTCCACCTGCTTTTAACATTTCTATCTTTATCCCATCAATCCCAGCTGCCTTACCCCCTTTCATTCTACCCACTGCCTCACGAACTTCCCTACACCCACAACTGGCTCTTCCACACTCCTACAAGATGTTATTCCTCCTTGCCCTACACACGAAATCACAGCTTCCCTGTCTTCATCAACATTTAACAAATCCTCAAAATATTCTCTCCATCTTCCCGATACCTCTAACTCTCCATTTAATAACTCTCCTCTCCTATTTTTAACTGTCAAATCCATTTGTTCTCTAGGCTTCCTCAACTTATTAATCTCATTCCAAAACTTTTTCTTATTTTCAACAAAATTTGCTGATAACATCTCACCCACTCTCTCATCTGCTCTCTTTTTACATTGCTTCACCACTCTTTTAACCTCTCTTTTTCTCTTCATATACTCTTCCCTCCTTGCATCACTTCTACTTTGTAAAAACCTCTCATATGCTAACTTTTTCTCCTTACTACTCTTTTACATCATCATTCCACCAATCGCTCCTCTTCCCTCCCGCACCCACTCGCCTGTAACCACAAACTTCTGCTGAACACTCTAACACTACATTTTTAAATCTACCCCATACATTTTCGACCCCATTGCCTACACTCTCACTAGCCCATCTATCCTCCAATAGTTGTTTATATCTTACCATAACTGCCTCCTCTTTTAGTTTATAAACCTTCACCTCTCTTTTACTTACTGATTCTATTTTCCTTGTATCCCATCTACCTTTTACTCCCACTGTAGCTATAACTAAAAAGTGATCTGATATATCTGTGGCCCCTCTATAAACATGTACATCCTGAAGTCTACTCAACAGTCTTTTATCTACCAATACATAGTCCAACAAACTACTGTCATTACGCCCTACATCATATCTTGTATACTTATTTATCCTCTTTTTCTTAAAATATGTATTACCTATAACTAAACCCCTTTCTATACAAAGTTCAATCAAAGGGCTCCCATTATCATTTACACCTGGCACCCCAAACTTACCTACTACACCCTCTCTGCATGTTTCTCCCACTTTAGCATTTAGGTCCCCTACCACAATTACTCTCTCATTTGGTTCAAAAGTTCCTATACATTCGCTTAACATCTCCCAAAATCTCTCTCTCCTCTACACTCCTCTCTTCTCCAGGTGCATACACGCTTATTATGACCCACTTTTCGCATCCGACCCTTATTTTAATCCACATAATCCTTGAATTTACACATTCATATTCCTCTTTTCCTTCCATAACTGATCCTTCAACATTATTGCTACCCCTTCCTTAGCTCTAACTCTCTCAGATACTCCTGACTTAATCCCATTTATTTCTCCCCACTGAAACTCGCCTACCCCTTCAGCTTTGTTTCGCTTAGGGCCAGGACATCCAACTTCTTTTCATTCATAACATCGGCAATCATCTCTTTCTTATCATCCGCACTACATCCACGCACATTCAGACAACCCAGTTTTATAAAGTTTTTCTTCTTCTCGTTTTTAGTAGATTTGTACAGGAGAAGGGGTTACTAGCCCATTGCTCCCGGCATCTTAGTCGCCTCATACGACACGCATGGCTTACGGAGGAAAGATTCTTTTCCACTTCCCCATGGACAATAGAGAAAATAAAAAGAACAAGAGCTATTAAGAAAAAGAAGAAAAACCTAGATGTGTGTATGTATATATATGCATGTGTATGCCAGTGTAGTGTGACCTAAAGTGTAAGTAGAAGTAGCTAGATATACCTGTTATCCAGCGTGTTTATGAGACAGAAAAAAGACACCAGCAATCCTACCATCATGTAAAACAGTTTCAGGTTTCTGTTTCACAGTCACCTGGCAGGACGGTAGTACCTCCCTGGGTGGTTGCTGTCTACCAACCTACTACCTACCTACTACCTACCTATATATATATATAATTCTGGTCGTATGTATACGCACATGTGAAATTTCACAATATTCATTGTTCTTGCTTCATCACATTCCAGAAACAAAAACAATCGGTCAAATTTTAAGGAATTTATATTTTGAATTAGATTTTTTTTTTCTGATCGTTAAAATATATCAGAGAAGATTTCAGAGTCAAGAATCCTTATAACAATTATTACAGGCGACTTTTTTTGGTCTGCAGAGACTGAAATGTCTATATTAAAGTGTATTTCTACCAGTCACCAGCAATGCCTTCCACCCCATATATAAAAAAGAATCTGTGTACAGAGGAAGAAAAAAGCCGAAGGAATTTTTTCAAAAATTGACGACGAGGAACACGGGGAAAAAAAAAAGGTGGGGTCTCGTTTCCAACAATTAATGGACACTTTGGAAACTTTGCAAACTCATCTTTTTTTTGACAGAGTTTCGCCCAACTTCGTTTTGGAAATGGCGTGTTAAGTTGCCTTCTAGCAAGTAACACAGCTCTCTCTCTCATCAAATATTATTATTATTATCAGTAGTAGAAGTAGTAGTAGTAGTAGTAGTAGTAGTAGTAGTAGTAGTAGTAGTAGTAGACAGGAATTCTGAGAAACGAACTTCACAACTGAATACTCACAACTGTGTCAATTGAACCACTAAGTGTAAACAAAGGAAACTGTATATCAGTTTGGGCAGCTGTTATGGTCTTGACAGAACCTCCAGTGGAACCAAAGTTCACTTATTGGAAACTTTGTCATGCTAATGAGTAAAATATCATCGATTTCAATTTTTAATCAAATTTTAACCTGTATTATTAACAAGAATAATGGAAAGTATAATTTCCTTGCAGATTAGATGTATTCTTGAGAGATTTAATTCTTTTTAATTTTAATATTCAAGTATTTATTGGTAACGGGAATACTGTGCAGTCTTAATTAATGACCCCCGAATAGTAAATAGGTATTAATCCTCATTAACCAACGAATGATTGTGAGAGCTGGATCCTCCGTCCGTTATAATCTTACTTGGGGGATTACATACTACTGTAACGTGCATCATGCTTTGTTATAGTGATTAAACATCGATCGAGGCCGTCAGAAGGGAAGAACAATGGCCTACCATGTTGTTTATGGGAATACTTGTGAGAGACTGAGGAAAAGAGGGAGAGTGGAGGCCTGGAAGGAGGGGGGTAAACAGGGAGGAGGACTGGAAGGAGGGGAAATAGAGGAGGCCTGGAAGGAGAGGGGTATACAGGGAGGAGGACTGGAAGGAGGGGAAATAGAGGAGGCCTGGAAGGAGGGGAAATAGAGGGAGAAGGACTGGAATTAGAAGAAATAGAGGGAGAAGGACTGGAAGGAGGGGAAATAGAGGGAGGAGGACTGGAAGGAGGGGGAATAGAGGGAGGAGGCCTGGAAGGAGGGGGAATAGAGGGAGGAGGCCTGGAAGGAGGGGGAATAAAGGGAGTGTTACGCAGTAATTGGGATTACCTGAGGCCGAATGTACATGTCATGCAGAAACCTGCATAACAGGGAGGAGGACTAGAAGGAGGGGGAATAGAGGGAGGAGGACTGGAAGGAGGGGAAATAGAGGGAGGAGGCCTGGAAGGAGGGGGAATAAAGGGAAGAGGACTAGGAGGGGGAATAGAGGGAGGAGGACTGGAGAGTGGATAAGAGAGAGATTTTGTTCGGATTTTTAACCCCGGAGGGTTAGCCACCCAGGATAACCGAAGAAAGGCAGCGCGTCATCGAGGACTGTCAAGTGTTATTTCCATTGGGGTCCTGAATCGTGTCACCCAGGATGCGACCCACACCAGTCGACTAACACCCAGGTACCTACTTGCTAGGTGAACAGGACAACAGGTGTAAGGAAACGCGTCGAAATGTTTCCACCCCGCCGGGATTCGAACCCGGACCCTCAGTGTGTGAAGCGAGAGCTTTGCCAACCAGGGTGACGTGGAGTTAGAGACTAATAGACAAATACGAAGCAAAGATAAATAATATAAACACCTTTCCTTTGGGTCGTCCCAGGAATGGTTGGAGGGAGGAGGTAAACGACGATGTGTGTGTTTGGAGCACAGATATCCAGCAGTAAGTGAGCGTGTTAGATAGGAGTGAGAGAAGATAAGTGGTTTTTACGACGACGCGCTGTCGAAGTGTGGGAAGGTAACACTTACGAAGGGATACAGTGAGACCCTTTAGAGACTATATGGACTTGAGTCCTGGAGGTGGTAAGTGTGTATGTGTGTCTTCAGCTAGAATACATAAGGCATGAGTTAACTATCACAACGATGAGGTATTACCTGACTCCTAGTAATCTGATCATGAAAGGTTAACACCTGACTTCGATTGATTTGACCCTTGAAAGGTTGAGAGCCATCGTTCTCAGTTTTACAACTCTATTGTCCAGCCTGGGCGCGACTTGCTGAAGTAAAATTGTCTTTCAGATAAAGCTTGGAAGTGATGCAAAAAATTTGATTCAACAATACACCTTTTTTGTTATAATTGTCAGATTTGAACGCCAGTTTGCAATTAATATTGTGGTGAAAATCACGTTTATAACATAACACACTACAAACTTCCCTATCATTCCTCTCGTATTCACACACACGCTTGTCGAAACATCTTCCTGCGTCTCCCACATATACTTTTTCTGAGCATTGCTTGCAAGGCAGCAGGTCAATGTTGTTATTAAGTTTGGTTTTGACTACTAGTGATATAATTACTGCATTCCTACGTTACTTTAATGTATTATATCAGGCTATCTACCAATACACTGGATTGACTTGGCATGCTAATTTTGTTAATGGGGTTTAATTAAATGAACTTTGAAGAATGTTCACAAGTGAATTATTATGGGGAGCGCTAAACACGTAGGGATTATATAGCGCCTGTGGGGGAGGGATGGAAGGCATTCAGGCTTAATTCGGGGAACTGGAATAAAGATCCAATTCCCTAGATCAAGAGCCCCTCACCAACATCAAGGAACCTCCCTTGAAGGGACTTACGAGCGAAGAGATTTTTGCGTATGTTAATAAAAAAACGGGAGCTATAATTTATATATAAGAGGAAAGATAATAATAACTTACCTTGGTTTTCTTTCAAGAGTTGACCTGGAGTGGAGTAGACACTAATAATTCTCAGAGTTACCCTCGCTTCTGTCTCCTTGTAACATTACACTTTTATCCCACTAACAGGATTCCTCCATATTTGTTTTTTTCGCTCTTATGTTTCCCACAGTAAGATAATATACCTTAGAATGTAATTTTCCATTTTTCATACATTATTCACTTAGTTCAGTGATGTTAATATGTGTTTTTATTCAGGTTATGAGCAATATTGCCCGCCTATTTTATTCATTTAGTTTCTCATATCATTCGCATTAAAACGTTCGTTTTGGGAAACTTTTTTTTTTTCTATTAAAAAAGTTTTTCACAATGTTTCACAAGTGTTGGTAATGATGGAACATTATTTTCGTACAGTTTATAACTAGTTTAATATCTTAATTATAGACATCTGATGAAAAAATTAACAAATGGATCATTGTCTTTTATTATTTACTGACAGTTGCAGTAATCTATAGACTTTTTTTTTAATTTAATAGTACAGCTGTAACTATTATATTTCTTTATTACCAATAGTGTTTTAAATTTCAATTATCTTCATTCATTTCGTGTTCCTTGTAGCTGTGCAGAATTATTTGGTGTAAATATAGTCTATTTTTTAAGATTATAGTGAAATTAATGATTATATATGTGGTGTTGGATCATGATTCGATTAACTGTACGATAGTTCAAGTCTCTCTTCATAACAATGTTCTTTTTATCCAAGAGTATTCGTAATTGATCTTGTCCATCATCAGTAATTAGTGTTGATGGTTAGATTCGTCAGGGAGCGCTAAATCCGCAGGGGTTCGTAGAGCACTTGGGAAATGGGAGATACGGTTCTCTATGCTACACTAAAGTATTATGGAGTTATTTACGTCACATAATGGTGCATCTTGCATGACGCAACTATAACAGTGTGTTGCTTCTTCGTAAAGCAACTACAACAGTGTGTTGCATCTTCATGAGGCAACTGCAACAATGTGTTGCATTTTCATGAAGCAACTACAATAGTGTGTTGCATCTTCATGAAGCAACTACAATAGTGTGTTGCATCTTCATGAAGCAACTACAATAGTGTGTTGCATCTTCATGAAGCAACTACAACAGTGTGTTTCAAACAAGCGAGGCGACTTAACCACTTAAAATCTTTAGTCCAGGTCGATGATTTGGAGACCTGCATAGATTACAGAGGGATTTTATTTCTCCAAAGAAGAAAATGTATCCTGATTCAGGTCTTGTGTCACACGATGACCCACTCAACGAAGTTTTGGTCATTTGACCGAGGTCTTTCTGTATCTTACCGGTCCACCCAGTAAAGAATTAAATACCACATCATGAGATGGTACATTTTCAACCCCATATATAAAAAAGCAATGGGTCTCTATACAGAAGTGTCTAAGCATACAAAAATTCATTTAATAGTTAAATATTCGGAATTGAGGGAAGAGTACTGGGAGTATTATACAAGTAACCACAGGTCTAATTACTGATAATATTCTCCAGGACAATGTCCTGGCATGGGTTTTAAAATATATCTATTTTTTTATAATATTCGTCAGGAGACAGGACAAGTGTCTCCCAACAAGGGTCTTAAAATGACCCGTTCAAGAGTCAGCACAGACAGGTCTCATTGAATCCACCTGTCCAGTTGTTATTCCGGACTGCAGACTTAATCGAACATGGAGAGATTTGAAAAATAGACTAGTGAGATATGACATTTTCTTGTGAAGTTGTCACTTATTGAACTGAGACACGAGTTTCTATTTTAGTCACACTTCAAATGTCAAATGAGGGTTTGGTACTGCATACAACAGCATCAAGCAGTTCTAGAACAAGTTGACCATCCGTAGCAGCTTCTAGTAGCAAGAAAAGGATGAAAAATGTTCAGATTTGAAGAGTTCTTGAGTCTTGCGCGTAGATAGTACATGATAGTCCTTAATCTAAATAGAAGTAGATTATTCTTCTGAGCAGATAGCCTCGGTGTGGACTTCCAAGTCCTCTGCTCTCTATTTTTCCCATGACTTTCACTCTCTAGATAGATGACAAGCGTGACTAGAGTGAGGGTGTTTTGTGCGAGTGAGGGGGGCGAGGGGCGGGGAGCGGCGCGCCCAACCTCACTCCACCGCGTCCTACGCAACACTAATATACTCCACCATGTGACTCCCTCTATATCACCTCTCCTCGTGCACACTATTATACACATTTTCCTTGCACTCGTAAAGGGAGGCTACCTTGATGCTGGTGAGGGGCTCTTGATTTAAAGATATTGGAACTGCTCTTTCTTCCATGGAACAACCTTCTTACTAGGCAGTTCTCATGGCTACCAGGCTATGCTGTTTACATTTCCCAAGTCTCTGATACAGGTAACACTTCAGTGTCTGTGTACGACAAGAGACCAGGTCATAATAAGATGGAGGATCAAGCCTTCACCCACTCCTCAAATGACCTACATGGGTTTAGCGTTTCATGAAGTGAAATATAATGCAAATCACTTGTAGTTATGGTATTTAAGAAGGTAGAAGGCTGTATAACTCTCTGATCTTTTGTGAGCAGTGATTCTAGTGGGTAGGTCCTGACCTGCTTGTATTATGTAGGCAGTGGGACAGTCTTTGCAAGAAATTTCCTAGATTCACAATTTAAAAGAGGGAGCGTATAAGGTTTCAGAACTTCCTAGATCATTGTCAAGTCACAATTAAACGAGAAAACGTTATCGTAAAGTTCATCTTCCAATTGCGGGTTATTTGTGAATTGTTTCATGTGTGATATTGTGGCATTTATTCTTCAGTTCCCAAGATTGATGAGCACCTTCACAGGTATTAAGGTACCCCCTTGAAGAGTGACCTAGTAGGTAGCGTATTAAGGAAACATTTGGCCCACCAGGGAATTTATCAATTCAATACAGACAGAAAAATAATGAAATATCAGTATGGAGGTGAGGTGTAGTGTAGGCGGGGTGCTGTAAATTGTAACTGATGTCACCTGACAGCTGTGTCCTTATGTTCTAAAATAAATTCAGCTCAAGCTCTGGAGATAACTAAATCTCCATGTGTACGACACGCCTGTATTGCTAAGACTAATGACTGCCTTCTAGGCAACGGCACCTCTGCATATCCTTCTCTTTGATAAGTGGTTTCTCACCATTCCGTTTTATTACGTGGTCGTGGCTATTTCTGCGAATAACAGATATTATTGGCGTTATCAGTGCTCACGGGTATGCAAGTCCCAGGCCCTCTCTCCCACATATACTTTCTCGCAACCTTCACATGGTGCAACATGCAATACAATCGGAAACAGGCGGGCTTAACAATGCACAACAAGCCACATGGGAATGGGAATCTTTAGTTTCAGATCTTTCTCACCCATGCGTCGTCAGGAGCTATGCAATATTGCAAGACTAGCAACAGATTCCTAGGAGGGGAAATTCTCCGAAGCAAGGCAGAAGCGTATCAGCTGCGCCTCTCTCTATCTCTCTCAGAACCCATGGAGAGATTCTGTGTGGTCCCATTGTCTTCAAAGTTTCTAGCTCGAGGTGTCTGGCTCTGTCGGGGTTCAAGCAACAGGGTCCATGTGACCAAATTGGAAACTTATTCTTCCCGTTTATGTTATCAGAGAAAACATTGTTTCCTCTGCCTTTCCTTTCACATAAGCCTCCAGGAGTTAGTTAGTCTGATATCTTTATTATGTACCCCATACCCATCCTGTGGGTGGTAGTCAAAAGATTACAGAGGTACATAATGGGTCCAGGGACTGGGCCCCAAAGTTTTGATAGCTGAGCAAGTTACAAAGGTAATGAACTCACAAGTTACAAAGGTAATAAACTCACAAGTTACAAAGGTAATGAATCATGTAAGTAAATTTACTTACTTACTTTTATCCATGGTTACAATCATGGGCATGACAAATTTAATGAATGAGCAAAACAAGCATTAAATGAAGAGAATGTAAGTTTATTTAGGCACAGGTACACATAAGTACAATTATCATACGTCAGACAAAACGAATTATTTCTATTAGAGTCTTTGTAATATATGAAATGACTAATATTTCTCTTAAGTGGTGTAATATTGCCCGGTTGGGTCAGTTACAGACATTTTGACCTCTGTAAACCTTGTTTTTTTCGCTACCGCTCATATGATACTTATAAAGTGTACAATAAACTAGCAGCTCAAACGACACAACTAAACAAAATAAAACTATTATTTTCCAGTCCAGATTTAGGCAATATATATTCCTGGTCTCCCGGGAGGCCGGGCTCAATAACGCTACGCTTTAGTAGACCTTAACAACCCCAACAACAAGCGTCTTTGTAAACTTCATCTGTTGTATTGCGTAAAAGAAACTTAATCTGTTGTATTGCGTAAAAGAAACTTAATCTGTTGTATTGCGTAAAAGAAAAAACTTCATCTGTTGTATTGCGTAAAAGAAGAAACTTCATCTGTTTTATTGCGTATAAGAGGAAGAAAAAGAAGAGTGGATTATTTGTTTTAAGAGAAGAAGAATAAAGAAGAGAGGCGCTGTCTCAAGATGGGCGGTGGAGATCTAGTAATTATTCATTCATCTTAGCTGTTAATTTTAAGAGACGCCTGAGTTTTCCACTCTCCTAATATCATGTTTATTTTTCCCCTATAATCTACCTTATCCATAATTACTATCGCATTTGTCTGCTTTCGTAAAGTGAAGTCCAGGAACTTTCCTCAACTCATGATATAACTTAACAAATATTTAAGGACAATTTTGTTGCAGAAGTCTGAGCGAAGCTCCAGTTAAGATAAGATAGGATTTGTTCAGATTTTTAACCCAGGGTTGGGAGGGTTAGTCACTCAGGATAACCTAAGAAAGTCAGTACATCATCATCGAAGACTGTCTTATTTCCATTGTGGCCTTTCAGTTTTATTCCCCAGGATGCCACCCACACCAGTCCACTAACACCCAGGTACCTACTTAATGCTAGATGAAGGACCCCAATGGAAATAAGTCACTGACTTTTTTGGGTTATCCTAGGTTCTCTACACATAGCCTATGTATGATAATCTATGTGTAACTGTATTTGTGTATTATTATAATCAAGTAGAAGCGCTAAACCACGGGGGTTATACAGCTGTATTTGTGTATACCTGAATAAACTTACTATGAACAGGGACAGCAGTTACCAGTAGTAACTAAATACCTGGGTGTTTGTAGACTTGTGAGAAATAACCTTTAAAAGAACCTGAGCATAATCCTCCAGGTAATGTCCCCCTAAAAAAGGTCCACAATGGAAATAAGCCATGATGTTTTGCTCTCTATGGTTATTCTGGGCTGTAAACCCTCTGGGTTTTCTAGTTTAAATAAAGTCTTCTATTTCAAACTTAAGTCACACTGCCATGTTTGACCGAGTTGATAGTTTCTCTAGAATCAGTTATTACATCTTGGCATTACTGAACATGCTTATTAGAAACCTGAAATAATTGTGTCCAGATACTGGGGCCTTCTTGATAGCTAATGATTCCATTACACAAATATAAGAAAATGTCTAAGAATTAGTCTTCAGGATGAATGATACATTTCTTTCCTTGACAGCCTCACATATTTATAAATGTGTAAAAAACAATATTAAAGTACCATCATTCTACATTAAAATTCTGAATAAATACACAGTACAGCTTTGTAAACATGATCAGCTGTGATTGAAGGGGGAGGGTTGGAGTCTTGTGGCCATGGTGTTCCGTGGTAAGCAACACTCGCCTCACACACCGAGTGTCTTTGTTCAATCCTGGTTGGGTGGAAACGCTCGGGCTTGTTTCCTTACACCTGCAGTCCCTGTTCACCAAGCAAGGAAGTAGGTACTTGGGTGTTAGTCGACTGTTGTAGGTCGCATCCTGGGGGACAAGATTGAAGGACTCCAGTGGAAATAAGAAAGACAGTCCTCAGTGACGCCCTGACTTTCTTAGGTTATCCTGGGTAGCTAACCCTCCAGGGTTAAAAATCCAAACAAAATCTTATCTTACCTTACTGTATGTAGCATTGATTTTAACACTCAACTTCCACATTTTCATGGTGAAGGCATTTACTAGGGTTACATTAGCTTGACAGAGCTACTTGTTGTTTAGTAGATAATGCCAGCATTATTTTGTCCATACCTTGGCAGTAGCATAGACTATTAAGATATAATAAATCATACCTAAAGAAAAATCTTAAGTTTAGTTTTTAAACTGGTCTGTAATGGATTTACTGAGCTTGCTGTGGTTAATTATTTTCCCTAGTGATTTGTGTAGTATTCAGCTATGTATATTTATACAAATAACTTTTTCAGAACTTGAAGAAATCATGGCATCCACATACCATGAAGAACCAAGAGCGAGTATGGAAGGCAGAGCAACAGAAAGCCGAAGAAGATCGCAAAATGGCTGAACTTCAGCGAGAGCTGAAGGAGGAGAGGGAGAGGGAGATGCTAAGGAAGACTGCAGAAGAGTCTGGGGCAGTCGAGAAAAAGATGGATGATAAACTTGACTGGATGTATAAGGTTGGTTAGGCAAAAATCTTAGACTAAAAATATAATTTTTTGTAACTTTTCTCCCTTTGTTAATGGAATGGTGATCTAAACATCCTCTAATAGGTAGTGAATTTTGCTCTTTGTTGCTAAAAAATATTGCAGTCCACTGTATAGACTATTATGTACTGTCTTAAAATTCCTTTCTATATATTTACAGTACAGCCTCTCCTCACTTAGCGACGTACTCGTTTACCGACGACTTGGACTTAAGACAGGGTCTCTGACCAGTATGCATTCCTAAATAATGTACAGTGGTACCCCGGTTTACGATATTTTTTCATTCCAGAATGCTGTTCAAGTGCCATTACCAAACGAATTTATCTCCTTAAGAAAAGTTGTAAAATAGACTAGTCCTTTTAGACCCCCAAAATTACACTTACAAAAGCATTTAAAAAAATAAACTTACATAAAAGGGTGAGTTTGGGGACCATCGTAAACCGGGGTACCACTGTATATTAGGGCTGATTTCCTCAATTCTGTTTATTACAATGTACAGTACACTACTGTATAAACATTTAAAAATATACCAGAAATGTGCAAAGGTGACATTAAAACAATATCAAAGATGGTTGACACAATCCCACTACCATTATAGTATGCGCCTCACTTAGCGGCAAATTCGTTTACCGACGTGGTCATTAAAGAACAAAAAGGCACAATACCACGACTGGAACAATACACAAAAAACTCTCAAATAGGAGAAAGAAACTTATGATGTTTTGGTCTGGCTCGGACTATTAACTGGTCACACACTGGACCGAAACATCATAAGTTTCTTTCTCCTATGTGTGGGTTATTTGTGTACTAATTTTCATTACTTTTAACCACATTATTTATCCCTCCATTTTGCTATCTACACAATGCTGATTTACATTGCTGGAATTCCTTAATTCCTTCAAATTCTTTAAAATCCATTTTCAAACTCTGCATTTTCAGTAAGGTACAAGAAGAATCTACAGTGGACCCCCGACTTTCAAACATTCTTCATTCCGGAATGCTGTTCAAGTACTGTTACCAAACGAATATATTCCCATAAGGAATGATGTAAATTAGATTAGTCCGTTTCAGACCCCCAAAAATACACTTACAAAAGCACTTACAATAATAAACTTACATAAAAGGGCAAGTTTGGAGTGTTCGAATAGCGAGGGTCCACTGTACTTGTTTTAAGTTTTCAAAATGCAATTGACTTACTGTTACCAGCATCTGACCTCATTTTCTTTTATGAGAAACTGAGGATAAAAATACTGATCTGATTATCAGACTTTCTCCTCACTTCCCGACCCGTTTTTTAGAATTTTTGTCACCTGACTTTTCTACTTATTCTCTCATCAGCCACATTACTTGACCAGGCTTCTGTTTTTTCTTTATTTCTTGGTCAGTTGTCCAAGATTAAGGTGTGTAACTAAGTGAGAGATGATGAAAGTGTTTTTTCTTTTTTTCGGGTCACCCTGCCTTGGTGGGAAACGGCCGATGTGTTAATAAAAAAATAATAAACTATAGGTATCAGTGGTATTGGCTAATTTCATTGATGGTATTGGTATCAGAAATTTTTTGTATTGTCCCATACCTATCCAGGATGAACTGAAATCTCATCCAAAGTTTCCTCCCGTAAGTGTGAGGTATTTGTGAATTGTTCCAAATACCTGACATTTGTTTCCTTTCAACTCTAGCTTGGTTATGTAGTATCTGTTACTCTTGCATTCACCTGTGTTTATATTAAACTAGAAATGCATCCATTGATCGTGGATACTCTTGAGTTAAGATACCAATAGTGCTCGTGCATCATTTGCACCTTGATGTGGCCTACCTATGGACAAATTAATTCACCATACAGAGAGCTTTTTGTGCAAGATGAATTAAAAATCACTGACTGGACACAATTTAGGACTGAGGAAGCTGCTGGTTGGCAAAACATTTACACAAAAAAGATACCAGAGTGTTGCAGAAGTATGGAATCATGGACATGACAAGTAAGTGTAGTGAGGTATGGCTAGTGACTGAGGGTTGAGAATGGTCACCTTCTGACTGATGTTCTTCCCAGATTGTGGCATTTTTGTCTTCCAGAAAATTATTAATAAAGGGGTTTAAAGAATGGAAAACTACAGTGGACCCCCGGTTAACGAAAAAACTTCATCCCAGAAGCCTGCTCAAGTGCCATTACCGAACGAATTTACTTCCTTAAGAAATAATGTCATGTAGGTTAGTCTATTTCAGACCCCAAAAATACACTTCCACAAGCACTTACAATATTATACTTACATAATTGTACGATTTCCGGGGTGTTTGTTAACCGGGGGTCCACTGTATATGGTAACTATAGACAATACGTAGTTAGTCAGCATTCAAAATTTTCAGAATTTACAGTATTTCTGTCTAACTGAGGTAAAAGATGCTTTATACTGTAGTATGTAGACAATTGCAAAAGCCAACAAGTGTGAATAAAGACACTGGTAGTACAGGATACTTTTTTAATACAATATTTTGCCTATACACTGTACGTAATGTGAAATACAGCGGACCCTCGAGTTTCGGTCATAATTCATTCCAGAAGGCTGCTCAAGTGCCATTACCGAACGAATTTACTCCCTTAAGGAATAATGTCAAGTAGGTTAGTCCATTTCAGACCCCCAAAAATACACTTACAAAAGCACTTACAATATTACACTTACATAATTGTTCGATTTCCGAGGTGACCGAAACTCGGGGGTCCACTGTAAATCAATGCATTTCTTTTGTTGATTTTTAATTGTTGTTAATTCTTTCAGGGCCCAGGGGGTCATGTTAGCCGTGAAGAATACTTACTGGGGCGTAAAATTGATAAAGCCTTTGAGATGCTGGATAAATCAGAATCTGCTGCCAATTCAGCAGAGGGTGAGCAGCCTCCACCACAACACAACAAGGCAGTATACACCATAGAACATGGTGAGTTGGTGAATAAGACATTTCCAACACTTGGGTGTCTTTAATAAATAGGCGTTTTTGCCAACCAGTTGCTTTATCAGTTTCTGAGAATAATACTGATGGTGGAAGACATGAAGTGTAGTTTAAGGTGATCAGTCCCTTAGCTGGCTACTCAAGGATGCACAACCTGTGGCCCTTATGTGGCACAGTTGCACCCATTAATGTCTTATATGGCACAGTTGCACCCATCAATGTATTATGGGGCACAGTTGCACCCATCAATGTCTCATGGGGCACGGTTGCACCCATCAATATCTCATGTGGCACAGTTGCACCCATCAGTGTCTAACGGGGCACAGTTGCACCCATCAGTGTCTTCAGGGGCACAAGTTGCACCCATCGATGTTTTATGTAAATTATCAAATAACCAGATTTGTGACATTATGTACCATCCATTGGTTTTATTTAGTTTATAAACTCTGTCACAGTGCTACAATGCTGAAATATTGACCTTAAAGTGGGTCTCATGTTTGTTCATTTCATTCAGTAAAGAAAGTCATCATTTGTGGAAACTGTGAGGGAAGATCTCTAAATATAAAATGGACGATGTGAGTGTATACACAGTATTGAAGTCAAAAAGTACTGATAGTGTATAATAAATAGGGTAAGGAACTGCCTTTTAAATTATGAATATTAATTTTTTCTTTTCTTGAATTATGTTAGAAATCAACCCTGAGTCTGTGATCCACCGAGAGGCCAGCAACGTACAAGTTGATATGCGACGGAAGCTGATGGAAGACCCACTCTTAGTAATACGTCAGAGGGAGGAAGAAACCAAGCGGCAGATCACAAGTAATCCTGTTAAGATGAAGCAGTTACAGCAGTTGGTAAGGGCTTCTGATCAACAACTACAATAGTTAAGCCAGTTGGTCATTAGAAGTGTAGACAATGGAAGTAATCACAAGTAATTCTGTCAAGATGTAGCATTGGTTGGTGAATCCAGTTGGAAAATATTTTGAACGATCTGAAACTCATTTCTCTGTGCAAAGAATTAAGTATTTTTAGCAGAATTTTCTTTAATACCAGCGGGCCCCGCGTATACAGCAGGTTAGGTTCTGGGCTACTGCTGTAAAGCAACACTGTAAAGTGAAACACCCTTTTTGTACTTTCAAAAGCCTGATGACATGTTTATCATATATTAAGTGAGCAATAGAGCTATGCCTAAAAAATTCATCATATGCAATGCACACATTATTTACCTTTAAATATTTTCATATTTAGCTTATAGTGAGTGGTGAATATATTTATTGTAGGAAGTCTGAATAAAGTAATGAGTGTACTGTATGTGCATTTTACTTTTTTATTGTTTTTTTTATGCCTAGTTCTATTGCTAACTTAATATATGATAGTGTAAACATGTTATCAGGTGTTTATGTGCAGTATTTAAAAGTGAAAAAAAGAGTGACTCGCTTTACGACAATTTTTGCTTTACGGTGGTAGCCTGGAACCTAACCCGCCATGTAAGTTTGGGCTATCCTGTATTTATTATTCAGTGACAGTACTTATTTATTTAGCATATACAGTGGACCCCCGGCTAACGAACACCCCGGAAATCGTACAATTATGTAAGTATAATATTGTAAGTGCTTGTGGAAGTGTATTTTTGGGGGTCTGAAATGGACTAACCTACTTGACATTATTTCTTAAGGGAGTAAATTCGTTCGGTAATGGCACTTTAGCAGGCATCTGGAATGAATTTTTTCGTTAGCCGGGGGTCCACTGTATTCATATTCAGATAGTTTTGACTTATGATGGGTTTGTTGGAATGTAACCCCATCGTAAGTCAAGGAACACCTGTACTGAGTTGGCAGAATTCTTGAATAATATTTTGTCCTCTTTCCTAGATAGCAACTATTAGAGCTAAGAAGAAGAAAAAGAAAAGATCCAGTAGCAGCAGCAGTTCCAGCTCTTCTTCAGATTCCTCTGATGACAGCTCGGACTCTGAGTCAGAGGATAAGAAAGTGTCTAAGAAGAAAAAGAAAAAGAAGAAAAGAAAAAAGCACCGGAAAAGCTCTTCATCCAGCAGTGACTCCTCAGAGAGTGACTCCAGTTCCAGTTCTGAGGAAGATAAGAAGAGGAAGAGGAAACGTAAATCCAAAAAAGAAAAGAAGGCAAAGAAAAGTGTGAGTTGTGACCCTTTTTTTGTTTTCTAACATATCACTCTTAGATATGAAGTTAAAGGGGGAAAGTAGCATTACAAAATATTGTACAGACACTCCTCACTTAATGACCGCTTGGACTTATGACTATCTTTGACCAGTTGGTATTGTACGCTGTACAAGAACTTTGGTCATGGAAACGGCAGCATGACGTCTCAGAATCAAGCATCTCATCTCGCATCACCTGCTTGATAATGCCCCAGGCCACCCCCAGTATTTTGATGATCTACACCTGGGTGTAAAGGTAGTGTATCTGACTAAAAACATGACTGCTATCCTACAGCCAATGGACCAGGGGGCTATAGCTATGTTCAAAGTGTATTATTTGCTCACAACTGTTTCCAAAACTGTAGCACTGACAGAAAATGATGAAGTAACCCTTCGTGATTTTTGGAACTCACATTTTACACTGCATAAAGAACAGTGAATCAGCTTGAGAGGGAGTGATGGAAAAGTGCATGCAAGGCACATGGAAAAAAATGCCTAAAACTTTTTGTGAATAATTTCGAAGCATTTGACAAAGATGAACATGATGATTCTCCATGGGGAAGTGGAACAGAATTCTTCCTCCGTAAGCCATGCGTGTCGTAAGAGGCGACTAAAATGCCGGGAGCAAGGGGCTAGTAACCCCTTCTGTATATATTACTAAATGTAAAAGGAGAAACTTTCGTTTTTCCTTTTGGGCCACCCCGCTTCGGTGGGAAACGGCCGACGTGTTGAAAGAAGAAGAAAGAACATGATGATGTCATAAATAAAAAAAATTGTGGAACCTGCTAACATGCTTAATTTAGATGTTCAGGTGGAAGATATTGGAGAATTAGTGGAACATGTCGAGGGAGCGCTACCTAACGAAGATTTAATAGAGTTGGAAGTGCAGCAGCCTCACTCACTCTCTCTCCTTTTGCACTCCCTCACCACCTTTTTAACTTCTTTTTTCTGTTTATATACTCTGCCCTCTATATATCACTTCTACAATGTAAAAACCTCCCATATGCTAACTTTTTCTCCCTTGTTATAGTGGAGCAACAGGTCCTGGTTGTTGTTTGCCGTTATTAAAGCTGGAAATGGAACGACAGGTCCTGGTTGCATTGTTTACATGGTTATAACTTTCTTCTTTCAACAAATCGGCCGTATCCACCGAGGCAAGGTGGCCCAAAAGGAAAAACGAAAGTTTTTCCTTTTAAATTTAGTAATTTATACAGAAGGGGTTACTAGTCCCTTGCTCCCGGCATTTTAGTCACCTCTTAAAACGTGCATATGGTTATCACTATGACCATAATTTTTAAAGGGGTGAACTGGTAAGCCAGCAGAAGTCCTTGGTCGGATGACCAAAAGCTCCACTGACGGGACATCATCTGACTAAGACCTGCATCAGGAAACACTTGTCCTGTTTCCTGACGAACCTTACCTACCTACCTACCTGTGCTAGTGAGGCAAGGTTGTCTGTTGTGCATTGTTTGTTAAACCATTCTTTATCATTCTCTGTGGATCCTATATCCCAGAAGTTGGTTATTGGGTTTTAAGCCTTTCGATTATTCAAGAGTCATTAAGGCTGCAGGTAACTTGCTCACCGCCAGTCAAGAATACTTTAATTCTTAAAGTATTCTTGACTGGTGCGGAGAAATTTTATTTAATTCCAAACTTATATTTTACCAATTTTGGTAGTGGGTAAACTAAAATATTTTATGTAATTTATTAATACAATACTAATTGTTTATTGCATTTTCAGAAAAAACAAGATGGCAAAAAAAAGAACAAAACTAAATCAAAGAAGAAAAAGAAAGAGAGTGATAGTGATGATGAAAAAGAGTTAAGAATTAGCAGTGAATGTAAAAAGATAAACATCGATTCTGAAAGACGAGGGAGGGAAGAGGGGAACCCGTCAACACGTGAAGTATATGGGGACAGAATGAAAAATAGAGACATGCGTCAGTCTTGGAATAAAGACCCCCAGAGAGATAGAGAAAGAGGGAGAAGCAGGGAAAGAGGTAGAGGGTGGGAACAGGGAGGAGGAAGAGGAGGAAGCAGGGGCAGAGGTAGAGGGTGGGAACAGGGAAGAGGAAGCAGGGGCAGAGGTAGAGGGTGGGAACAGGAAAGAGAATGGGGCAGGGATTATAGGAGGGAAGATAGTGTGGAGAGAGAAAGAACAAGGGAATGTGAAATGGAGAGAAGAAAGGAAAAGGATAGAAGCAACAGAGAGAGAAACGAAAGGAATCGATCACCTAAACATCATCAAAATGAAGCTAAAAGTAGAAGCAGGAGTAGAGAGAGGAGAGATAGTCACATAAACAGACCAAGAGCAAACAAACAAAAGTTAACAGAGGAGGAAATGGAAAAAAAGAGACAAGAGATGATGGAAGCAGCAAGGAAACGAGACGAAGAAAGGAAAGAAAATGTTCGGCGGTATACAGAAGAGAAAATGAAGGAAGAGATAATGGAGGAATCAGTGGAAAAGTTCATGAGGTAATGTTAAAGGAAGTAGATGTAGAAGAATATAACATTTTAGTATGCAGTTATCTCACATTATTATGAACATATACATACATGCCTTTGGCAAGACAGTGATTGTGCATATGATGGTGAAAGTGTTTCTTGTTCAGGTCATCCTGCCTCGGTGGGAAATATCCGGTGTTAAAAAAAATAAACCTGGTGCAATGTATACAAATAACCCGCACATAGGAGGCAGAAACTTGTCATCCAAGTTGTCATAAGTTGCTTTCTCCTATGTGTGGGTTATTCCAGCCATGTTATTGTTCCTTTTTATTCATTCAGTGCAATATATTTACACTCGTCTACAAATTTGAGAGCTTCCTTATTCATGGGTTTTGTTTATTGAACGTTTGCACTGATACAATACAACTTTCTTTTCTGCAGTACACAAAATGTAGTTTACTTGTAATACAGCCTCTCTTCACTTAGTGACATACTCGTTTACCGATGCCTCGGACTTACGATGGGCTCTAATCAGTATTCATACATAAATAATGCACATTAGAGCTGATTTCCTCTATTCTGTTTCTTTCAATATACAGTATACACTACTGTATAAACATTTTAAAATATACCAGAAATGTTATAAATGGTGCAAAGGTGACATTAAAACAATATCAAAGATGGTTGACAAACCCACTACCATTATAGTATGCTCCTCACTTAGCGACAAATTCGTCATTAATTGAGGAGAGGCTGTATAATATTGCTAAGCAAAAAAGAAAGCCACTAGCATGCTGTGCATTTCTAGCAGGCTAATACTAATGTTTACACTACTTAAGAACTACACATAGGTTATTGAGTATGAGTTTTTTATTAAATGTTCAGAAAGTGAAATAGCTAAGTGAATAATAGTTCTCTAATGTGTAACCTGTGACTAAATTAAAGTGTCCATTGTTCTAGCTTGTTTCCCCATGTCCAAATCTCTTACTATTTTGGTTATTAAATTCAAAATTGATCAGATTAGAGTGATACATTGCAGACATATGATGGTGAAAGTGGTGGGAGACGGTCAGCATGTTAGAAAAAGAAAATCTGGTCAATGAAATGCAAAATAAACAGATGTCGGAATCAAAATTTGTTTGCACATAATTTTGTATTAATTGGATTTTGTGCTTTTGTAGGACCTCCGTAACCATAACCCCTGACCAATTTGTAGGGACAGCTATAGAGTGCATCCTTGATTTAATGGACTAATAGGGAAAGTCTGGTAATACCAGCTAGTTTTTCATTGTCTAAATAATGAGATTTTTTAATGTTTTCTTAAAAATAATGAAAAATTCTATAAACAACAGACTTTGTCCTTTACAGTAAAACCTTGACCTAACAGACTCCCATTTAACAGATTTTGGAAACTATAGAGTAAAAGAATTGGTTGGATAAATGTTGTAATCATCAGACAAAATGGGAAAAGTCCATAGATTCTGGATTTTGTCCTTTTTGTGTTGATTTTGTCTGGTAGTCTTCTGAATCAATGGCCCAGCGATTCGTATTTTTGTCCAGTATGAGCCTAAGTGTCCTCGTCTAGAGCTCACTCATGGATACACTCGTCATTCAGTCTCCAATTTTTTTCTTGGCTTACTGTTTTGTGTGACTTTATTAACATACTGAGTAATGTGCAATTAACAATGGCTTCTAAAGCAAGTGGGGGTTCCAGGAGGAAATCCATGAATCTCTGTTCAGCAGAAACTTGAACTAATAAAGAAGGTTGAGTCTGGTGTCACAGGTATGTGAGGAATATGGTGTTAATGAGGTGTTCATGAGGCCTGGTCACAGACCGGGCTGCAGGGGCATTGACCCTCGAAACCCTCTCCAGGTATACTCCAGGTATTAAAAAACAATGTCTGATTCTTGTAGAAGAAAGGTCGAACTTACAGATTAATGCTCTTAAGTTTATTGTAGATGATGACTGTCTACTTCTTACAGTTTAGATAGATAGATAGTTTATTGTGACAAGATACAAAGATTTACAATGGGTTATGAGATTACAAGAGGTGTACATGCCAAAAGCCCCTAATATGCAGAGCATTGTGGGCAGACTTAAAATTAACTTAAAATTAAATGGTAAGAATTATAGTAAACAGTTTAATATAAGTATAGTTGAGTATTTAAGCTATGAAATTTGAACATGACATTTTTGAAACAATAGTTTTTTAATTTTGGATCATTTACAGTTTTATATGTGAACATAATAATTTATTATTTGTATTAATAATATAATTAAATCAGAATAAACAAATCTACTTCTTGTCAGCCATCTATTTTTTCACTAGTGGAGCTTTACAGCTCCTGTGACTGAAAATAAAAGTTATTCTGAATCACCACTATCGATCACGGCACTTTACACTTTTTTCCTCCACAAGAGGAAAGTAAAATTACTGTAAATTGCTGAAAAATTATTATACTGTCCTCGACTGCACATGACAGTACTATTGTACTTTCAACTTCATTTGATTTGTAATTCCTGTATAGTACTGTACAGTTTTACAGGTTACAATACTTTTTGTGTCCGGTAGTCTTCTGAATCACAAGACAAAGTCCATGGATTCCAAGCTTTGTTTGTGTTTTGATCACAAAAAATAAATTATATAATTCAGAGTCTATGGACAGTCGGCAGTAATGGACATGTCCTCCCCCACTAGTCCATTAATTCGAGAGTTCATTGTACTTCTGAAATCAATTTACCTGGCAGATTGTAATAATAAACAAGACAATTCTGGAAATAACAGGCTTAGTTGTTTCTGGAGTTGTATTAGACATTATGGATTTATCTGTTATGTCTAAAGTTTATCAAATGAAGCTTTTTTACAAAAGTTGAAAAGTTGAAATTTTGAATGTGGAATTGTTTTTCTGGTTATTAGTAATTAATTACCTTTTGATCAGATCAATTAAAGCAACTGAAAAGTATTTGGTATCTTGATGCAATTCAAAGGGCTGAGGAGGTGATGTTGATGATAATTTTCACAGAGAGGATGGAGCAGAAGAAAACAGTGTGTGCAAGTTTGTGAAGAAAGAAAGGACTGGAAGTGGTGGTCCAGGGAAGGGTTGGAGGGAGGAATGTGGGAAGTTTTGATTGTATCTCCTATTTACCAGGTCCTGTATAATCCTCTGCAGATTTAGCACTTTCGTTTGAATATAATAAATAATAATTAAATCATTTTCAGGACTCAGCTGTTAAGAGCATCAGGAGGCAGCATTGAGGAGCGAGTCAAGTCTCGTGTCAGTTCGGTGCAACGAGGAGGAACTCACATGGAGTCGAATTTTGCCAGAAAGTAAACTGAGATGAGGGAGTACATTGGGAAGGCAGATGAATTTAGGACAGTCAGTATTATTGCAGTTATTAATTATCTATCACATTTGATGCCAGATAACTGATATCTAACACATGTAGTAAGCCGCTTCTTGAAGCAAAACATGAGTGGTCATTATTAATGGTGTACAAGACCATCAGTAGATGACGGACACATATGGAACACTTGGGCAAACTTGATTGTGTATTGGACTGATATAGCCACTGGTGGGCAAAACGTCTCTACAAAGATACCCAGGTGTTGATGTATAAGACATGGCCAGCAGTTGGCTATCTTTATTGTCAAAATGTTTCACCTGCTCTGTATTATTATTATTATAATCAAATAGAAGCGCTAAACCACAGGGGTTATACAGCACCTGCTCTGTAGGCTTCTTCATTCGAATATTGTAGCTGGTATCGTATGCCATTATATATTATTATTACAATCAGTACCAAGTGCTAAACCCACAAGGACCATTATTATAATGATGCCCAAGTGTTAAACATGTGCCTTATTCTTGATTGGTCACTGGATGTACAAGCGTGATGCTGACTGCCGTGAGTGGGTGTTCAGACATGATATGCAGAACAAACCTTAATGGAATAATGTTTCACTGACCAGCCAGGCTGTGGTTCATACGTTAGACTGCGTGTGGCCAGCAGTAACAGCCTGGTTGATCAGGCTCTGGTCCAACAGGAGGCCTGGTCACGGACCGGGCCGCGGGGGCGTTGATCCCTGGAATTCTCTCCAGGTAGACTCCAGGTAGGGTAGAGCTTTATCAAGCTGGGACTTGATAAAGCTCCACACAGAGCAATATTGTATCTTTATTCCCATGCTTGGTCATTATTATTTTGCTAATCAAAGGGAGTTTTGATAATATTTGACAAGACTGTTAATTTCAAATTGTCCTTTTGACAAATTTTCAATATCAACCAATTCTAATTTATTGTTTTGATTAATTGGAATATAAATATAATTACTATATTATTGATACTTCCTGTATGTTAATTTATTTTTTTATACAATTTTAACATCATACTCTCTCTCATAAATGTTTTTTTTCATCCAGAAATATGGCTTGGACATTATTGCAGAGAGGAACTTTGAGATGTTTCACCTGTGGAACAGACTTCTTCAGTCAGTTCACAGGGATGCACTGCAAGCAAATTTATACAAGCAAAGTCAGGCAAGTAACTGGGTCAGTGAAGTCATTGAAGTAGGGGGGGTGAGAGCGTACTGGTCCTTCTGATGACCTGGTTATGCAAGACGAGTTAGGCTACAGGTTTGGCTAAACTGAAAGCTCTCCTTGAATGAAAATTTTCCTTTTTAAATTTAGTAATTTATACAGGAGAAGGGGTTACTAGCCTGGCTCCTGGCATTTTAGTTGCCTCTTACAACACACATGGCTTACAGAGGAAGAATTCTTCACTTCCCCATGGAGATTTATCTAACATATTGTCGGTAATTCTACCAACATCATTACAATCTTTCTAAGACATTACTTGTGCAGTCTGGTCCCTATGTATCCTGCAGGTGGTATTCTCGTTGTGAGTCCTACAGGCACACTGGTGTTTTTTCCACCTAATCTGTAGGCTATGGGAGGTATCTCCATGTATTTCTGGTCAAAACGTCAATGTAGAATGGTGTAGACACTTGTATCGTTATGGTCTTCTCAGTTGTCTTTTTACCTGGTTAAGTTTTTGATGATGCTGGATGTGACGCTGGCAGTATCTATGTTGCTCTTGGTGATTGTGGGTACAGTATTGTGGTGTAGCTTGTAGGAAGGATGAGTGTGTTACTGTCTGGTTTCTGTGAAGTGAGGATTTTGTATGCACAGTCTCTGCAGTTCTGGATAGCGTGTTTAGGAAAATTTAGAGTCTAGAAGATGTCTAAGAATTTTGCACTCTTCCTTGAGATATTCAGGATGGAGATCTTTTATACATGTAAAAACATACCATTTAGTTTTTTGGTCATTGTATGAATAGTAGTGTATATAGCCATTATTTTTTTTTTAGTTTTCTGTACTTTGAATCTGAGGTGGCTATTCTTTAATTAGAAGATTGTCTAGGAAAGGACGGCTATCATTAGTTTCTTCTTCTAGGGTGAATTAAGTGGATACTTCCTTACTGAGGCTGTTCTTGAGGTTATCTAGGTTGAGCATTTTGGGGCCAAACAGAATATCATCCATGTAGTGAAGCCATGTGACCATTTTGGGTATATACACACACAACCCACACACTGAACACAAACTCATGGGTATATATTGGTGAATCTTTCGGCCTAGCCATTCCATGTACAGATTTGCCAAAACAACATCAATTGGTGGGCTCATGGCAATGTCAGATTTTTGTTTGTATAGAGACTGGAAGAAAGAATAATGAAGAGTTCAGTAAATTTCACAAAATCTTAGCAAGGTACAGGCAGCTCCATGTTTGGTCTTAGCTTGCAGTGCAATAATTCATGGTTGGTTGGCAGGGACTCAGACAAAGAAGGAAGTTTAGCAGTGGGTTTTTACCAAACATGACTTCCATCTAAGCTAAGGCCAGACAAGGACCTGCCTGTACTTTGCTAACATTTTGCAAAATTAGCTAAAGTCTGAATCAACTTCTTCAAAAATTTATTTTACCAACAAAAATTTGGCATGGCCATGGGCTCGCTAATCAGTGTCATGCTGGTGAATCTGTATATTGAATCACTGGAAGCCAAAAGATTCACCAACGGTCACAGGGCTCTACTATCTGGACAATATCACTCCCATAAGGCTCAACTTAGACAACCTCAAGAACATCCTCAACATTGTGGAACTCTCCATATAATTCACTCTAGAAGAGGAAGCTAATGATGGATAGCCTTCCTTTCCTCTACATCTCATTAAACAAGACAACCACCTCAGAATTAAGTACAGTATACTGAAACCCAGTCAATAAGAATGACATACAATACTGTTTACTCAAGGACCAAAGAACTGAATGATGTGTGCATATTGGCATGTTTTTACATGCCTACAGGATCTGCAGCCTTGAATATCAGGAGGAAGTGTGCAACATTCTTAGACATCTTCCAGGTACTAAGATTTTCTGCACACACCATCCAGGAATGCAGGGATTGTGCATATGAAACCCTCACTTCACAGAAACCAGAGAGCAACACACGTTCACCATTACCCATAGGTCACACTGCAGGATATATTACACCCATCCTCACCAAGAACAACACAGGTGTTGCCACTATCACATCCAGCACCATCAAACCCTTGATCATGCAAAAAGACAGCTGCTGAGACTGCACCACAGGTGTTTATATCTTTGAGGTGTGGTTGGAGTGATTTCCCATAGCCTGCAGATCAAATTACAAAAACAGTCTGCAGGACTCTCATGTTAGCACCTGCATGATACACAGGGATCAGACTTCACACCTGAGGTCTTGGATAGAAGCCTTGCTAGTCAGACCTAATGAACAAATTACAACAGATACCTGCAAGCTGTGCTAATCCACACACAAAATACAGTTTAACAGAATCAAAGAGCTTTCAGTTTGGTCCACACCTGTAGCCCAGTTCATCTTACATAACCAAATTGTCAGAACCAGCAGGCCATTCCTTGTAGTGCTCCCTTGCAGTTTACCCACAGTGACCTCACTTACCTGACATGTATAAATTTGCAGAATCTCCTCTGCAGTTTGTTCACCACTTTGTGCCAATTGTCTCCATTAGTCTCAGAATTCTGGGTGTACTCACCTATATGTGGTTGGAGGGGTCAAGTCACAGCTCCTGGCCCTGCCTGTTTGCTGGCATACAAGTGTCCAGTTATTATAATATTCATAGAGAAGCTCTGGAGGGGCTTATACCACCTCAGGAATTCTTTCCTTTATAACTCTATGTAAGGTTACAGTACAATCTTGCTTAGCCCTGGAGGGAGGGTTCAAGCGTTAGCGCCCCCATAGCCCGTTAACATTCCACTATACAAATTGTGCAGGGATTTTCAAATCCCAGTCAGACTTTTGCAAGACATTTGATTCTGAACATTCCTCAAATGTTTTTACGACACTTGACAGGTAACCCATACTGAATTCTTTGAAGAATTTCCAGGGAGCCACACAAATCCTGTACCAGTTCCATGGCCCATTTGGGGAATGGTGGTTCTTAAATTAATAACAAATTGATCATATATGTTAGAAGTACAGTGGACCCCCGGAAATCGGACATAATTCGTTCCAGAATGATGTTCTAGTGCCGTTACCAGAATGCTGTTCTAGTGCCATTACCGAATGAATTTGTTCCCATAAGGACAAATTTAAATTAGATTAGTCCATTTCAGACCCCAAAAAATACACTTACAAAAGCACTTACAAAAATACACTTACATAATTGTTCGAGTTGGGAGTAGTATGATTTCCGGGGGTCCACTGTATTACTATAATGGTAAATGCTAACACACAATGGTCATACAGTGCTGTATGTTGGTAGTAATTGTACATATTACATCAGAATTACATGCAAATGGTTTTAAAATGGAAAAAGATTGTAAATTGTATGGAAAAAATAAATCGGTGTATATACATCAACAATGGGAAATTTGTCAATGAGAATATTTGTTCTTATTGTTGGAAGAGTATGAAGCAATTCCTGGTGTGTGAGACTGAAAACTGATTTACATGACTGTCACATTAATTTAGAATAGTGGATACTTTCACATGTGGAACACAACTTGCAGGCATGTCTTAAATCCTGGGAGACTGAAAAATGGTTCAAAGCCAAATTTTACTTCAGGCTGTCTGAAGGCCTGACAGTTAGGTTAGGTAAGGTTTATCAGGAAACAGGACGAGTGTTTCCTGATGCGAGTCTTAGTCGTATGGTGATCTGCAGCTGGAGCTTTTGGTCATCTGACTGAGGCCTTCCTCTAGCTTACTGGTCCACCCCTTTAAAAATTATGGTTATATGCTTGACAGTTTTCTGACATTTCATTGACCTATCACCTAATGATAGTCTGGACGGTCATCTTGGCTTCTCTGTTCCTGTATGTGTCTGCAGCCTAAACTTCTAGAGTTAAATGGGCTCATGCTTGTGGGACTTGCAATCCCTTTTGTACAGGAGTCGACAGTTGCAAATACCGAGGTCAAGCATTGCACATGTCTATTGGCCCTCAGAGTCATCTTGTAGAGGTAGGTGTGTGTGTGCATGTCACCTTTGTCTATGCTATCTTGAAGCTGTTCTATAATTCCTTGTTTCGAGTTTGAATGCATTCCATGTCCCCATGACACAGTCTTATTGATGTACATGTAACAGAAATACAGAAAAGAAGACATATATAACAAAACATCAGAGAACTTCATCCAAAATGACAGTGAAAGAACTGGAAAATTAAATCTTTAAAACTAATAAATATTAAATATCTTTTTTTTTTTTTAGCACACTGACAGTCTGCCACTGAGCAGGGTGACTCAAATAAGAAGAAATGCTTTCATTAAGTTTTTCTTCTTTTTACATTTAGTAATTTATACAGAAGGGGATACTAGCCCCTTGCTCCTGGCATTTTGGTTACCCCCTACAACACGCATGGCTTACGGAGGAAGGAGGATTCTTCTCTGCTTCCCCATGGACATTAAATACTATGCCTTCCATTTAACAGTTTAATACCCAAACCATCAAGAAATTTAAAAGCAAGACATTTAATAATTTTAAAACCTCAAACCATAAATACAGTAATTTATGTGCTATTTAACGATTTAAAAATCTATTCATAAGTGCAATATTTAAAAGATTAAATGCCAGCCTTTTAATAATTTGAAACCCAAAATACAGTGGACCCCCGGTGTTCGTGATGCTCCAAACTCGAACAATTATGTAAGTGTATTTTTGTAAGTAAGTGTATTTTTGGGGGTCTAAAAGGACTAGTTTAATTTACATTATTCCTTATGGGAATAAATTTGTTTGGTAATGGCACTTGAACAGCATTCTGGAATGAAAAAAATCACGAAAACCGGGGGTCCACTGTATAAACAAATGCAATATTTTATTACCTATCCTCTCTATTGTGAGTTTTTTCAACATGTGCATCATCCTTTGCAAGCTCACTGGTGCAATAAGAGTCAAGTACATTACCAACTGCAGAGCTCCACCCTTGATATCACTATCACCTCTTGGCACTCCTTGTTTGTAGAAAATCCCAGAGTTGGTCTGGAAAGAGATCATGTATGCAATCACTATCAGCACAAAATTGTTGCCTTCAAACTAGCCATGTAGTCTTTCACTATCACCCAAGATAGCCCTCAAAATTAACGAAAATAAGAAACGTTATGGCACTTGTAATAAAATATTAATTGGGTGAAAATTGACTTCACTGTCACTTATGCATGGCTGCCCATATGTTGGTCCAAGAGTCAAATACAGCCTCTCCTCACTTAGTGATGTACTCATTTTCCGACGCCTCGGACTTACGATGGGCTTTCTGACTAGTATTTATACCTAAATAATGTATATTAGAGCTGATTTCCTCTATTCTGATTATTTCAATATACAGTGGTACCTCGAGTTACGATATTTTTTCGTTCGAGAATGCTGTTTAAGTGCCATTACCAAACAAATTTATCCCCATAAGGAATAATGTAAAATAAACTAGTCCTTTTACACCCCTAAAAATATACTTACAAAAGCATTTAAAAAAATAAACTTACATAAAAGGGCGATTTTGGGGACCATCGTAACTAGAGGTACCACTGTACATGTACAGTACACTACTGTATAAACATTTAAAAATATACCAGAAATGTTATAAATGGTGCAAAGGTGACATTAAAACATTATCAAAGATGGTTGACACAAACCCACTACCATTATAGTATGCTCCTCACTTAGCGACAAATTTGTTTACCGACGTGGTCTTAGGAACGGAAGTCCGTTGTTAAGTGAGGAAAGAGTGTATGTGCTTGGATCCTGTGCCATGGTTGGCCTCAGGAAACCTGTAAAGTTAGCTAAAATAGTAAGTTCTAGATCCAAAGAACACTGTAGAATAAATGCAATAAGGTATGCATTTTCAGGGAATAATATCAATAGTAAAATTTCCTGTAAATCTAAAAAGAGATACTGTTGGTCAGTTTCATAAATAACACAATATTATAAAAGTCCATCAATGTGGACTTGTCTAGACTTGGTCAAATGTTTCTAAAGTTAACAAAATATAGTATTGTGTTTGGATAGAATTTTATAACTCAACATGCAGCACTGTATGATCCTGGTGGGTTTAGCGCTTAGTTTTGATTATAATAATAATAATAATAATATAACTCATGATAGAAATTTTGTACTGTGTAGTGGCAGATATCTTTTTATTTTTATCCTGGGCAAATTACAAAGAAAGGGCATTATGATGACTATTGAAATTTGAGTTCGTGTTTATGTTACAGAATTTCATCCTTCAACGGTCATTGATCCAGGGAATTTTAGGATTTGGTGCTTCCCCATAAATATATACTTAATTTCAGGTGATGCAACACCCACAAGAAATGTACATTTAATATAGCTACACAACATACCATAGTACATTGCTGTCTTTTATAAATTTGACAATAAATATTAAGATGGAAAAGTGTGTTTGTCATTACATGATGCTGAAGACTTGAAGCAAATTCAAAAATTAATATTTTCAGCTACTGGATCATGAAAACTTTATAATCCGATGTATTTGTAACCAAGTGAAAATGAGTTTTTAAAAATAAACTAATAACCTGTGACCTGACTTAGGAGATGCCTAACAGCTTATGACATATATCACAGGACTTCAATATAATCAATGAGTGTTTTGGTACTCAGTTCATCACTAACTCTTTGAAGTTGCAGAATAGTTGCAGCTGAGCCTGGCCTTGTCAATTCCCCATTTGTTTTCCTGACTAGTGCTGCTTCTGTCTATAATGACAGTTCTGCTTCATTATAGTAATGATATACAATGCTGACAAGATGAGGAATTAAGACATGTGCAGGAATCTGGATATCTATTTGAAGAAGTTTCCCCAACCAGCGGCTTTATCAAAGAGGCGATATTGGACGACAGAAGATGATGAGGTAATCAGTCTCTCAGCATTGCAGAGCTATAAACAGAAGACAATAGGTCAGATGAGGTAATCAGTCCCTCAGCCTGGAAGCCAAGCAGTACTTTAGTCTTGATGACTAAGGTACTGAATGTCAGTTTCCGGTATCATGGATTGTTTCCCTTATCTTCTGCTGTCTTGTGTGTATAGTTCTACAAGGTTGAGGGACTACTGACCATATCTTCTGTTATCCAATATCTCTATATTGACTTTATTAAGTCACTGGTTGGCAAAGAGTCTTCAAATGAAGATACTCATATGTTGCACATGTTAAGTTCCTCAATCCTTCTTCCCTGACTATGCTAGTCAAGGCCACTAAATCCAGAAAATTGTAGCTAGCATCTTCTTAGATCAAACCTGGTTGTCTTCCATTCCCCCAAGTACCTCATGACCCCTGTGGGTTTAGCACTTACTAATGACTGCTTTCCTAATGCCTGTTCTGGTTATTGTACTACTCTAATGTGAATCACACAGCTGCTGCTTTTTTGGCATTTTGTGATCCATTTGGGCTAAGAATGTTCTTGTGAATAGAATAATCCCCCTTAACCAAGGTTCTTTGACCCAAATGATGGGCTCTTGATCCCTGAAATTGGACCTGACCTCCATTTCCATGAATCAAATCCAATTGTCTCCCATCCCCAGATCTGTACGAGTCTTCCCCTAATGGTTTACCGCGCCACCCCACGAATGTAATATATTCACAGTTAACTCATATATGGTCCTAAAATGCCACAAGACTGAGGGAAGCTGTTATCTAACAAGGGAAGTGGTGCAACAAATAAACTTTAGCTAACGAGGAAAGCTAACGCTGGTTATAATAGGTCAGTTTCAGTCAAAAAGTAAATTGTTTGAACTAAAAGTTGAGTATTCTTAAAGAAGAGCAAGGAAAGTGAGAGCACCCAGGTGACGAAATTAGATCTAAAATGAACCTTACAGTTTGATAAATAATTCAATTAATCAAAAGGTGTTAGACTGTCAATAAAACTTGACAAGTTGCACAAAGAGGTGACAGGTGCCTCTCCATGTGATAGCTGTGTCAGTATTAAAGGACCGAGTTTAGCACTTCCCCCCCCATCATTAAAAAAAAAATTGAAGGGCCGATACGCAGTCATGCAAGAATGGTGTCCCAAATGTGACAATGAAAAGAAGCCTACCAAGAACCCAACTTTGTTTTAATCAAGCAGTTTTTTGTCTTCTAGAATGGACCTATGATGTTGCTGTCGATCATGAATGCTCTTGGACAAAACTGGAAAATAATTGTTATAGAGTATATTCCCTGCGAGAGATGGACAGGTCCTGGGCTGCTCAACATGCAGAGTCTGCAAGTTCATTGTACTGGAAGCATGCAGTATTGTAGCTCTTCGAAAACATGCTCATTTGAATATCAAACAGATCAAAAATATGAGCCTAGCAAAGTCAACTGTTGGTTGGATTCTGGAACCCGATGACCAAGGACCCAACGAAAGGCTTATCTTTATGCTGGAAGAAGCTACATAGCCAGCATTGTTGTATACAAAGAACTAAGATGTACGAACTTATACTTCTGGATAACTTTTTGGTATTTTCAGAGCATTTGGACTGTCTGGATAGCTTTTAGTGCTATTTGTGAGTGAAACAATGAATAAGGTGGACATAGTTGCAACATGTACAAGAGCAACGAGCACTAGGACCAGCTTGGGAGCAAATCTAACACCTGCTGCACATGTTACTTAGCAGGTAGTACCATGTTGTGGGGAAGGACAAAGCAAAAACCCCAACAGACTTAAACCACACCATTTTCTTGGGTTATCCTTTTCTACTAGCCATCAGGGATTATACCTGGAGAGGGTTTCGGGGGTCAACGCCCCCGTGGCCCAGTCTAAGACCAGGCCTCGTGGTGGATCAGGGTCTGATTAAAAGGGCTGTTACTGCTGGCCACACACAAACTGACGTACGAACCACAGCCCGACTGGTCAGGTACGACTTTAGGTGCCTGTCCAGTGCCTCTTGAATTAATAACAATAAATCTCACTCCCTCGTCTTGTTGATGTCTGTTTCACCTATCAGACTTTGGTACCTTAATGCCGGTAAAGGGCTCTTGATTCAAAGAATTAGAGCTACCTATTCTTCACCTAAATCTAACTAGATTGCCCATTTAATGCGCTGTATGACACCCATGAAATAAATGGTGTTCACCTTCATTCCTTTATTTTCCCCTTAAGGGGGCATGTCATGACATTAGTGAAGGGCTCTTGATCCTACCCTTAGATTGACTTTAATCTCATATTCCATAAAAGTTCTGTATAAAAAAGGGCTGTATAAATGAGGTGCTATATAAAAAGGTGCTGTATAAAAAGGGGCCCTGTATAAAACAGGTTGTTGTATAAAAGAGGTGCTATATAAAAAGGTGCTGAGCTTAACCTGAAGATTCGCCACCTTCCTCTCAAAATTCTGTGCCTCATGCTGGCTTTCTGATAGTATATTTTGTAATGCAGTAATTGGAAATGGCGTATTAATGGGTTAGCTCCCAGGAAAGGGACTTAATATTGGTGAAAGTCTCGTCATGCAAGGACTTGAGCACCCTCCCCTGCCTCTTGTCAATAGGACAAAATGCTAAGTTAACTATGGTGCATGATGTGATGAATAAATCTCCAAGACCACAATGGGAATAAGTCACTTTGACTTTCTTGAGTTATGCTAGGTAATTTACACATTTGGTACTATGTATGATAATTTATGTAAGTGTATTTATGCGTACCTGTACCTGAATAATCTTACTAGGCATTTTCCTGATCGGGTGAATACTTAGGAATTTATATAATAGTAATCCGTTATAAAATAGTTTTCTTTGTTTTATTAAGGGTGAACTTAAAACTGACGGCGGACACTACACATGTTTAACAGATATTTGTTACAATATAGTGCAAATATACATATACACACACATATATAAATATATATATATATATATATATATATATATATATATATATATATATATATATATATATACGTATATGCAAAAAAAATCGTGAACAAGATACAAAACAACCACGGGGGAGTTAAATGATAGCTCTAGGCCTTTCATATTGCAGGTCTGGTGGCTAAAGCTCTCGCTTCACACGGCGAGGGCCTGGGTTCGATTCCCAGCCAGGGCAAAAACATTGGGCGTGTTTCTTTACACCTGTTGTCCATGTTCCCCATCAGTAAAATGGGTACCTGGGTGTTAGTCGACTGGTGTGAGTCGCATCCTGGGACACTGACCTAATCTGCCCGAAATGCTCAGCATAACAAGGGACTTTCTATATAGTAATGTCATTGATGTCAGCTAGACCTGTATATCATGTACATGTACTTGTAGTAAATAAAGATATATATAAAAAACACATCAGAAGCTTTTAATTAATGTCGTAGAAAAGAGGATGAAATCCGAGCAAACACGTTCAGAGAAAGAGTTTTTGCTAGAATCTAGCAAGAGCCTCTCACCTCCCTTGAAGGAATGGGGGGAACTTTGGATTCAGATTGTTTTATTTCTCTGTAAAGATTACAATGTGTGGTTTACATTTATTAGACAATAATTACAAAGATGGCCATTAGCATGCCTAGCATGCCTGGGCATGCTAGGCATTTCGGGCAGACTAATATAAAAAATAATATATTTATTTACTACAAGTACATGTACATGGTATCAGGCCTAGCTGACATCAGTGACATACTATATATAGAAAGTCCCTTGTTATGCTGAGCATTTCGGGGCAATTCAGAGTCAGGTCCTAGATGCGACTCCACCAGTCGACTAACACCCAGGTACCCTTTTACTGATGGGTTACATAGACAACAGGTGTAAAGAAACACGCCTATGTTCTGCCCTGGCTGATGCCAGGCTCCTGTGAAGCAGACCTACTACAGACCATATACAATGAATACAAGTTTCAAATGATTAAATAGATCTACAATAGTGAGGTAGTTCAGAATATTTAGATTGTAAAATTAGTAATGAGAATGCTTTCTTCTTGGCATGTTACATAGTTTCTATTAAAGCTCCTATATAGGAGTATATCAGGCAAACTTAAGAATATTTTGAGATTTATTAGACAATGGCTATATTCGGGATTTTGTGTTTACCGTCCTTTGGGTCAGTGTTGGTGTAGATGAGGAGGATGTGTGTACTCACCTATTTGTGGTTGCAGGGGTCGAGTCATAGCTCCTGGCCCCGCCTCTTCACTGATTGCTACTAGGTCATCTCTCTCCCTGCTCCAAGAGCTTTATCAAACCTCGTCTTAAAACTATGTATGGTTTCTGCCTCCACTACGTCGCTTTCTAGGCTATTCCACTTCCTGACAACTCTATGACTGAAGAAATACTTCCTAACATCTCTTTGACTCATAGGAGTCTTCAACTTCCAATTGTGACCCCTTGTTTATGTGTCCCCTCTGGAACATCTTGTCTCTGTCCACCTTATCTATTCCTCGCAGTATTTTATATGTCATTATCATGTCTCCCCTAACCCTCCTGTCCTCTAGTGTCGTCAGGCCGATTTCCCTTAACCTTTCTTCGTAGGACAATCCCCTTAGCTCTGGGACTAGTCTTGTTGCAAACCTTTGCACTTTCTCTAATTTCTTGACGTGCTTGACCAGGTGTGGGTTCCAAACTGGTGTACTCACCTAGTTGTGGTTGCAGGGGTCGAGTCATAGCTCCTGGCCCCGCCTCTTTACTGGCCGCTACTGGGTCACGCTCCCTGCTCCGTGAGCGTTATCATACCTCTCCTTAAAGCTATGTATGGAACCTGCCTCCATTACATCGCTTCCCAAGCTATTCCACTCCCCGACCACTCTGTGACTGAAGAAATACTTCCCAAGATCCCTATGATTCATTTGAATCTTCAACTTCCAACTGTGTCCCCTTGTTGCTGTGTCCCATCTCTGGAACAGTCTGTCTCTGTCCACCTTGTCAATTCCTCTCAGTATCTTATATGTCGTTATCATGTCCCCCCTATCTCTCCTGTCCTCCAGTGTCGTCAGGTCGATTTCCCTTTACCTCTCCTCGTAGGACATACCCCTTAGCTCCGGGACTAGTCTTGTTGCAAACCTTTGCACTTTCTCGAGCTTCTTTACGTGCTTGGCTAGATGTGGGTTCCAAACTGGTGCTGCATACTCCAGTATGGGCCTAACGTACACAGTGTACAGGGTCCTGAACGATTCTTTTTTTTAAGATGTCGGAATGCTGTTCTTAGGTTTGCTAGGCGCCCATATGCTGCAGCAGTTATTTGGTTGATGTGCGCCTCAGGAGATGTGCCTGGTGTTATACTCGTCCAAAGATCTTTTTCCTTGATTGAGGTTTGTAGTCTCTGGCCCCCTAGACTGTACTCCGTCTGCGGTCTTCTTTGCCCTTCCCCAATCTTCATGACTTTGCACTTGGTGGGGTTTAACTCCAGGAGCCAATTGCTGGACCAGGCTTGCAGCCTGTCCAGATCCCTTTGTAGTTCTGCCTGGTCCTCGTCCGATTGAATTCTTCTCATCAACTTCACATCATCTGCAAACAGGGACACTTCGGAGTCTATTCCTTCCGTCATGTCGTTCACAAATACCAGAAACAGCACCGGTCCCAGGACTGACCCCTGTGGAACCCCACTCGTCACCGGCGCCCACTCGACACCTCGCCACGGACCATGACTCGCTGCTGTCTTCCTGACAGGTATTCCCTGATCCATTGCAGTGCCTTCCCTGTTATCCCTGCCTGGTCCTCCAGCTTCTGCACTAATCTCTTTGTGTGTGTGTGTGTGAATCGGTGGTTTTCATGTAGCATTTAGGTGATAGTGGGGTGATAAGAAAAGGTAAGATTTCTTCGGATTTTTAACCCCGGAGGGTTAGCCACCCAGGATAACCCAAGAAAGTCAGTGCGTCATCGAGGACTGTGTCTTATTTCCATTGGGGTCCTCAATCTTGTCCCCCAGGATGCGACCTACACCAGTCGACTAACACCCAGGTACATATTTAGAAATAAGTCACTCTGTCTGACTTTTTTGGGTTATCCTGGGTTCTCTACACATATGCTGCTATGTATGATAATGTATGTAAATGTATTTGTGTATACCTGAATAAACTTACTTACTTACTATGACAACAGGTGTAAGGAAACACGTCGAAATGTTTCCACCCCGCCGGGTGTTAGTGAGATAAGATGTTTTTTGATGATAGTGTTGAAAATGGTGGCTGAGTCTGCAGTTCTCAGGTAGGGAGTTTCAGATTTTAGGCCCTTTAATGTACATTGAACGTTTGTATAGATTTAGCCGGACACGGGAATGTCAAAGATTGTTGTGTCTGGTATTGTGTCTATGGGTCCTGTCACAACTATCAAGAAAGCGTTTTAGTTCAGGGTTAATATTGGAATTTATGGTTCTGTACATGTAGGTTGCACAGTAGTAAGTGTGGATGTTCTGGACAGTGAGTAAATTTAGGTCTTTGAAGAGTGGGGGGATGTTGCCTGGGATTGGATTGCGTGATAATTCTTACTGCGGCTTTTTGTTGAGTTAATATTGGTTTTAGGTGAGTTGTTGCTGTTGATCCCCAAGCACATATGGCATAGGTGAGGTAGGGATAGGTGAGTGAATAGTATAGTGTGAGTAGGGCTGATTGCGGTACATAGTAAAGTATCTTAGAGAGGATCCCAACTTTTGGATACTTTTTTGCTATGTGATGGATATGGGTGCTGAAATTCAGGTTGCTCTCAAGGTGTAGGCCCAGGAATTTGCCCTCATTGTGTTTAGCAATACGAGCGTTGTCAATCATTATGTTCAGTTGTGTAACACGTTCTTTTACAAAACATAATGTAGAAGGTTTTGTCAGTGTTAAGTGTAAGTTTGATGGCCGTCATCCAGGTTGATATTTTTAGTAGCTCTTCATTAACAATGGTGTTGAGTGAAGCAAGATTTGGGTGGGAGATGACATAAGTCGTATCATCAGCAAAGATAATCGGTTTCAGGTGTTGGGATACGTTGGGAAGATCATTGATGTATAGGAGGAAGAGCAGGGGACCAAGGACACTTCTCTGTGGCACTCCAGTATCAAGTGGTCGTGTAGATGTGGTTGTGTCTTTATTGGTGACGTATTGATACCTGTTAGTAAGATAAGATTTTAAGTATTTAAGCGCGTGGCCTCTTGTCCCGTAATGGTCAAGTTTATGGAGTAGGATGCCGTGGTCTACTGTATCGAAAGCTTTCCTTAGGTCACTAAAGAGTCCTAGCGGATATTCCTTATTTTCCAGTGCTGTGTAAAGTAGGTCCAGCATTTTTACAATTGCATCGTTTGTGCTTTTGTTTTTTCTAAAGCCAAATTGGCAGGGGTTGAGTATGCTTTGTACTGTAATAAACGAATATAATCTCTTGTGCACGAGTTTCTCGAAAATTTTGGATAGCAACGGTAAGTTTGAGATTGACCTGTAGTTATTTACATCTGTGGGGTCACCACCTTTGAGAACTGGTGTAACCCTTGCTGTCTTGAGGGGTGCCGGGAAAGTGCTAGTTTCTAGTGATTTGTTAAAAAGTAGTGAAATAGCAGGCGTATGTAACTGCTGTATTTCTGGTTCGGAAAAAACATGGACTATTCCGTCAATTCTCTATATAATACTGAGCCAGTAAGTTAGTATAATATCTTTATTATACACTCTACAACCATAGCTGGAGAATATACAGAGAACTTCACGTGTAAGTGCAATAAAGCCCCTAAATTATTTTGAACGATTGAAATCTCTTGACCTGTACTCATTGGAACACAGGCGAGAAAGATACATGATAATATACAGTTGGATAATGCTAGAGGGACTAGTCCCAAATCTACACACAAAAATCACTCCCTACGAAAGCAAAAGACAAGAGGTGCAACCTTCCCCTCAATGAACAGCAGCGGTGCCACTAGTACGCTAAGAGAACACAATAAGTGTCAGGGGCCCAAGATTAACTGCCTCCCAGCATACATAAGAGGGGATTACCAATAGACCCCTGGCTGTCTTCAAGAGGGAGCTGGACAGACACTCCAGTCAGTACCTGACCAGCCGGGCTATGGTTCGTATGTTGGTTTACGTGCGCCCAGCAGTAACAGCCTGGTTGATCAGGACCTGATCCACCACGAGGCCTGGTCATGGACCGGGCCGTGGGGGCATTGACCCCCGAAAAACCCTCCAGGTATTCTACGGGAGGTAGTCAAAAGATTACAGAGGCACATAATAGGTCCAGGAACTGGGCCGTAAAGTTCTGATAGCTAAGCCATTAAAGGCGTCCGGTCCACAGCACCTATCAGTCAGTCTTGAGAACACTAACAAGCTTGTAGTCTGCAATTTACAGGTTTTAGCCTATCTGATTTAATTGCAGAATTAATCCCCAACACGTATTCCATCGCGCTCGGCAGAGTTACGTACAGACGAGTTGGTTCCATCATCACTTGAGTCAATATGACCGTCCAGTTGGAAGCTTAGCTCAGTAAAGCTTAGCTTGGTAAAGCTTAGCTCAGTAAAGCCAAAAATACTAGTTTTGAGAGCCATATACCTCTTACATAATATAACTAGAGGAGTATTAGAATAAAGAGGAAATAGAGAAGTATCGGGAACGGGATTTAATGTAGTTTTATTAATTTTAGAAAGTAATGTAGTGATAAGGTTAGTTAATGGGGTTTAAAGTCTGTCTACTACATGAAGGTCATTAGCCTGCTTGTCACCATCAGTCAAGAATAATTTAATAGCTAAAACAGGGATTAAAGTAATCTCTCAGTGTATATACATTGATACAACTAAGTGTATATTACCACCACGTGTGGCAAGGTATTACACAACACTTAAATGAAGCAATGAAAGATATTTGTAACTGCTAACATATGCTACTAAGATAATATGGTCAATCGAAAGAAACTATAAAAACTGACTGACTTTTTGGGGTTATCCTGGGTAATTTACATTATGTATGATAATTGTAGTTACGTCTACTTATGCCTAAATAAACTTACAATATGAAGTTCAATGAAAACAAATTTCAATTACTTCGCTATGGAAAACTCTAGGAAATTAAAACTGGATCGGAGTATAAAACAATTTCCAACCACACAATAGAGCGAGAAACTAATGTGAAGGACCTGGGAGTGATAATGTCAGAGAATCTCACTTTCAAATATCACAACAATGTATCTACCACATCTGCTAGGAAAGTGATAGGATGGATAATGAGAACCTTCAAAACTAGAGATGCCAAGCCCATGATGATTCTCTTCAAATTTCGCTTGTTCTCTCCAGGCTGGAATATTACTGTACACTAACTGCCCCTTTCAAGGCAGCGAAATTGCTGACCTGGAGAATATACAGAGAACTTTCACGGCACACGTAAATACGATAAGACACTTGTACTCATTGGAACGCAGGCGTGAAAGATACATGATAATATACACTTTGAAAATCCTAGAGGGACTAGTCCTATATCTGCACACGGAAATCACCCAGCATGAAAACAAAAGAGTCGACAGGAGATGCAACATTCCCCCAATGAAAATCAGGAGTGCCACGAGTACACTGAGAGACAACACAATAAGTGTCAGGGGCCCAAGACTGTTCAACTGCCTCCCAGTATATATAAGGGAGATTACCAAATAGACTCCAGGCTGTCTTCAAGAAGCTGTACAGACACCTAAAGTCATTACCTGACCAGCCAGGCTGTGGTTCCTACCTCGGTTTATGTGCGGCCAATAGTATCAGCCTGATTGATCAGACCCTGATCCACCACGAGTCCTGGTCATGGACCTGGCAGCGCGGGCACTGACCCCTCGGAATGCCCTCCAGGTACACTCCAGGTACACTTACTGGTACTGAGTGTCGGGGGAGATGAGGTCAACAACACTCACAATAGAAACAAAAGTCCAGAGGGGAAACTCTTGAAGAAGGAAGATTTTTATTATTATGAGGAGCGCTAAACCCGTGAAGATCATACAGTGCCTGTGGGGGTATGGAAGATATTCTGGCTCAATTCAGAGAACTGGAGCACAGATCCAATTCCCCAGATCAAGAACCCTTCACCAGCGTCAAGGAGCCTCCCTTGAGGGGTGGATAAAGGAGAGAGATCTGAGGAAGAAGAACGGGAAGAGTAACGAAAATCTCGCCACTGGATGGCGTCTCGTGCGACACCTCCCGGCCGGTTGCTTAATGCGGTTTGAAACCTATCGGCGAGTCAGGAAGGCTTTAATACTTTAAATAAAAATTAAAGTAAAGCCTCAATGGATATACACTGAGAAACACACAGATACACATCCCAGTGTATATACATTGAGACACCTCTCAGTGTATATACACCGAGATACACACCTCAGTGTATATACACAAAAAGATACCACTGTGTGTATATATATACAGAGAGAGAGAGTAGGACACAGAGGTAGACGCCAAGAACACATAGTTAAAATGGGGGATAAAAAGAGTAATTTTTCATTACCATTTTTGTTATGTTCATTTAGTCTGGTTGATGAGATGCGCTGGGCACAATTTGACTGCCACGGCTCGTTTGTTTGTCTGTTTAAAAGACTTACATTTCCGTTGCGCTCAGTAATATACGACTGCCTGTGAAGACTGGCCTCCCTGATGACTCTTAAGTGCCAGGACGAGTTTTTAGTCCTCTGGGAGTGAGTACTCGTACTCACGTAATTGTGGTTGTGCAGGGGTCGAGTTGTAGCTCCTGTGTGTGTGTGCGTGTACTCACCTAATTGTACTCACTTAATTGTGGTTGCAGGGGTCGAGACTCAGCTCCTGGCCACGCCTCTTCACTGATCGCTACTGGGTCTCCTCTCTCCCTGCTCCATAAGCTTTATCATACCTCGTCTTAAAACTATGTATGGTTCGTGCCTCCACTACATCACTTGCCAGACTATTCCACTTCCTGACAACTCTATGACTGAAGAAATACTTCCTAACATCCCTTTGACTCATCTGAGTCTTCAACTTCCAATTGTGACCCCTTGTTTCTGTGTCCCCTCTCTGGAACATACTGTCTCTATCCACCTTGTATATTCCACGCAGTATTTTGTATATCGTTATCATGTCTCCCCTAACCCTCCTGTCCTCCAGTGTTGTCAGGCTGATTTCCCTTAACCTTTCTTCGTAGGACATTCCCCTGTGTGTGTTTTTTTTCATTAACACATCGGCCGTCTCCCACCGAGGCAGGGTGACCCGAAAAAGAAGAAACGCTTTCACCATCATTCACTCCATCACTGTCTTGCCAGAGGTTCGCCTACACTACAGTTTAAAATAACTGCAACATATCTTCTCATTTATCATTAAAAGTATATATGGTTTTTCGTTCTTCTAGTCTAAACCACTTCCCTTCTTAACGAACCCAAAGTTACCTTGTTCCTGATAGTTGCTTTTCAGATAGTCTGTCCTGATAGCTCTGTCATGTCCGTTAGTGTGCGTTGTTATCATGTCTTCCCTGGTTTTTCCTTCATCTAAATTTAACGTTATCAGGTTAATTTCTTTTAGTTTCTCATGTCCTGACATTACTGTGGCTAACTTGATTCTGTCGTTTGTGTGGGTGTGGTGGGGCGAGATCTAGAACACGTGTAAGGCAGAAAGCAGAAGACCTTGCACTAAGACTTTCTGCTGAGGACTTTCTGTAGTTCTTAGTTCTGCTGTCTTTACTACTCTGTAGAGGCAAGTACAGTAGTAGAGCAGAGCTCTCCGTGGCACAGTAGCACAGAGAACAACAGTGCTTTACAACATGGCGCACCCAGCTAGTCTGAATACTGCACGAGCATACCACCAGAATGACCTCTAATTGAATAGAGTCTGCACGGAGGAGCTGGGTCAACTCTCCTCTCTCTGTCTCCCTGCGGCCTCCGCCCACTTACCACTCTCTCCGAATTGAACCAGGCTTACTGCAGTGTCTTCTAGGTTTTTCTTGATACGACACCTAGGCAGGAAACAGGAAACACCACCCAGCCTCAACTGTCTGCTTGTCAAAGTGAATAGACATCTCCCCTACTAACCTCGGGTACACTGTACTTCCACTTCTGGTACAACATCACATCAGAGTACAACTGTCTTCACCTCTGGTACCACAACATCCTACTCATCCTCAGGTACACATGTACTTCCACCTCTGGTACCACAACATTCACCATCCTCAGAGTACACACACTGTACTTCCCACTTCTGGTACCACAACATTCCCACCCATCCTCCAGAGTCACACACTGTACTTCCCACTTCTGGTACCACAACATCCCCACCATCTCCAGATACACACACTGTACTTCCCACTTCTGGTACCACAACATCCCCACCCATCCTCCAGAGTACACACACTGTACTTCCCACCTCTGGTACCACAACATCCCCACCCATCCTCCAGATTACACACACTGTACTTCCCACCTCTGGTACCACAACATCCCCACCCATCCTCCAGAGTCACACACTGTACTTCCCACCTCTGGTACCACAACATCCCCACCCATCCTCCAGAGTACACACACTGTACTTCCCACCTCTGGTACCACAACATCCCCACCCATCCTCCAGAGTACACACACTGTACTTCCCACCTCTGGTACCACAACATCCCCACCCATCCTCCAGAGTACACACACTGTACTTCCCACCTCTGGTACCACAACATCCCCACCCATCATCCAGAGTACACACTGTACTTCCCACCTCTGGTACCACAACATCCCCACCCATCATCCAGAGTACACACACTGTACTTCCCACCTCTGGTACCACAACATCCCCACCCATCCTCCAGAGTACACACTGTACTTCCCACCTCTGGTACCACAACATCCCCACCCATCATCCAGAGTACACACACTGTACTTCCCACCTCTGGTACCACAACATCCCCACCCATCATCCAGAGTACACACACTGTACTTCCCACCTCTGGTACCACAACATCCCCACCCATCATCCAGAGTACACACACTGTACTTCCCACCTCTGGTACCACAACATCCCCACCCATCCTCCAGAGTACACACACTGTACTTCCCACCTCTGGTACCACAACATCCCCACCCATCCTCCAGAGTCACACACTGTACTTCCACCTCTGGTACCACAACATCCCCACCCATCCTCCAGAGTACACACTGTACTTCCACCTCTGGTACCACAACATCCCCACCCATCCTCCAGAGTACACACACTGTACTTCCCACCTCTGGTACCACAACATCCCCACCCATCCTCCAGAACTCAAGTCAGGCTAAATTTGCTGTTTTTATGTTGTTTACAATCATATTTCAATGCATAACTTGGTACAAAAAAGGCTTAAAAGATATAGTTTATGGTACACGATACATGAGGTGTGTGGGATACATAACAAATACATATTGATACGTGTTTGTCACAAAATTACTGTAATAAAGAGGAAGGAATTATTTAAATGCATTCATGCATAATTATTGATTAAAATCACACTAAATTAACTGAGTGAATGAGTTTAATAATAATAATAATAATAATAATAATAATAATAATAATAATAATAATAATAATAATAATAATAATAATAATAATAATAATAATAAAGAAATTTGTTG